>CM042194.1:2918548-2937460 GCA_023539305.1 Ilex asprella | reverse complement strand
CTCCATACCAAACAGCCCCTTTAAGACATTGCCTTCCAATCAATTACTGTTGTCTGCCCCATGGCTGGTTATGACAGCTTTTCAATCGCAATGTCTTCCCCAAGTTTGTTTGCTTAAGATAAGGGTATGATGTCCCAAAAAAAAAATAGAGATTGTTGTGAGTTTAGTCTGTATCACATTACTCTTCTCAAGAACATTTTATAAAGATAATATTCCATGCATAAGACTCTATTTACTGTAAAGTCTTAAAAAGATAAGTACTAAATAATCTTCTTCATTTTTTTTGGTTTAACAGTTAGGAGTGTCTCGGTCAGTTTATGCGCACCTCGACTAATTTCCCTTCTAATCCGATCAAAAATAAAAAGATCAATACGTGGTCCTTTTTTGGTTGAGGGTAAGCGTCAGAAAGAAAAGAAATGCATCTAAAAATAGTGCTCTTTCTACAGAGAACCAAGGGAAATCAGTGAAAACATGGCCACTTCTAGCTTTCTTTTTGCTTTGGTTTTATATAGCATAGAGCGTGTGGCAAGTTTCACCTATTGAGATTGGATTGATTTAGGTAAATTAATTCAAACTCATCTATTGTGGATCCCTCAATTTGACATCATATCAAATATCATTTTTGTTCAATGATGGTATTATTTTTGACAATATTGTCCTTGTCCAATTTAATGGTTGATTCAATGAAAGAACATTTTGCAATTTTAGATCCTAATTCAAATAATTCTAATTTCTGCTCCTAATTCTAATTCTATATCTTAGAGGTAAATGGAGTTAAAGACAAATTGTAAATCTAGATATTTTGAGTTTAAAATTTGGTAATTTTCTTAGGGTTAGGTTATCTGAGATTTATCTCTCACGAATTTCATAATTTTGGTATGGATGATCTACCTTTGACTGGACATGAGAGGAGATTAGTTGATATGCGCGTAAATTAGGTCATCGAAAATTTATCTCTCATAAATTCTTTAGTCTCAGTAAGGATAATTTACCTTTAACTAAATTAGAGAGGGGATTAGTCGAAATACGCATAAATTGACCCAAACATCCCTAACTGTAATACCAAAAATTAAAAATGAGAAAAGCCAAATTTTGTAATAGAAATTCTAAGCTAACCAAAATTAAGGACAAAACACATGTACAAAATGATGAGGCAAACTTTCTACATCAACTAAATACTATTGGGCTTTGGTCTAAATTTTTTGTTAGATTAGCACCATTGATATTGTAAGTGAATATTTGGGCTGAGTCCAATGATTTGAGTCATTAAAGAAATTTATTTGGTGATAAGTCCATTTTTTATATTACTAATAAATACTTAAGTTCACTATTTTTTAAAATTTTAAAAATACCCTTAACAGATTGTTCAATTATAGAAACCTTAAAGACCTTGAAAGCAATTTTAAATTAATTTCTTAATTCACTCTAAATTGAAATTGAAATTTATATTTTCTCTCTTTCTCTCTGTCCCTTTCCTTCCTTCTTTCCTCTAGGCATAGTGCCTCCTCATACCCTCTCATTTTTAGTCCCTCCACAAAAATAGCACAAATTCTAACACCTTCTTTAACGATCCCCAATTATTGTAGAGCGTTATAATTATTGAAGGGTTCAATATGTTATTAGTTTGATCCTCAATTTTATTTTTATTTTTATTTTTTTGACAAATAATCCCTAAAATTTTTCAATGTTTCATGCTACTACGTTTTTTTTTTACCATGTTACTATTTTTTCTAATTGACTATGTTACTATTTTTTTTCATGTTATTTTTTTATTGAGCATGTTATTATTTTTTTAATGTTACTTTTTTAATGCTGAAGAATTTGAGACTTCTTTCTTTGGTTATGAGTTTGAATGCCACTATTTTTATTTTCAATTTTGTTCAATGTTCCATATTGCTATTTTTTTTGTTGAGCATGTTATTGTTTTTGTTAAGTATGTTATTATTTTTGTTGAACATGTTACTATTGCTATTTTTTAAAAATATTAATATTGAATGTTACTATTTTTTTATGTTTAAATGGTATTATTTTTTGTGTTTAAATGATAATTTTTTTTTGTATTTGAATGTTACTATTTTTTATATGGATATAGATAGATATATATGCATTACTATTTGAATGCTATATGTATAGTTCTAATATGAATATAGCTAGATATGAGAGAGTTTTTTTTTAATGTTAGTCAAATTCTTAAAATGTAGGAGTTTTTAATTTTTAGTTATTTCATTTCTAAAAGAAAGAGATAATCTGATAAAATTAACAAAAACGAACTTCATAATAAATGAATTTCTTTGACGAACTTAAGTCTAAATAAATCTATATAGAGGGACCGACCTCTAAATTTTTCATATTATAATCCTTGTGCTTTTATCCACTCTTTTTCCACGAACCAAACTGCTCATAAATGCCCATCTTAACACTTTACAAACTCTTTATTATGAATAATAACACTAGTCTTAGTGTAAATGACTTATTTTTGACTGGACCAGAAGAGGGATTAGTTGAGGTGCGCCTTGACCTGGATACCCCTAGCCATGTGGAACTATTAAGTCTAAGGTGCAATCACAATAATGCCATTAGACCATGTGGAACTATTAAGTGTCCCAATATATGGGATGTCGAAACACTGATTAATAAATTCATTGTTTAATCCCAAATCGTATAATTATATCCTAAACTCATCCAACTTGTTTTTGGGATTTCAAAATCCCACTTATTAGGGTTAGGTGTTTCTCTTTCTAGTAGTATGTTTAAATATTAAGACTGTGTATGCACTTGAACAGCATCTTTGCCCAATGCCAACCAAGCATTAAAACCCTTGTTAGTGAACTTGGATGGAATAAGCATAAAAATGATCACCTATGAGTTGAGTTGTCTTGTGCATGTTGAATTCCTACAAGCATTTGTATTATGGTGTTAATTATATACATTATCATAGTGCTCAACAAAGCACAGTTTGTCTTAATCCAAATTCATGGTTGACAGTCTTTCTCTTATGTTAAAATAAAATGCAATAATAAAAAAAAAAGCTATCACCTTTATGGAATTCGTACATAGGTGGCAAACCAGCAGCATAATTTATGTGATGGATGTGGATTAAGGTCATTTTTATGAAAAAAAGATAAAATTAAGTATTAAGCCTGACAACGACAACACCTAACTACGTTGTCGAAATATGGGACCGAAAAAATTGTCAAGGTTACTTTTTTTGTTTAAAAAAGATGTGTTTCGTACACAATAAGTGGTAGGCAACTATATCCCATTGATAAGGTTGATGCTAGACTCAAATCCGAGACGTATCTCTTGAAATCCAAAAGTTGGCTGCTGTCAAAAGTATTGCCATAAGCGTGCCATCAAATGTTTTATAGTTTGACATTCTAAGGCTTAGAGACTAGATGTAATATTTACTTATCTTAGCGTAATGATTTTTAATAAATAGTATATCATTATCATTATATTTACGATAAATTATATTATTATATACTGTAATATGTTTCAAATTTATCCGTGTTTTTTTGTTCTTCTGAAAAATATCGTGTCTGTGTGTCCATAGCTGTATTTTTTAAAATCTAACTCCATTCTCTTAAGAGCACTGAAAAAAAAAGCTCATTACCTCTGGTTTTTCACAAGGGCAATGACTGTAATCACATTCCCGCCATAGCTTTCCTTTTAAGCAAGAATATCTAGCATGGTTTTGAAAACCCAAAGAGAAGTTTAATTTTTGCTCAAAATACTGAAATTTTGTTACGTATTCAATATATGTGCTACGCCGAGATTTGCATTGTGCAATATTTTTCACTTTGGGTTAGGATTACACAGATTACAAACGTGCATCAGGCAGTGGGATCTGGATCCCCAAAATCTAATACCCATTAGGCCTGAATATCCTTGTTTGGGATCCCTCCCGACCTAAGTGATGTTGGATTCTAGAGGATTACATCCATCACACTAGCTGCCACCGTCCCAAGCCACACAGTGCTGGGGGCCGCTGTGAATGCACAGACTAGGTGGCATACACAACATAGTAGTCAATAACTCTGATACTAATCATAATATCCTATTCATAACTTCAAAATGTATTGTACAATGAATGCCAAAACTCACCGTTATCAAAACCTTCGCGCACAAATTTTATCAGACGATACGCTCACATATTTTTTGCGTCTCGGCAAAACCTTAGTCCATGACGTTTAAAACCCACTGAGATGGTTTTTTTTTTTGCAAATGAAGAATCATCACGATACGTGGTATGATACTACCATTAAGAAGTCAAAATGTAGACGTAGTGGAGAGGTCAAAAAGAGTCACTAAGATACAACTAAATCCCTGAAGGACTTGTCCATGTTACAAAGTGCCATTTTACTACGAATAATAAGTTTTTTTTAGATTCGTGATTATAACACACGCCTCGGATTGTTTTAACTAACAGGAAAATGAGCGTGAGCACCAGTACCATTGCATCAGATATTAATATTCTATACAACATCACCCGAAAAATTAATATTCTCAATCAAGATATTCTTTTTATATTAACCGATTCAAAAATAAATTAGTACTGAGGGTAGAGACTTAAAAGGATTATATGCAAAATTGGGAGGTATTATTTTGTTGTGCGTGACTAGCTCTAATATTTGCCCGTTCGTGTAACCCCCCAACTTGTACATGGAGAGATTGACAGAAATTATTAAAGTTGTTAGATATTTCAATACTGTATCTTGGGACAATTTGCTTTTTAGTCTTTTTGCACTCGCAATACTTATTGGAAGGACGTCGAATTCATGTTAAAGATAACGAATACATTCGTGGCTTGTATTCTAAATTTAATCTTTGTCTGCATTATTTGACATACACCTTCCAACAAAAGTCATCACCTAATATTATTAACAAGCTGCACTTTGTGGTACAGAAGGAGGAATAAACTAGTATGAACTAGAGAATCTTGCCCACAAGTCTTCTGTAACATAACTTTGATAATATACATTCAAGTACCCAACTAAAAACCAATTGTTAGAAAAATTACGAATAGATCATATACTAGTTTGGCACGTGTTATTTAATCGACTTGTTATAAACTCTTAATAATTGTTGCTCAATATATATATATATATATATATGAAGAGCTCTCTAAAAGAATTAAGATCATTCATGATCACATTCTTGGTGGAGGTAAAAATTAGATTCAAGCCAAGAGACAACAAGACATAGTGCATTCCATGCGCAACATCAGTGGATGCTTCACCTTTGTACAGATGACAATTATAATTTTAGCACTTGGAGTACATCTTGGTAAGGGTGCCCCTAGAGGAAGTGTTGGAGCATAAGATGCTTATAGTGGGATAAGACACTAATTAAGTACTGCCTCTTTTGTCTCTCACTACAAGGTTTTAATGGTTCTAATTAAGTACTGCCTCTTTTGTCTCTCACTTCAAGGTTTTAATGGTTCTTCTCCCTTATAAAATAACCAACAATAAAGGATAAGATGTTGATACCCAAATAAACTTATTCGTATCACACCCAAAAAAGTTTGTGGTCCTAGATCTTCAATTGATTTATTTGTAGTAAATGGTCATGATAAAAGTAATGTAATGTAAAATAATAAATTAAATAAAATTTTTACATGTGTCATATTTTCATTGGATAAAAAGAGTAAATACAGTAGCAAAACGGAACTTTTCAATGCCATAATTAGACTCAATAAAAAAATAACGAATTTTGCGTAGTTGAAGCAATAGAAATTAGTTATTTACCCTAAAAAAGAAAGAGGAAATTACGCACAATTGCAGCAGTCTAACGGTAGGTAGGGCTTTTAAGAAGAGGGTGTTCAGATTCAAAGCTCAACAAACAAGTGACGAAGCGAAAACCTTTTTTAAGTTCAATTAGTCAAAAGTTTATTAAAAACTTGTTCATTCATTTATCACAACTAGTAAGAAAGTTGTCTTCCCAAAAAAAAAAAAACTAGTAAGAATGTCTCTGACTGGTTTATCAAGTATCATAGTGTAACTTTTTCTACAAAATCAAAAGCAAAAGAAAATATACCGTATACGGCAATTCTCTCTCCCCCCCTCCCCCTCTCCCTTCCATGCTTCCTTTTCTTCTCCTTTTGCCCTTGCACAAACACAATTTAGGCCGAATTCAATACTCGTCGAATATTTGAAGATGAGTAATGTTAGATGGACTTAAAAAGTAGATTTAAAAAATTGACTTGATAATCTCAACCATTGAATAGGTAGTAGGTCCCAATAAATGCTGGGACCTACAGTGAAATCAATAATTGAGATTATCAAGTCAATTTTTTAAGTCTACTTTTTAAGTCCATGTAGCATTGCTCTTTGAAGATACGTATCAAATTTACTTTTTATGTATCCGATAATAATAAAATATTTAGATACTTCATGGATACTATTGCATCGAAGCAATAAGTGTAATCTTTTAAATTATTATTTAACATCTCTTATCAAACTCACTTACCATACAATATATAAACAAAACTTCATACAACTTTAAAAACACGTAATTTATTTTTTAAGTTTGATCTACTATATTACATGTCAAAATAGAATAAAATGAATCTATTAAGTTATAATTTTAGCAACAAATATTTTAAAGCAAATTATTTATGAAAATATTAGTTTTAAATCTTTTAATTAGTCACTTAACTTTGTAAGTATACCATAATGATACGACATATACTTTTGTGAAAAAATTGCCAATTTTGGTTAGTATGTTAAAGAGATACTATGATATACACTTATTAAGTCGGTAGAAAATAGTAAAAATATGAAATATATTATATTATAGATGTATCATAACTGCATTTGTATCTTATTTTTTTAGTTTTTTTCGTATAACATATCCGTATCACATCGTATTTATATTTCGTGTTTGTATGTGTGTTTCGTAGTGTTCAAATCATCCTAGAACATATCCGATGTAAAATTCAACACACGTCTTAACGTGACACTTGTTTTCCCAGAGTATTTCTAATGTGAAATTCAACACACGTTCAAATGCGACGTGTGCATTCTGGCTATTAACTTAAAATATATCCATCCTCTCAGGTATGTGTCTCAATCAAATACTTCCATATCGTCGGCGTATTTTGGTTTTCATAGTGTTGAAGAAAATGGCTAGAGTGGGATCTGAATGGCCACTGCAGTGTACTGAAAAGCTTAGAACACAACAAAATCTCCACAAACCTCAAAACAAAAGAAGGTGGAAGAACATCAGGAAATGGCACAGAAGCGTCCTGATACAAAACAAATGAAAGTGTTGTGTGATGCATTATCTAAGCATTTTTGATACACTTTTTCATTGTTTTTTCTAATGTTCCCCACATGTTTCCTTTTAATACGTGACACAGTTTCGTACACGTCTCCTCGTCTCTATATTGTCTTCAAAATTCATAATTTGTGCATGAGAAAACAACTTTTCGATTGGGAATATGTTCATTTGCAACTATGCTTTGGATTGGGTCATTCATGTAAACTTGTAAAGTACAATTTGATGACCATGATGTAATTGCTTAATACATTGCTTTTGTCCCATCAAAATGTAAAGGCAGTTTAGCTTCAAGGAGGGCAACTTGTTAATCTCGTTTGGTGGCTTGGTCCACTATGGCGAGTTAGGAGCTACGAGTTGGGTGGGTTGATTCACACTTAACTTGGGGCCAACACAAAATCTTTTTTAGTGTTGAGCTTGGAAAAATGCCTCCCTGCAATTAATTTAAATTCAAACAATGCTTAGATTGGGGTCTCGGATTTATAGGGCCCAACTCGGAGGCGTAAATTTGACTCCGAATTTACAGCGCAATTCTTGTGTAACTTGGGAATCAAATCCAAAAAGGTAATGCTATTTGCACCTAAAAATTTGACTTTATTTTTTGAATTAATGATGTAACTTTATTGGAACTATTAGATTAATACCAAATTCTAATTAGAGTAGTTCAAATTTTTGATTATCCGTAAATTTCGATCCTACCCTACCCTACTCAACCTTAATGATCAACTACCCGAAAGAATCGGGCAAGCCAATGAAAAATCTTTTGATGTTCCGCAAAAAATGGGTAGGATCTTTATATATATATGTGTGTGTATCTGTGTGTGTGTTAATATTTTAAAATATATAAATGTTAATCACTAAAAATTAAAATCCAAATTTAGGAACCTTAATATTTTATTGATGTTTATGACTTTCTTATATATAATATATTGATGTTTATGATTTTTTTGTTTTGTTTTATTATAATTGTTTATGCATTATTGAATTTATTGTGTTTTTTTTAGTGTTATTAGTTTATTGTGTTAGTTAATTGGTGCATGTTACTTAATTAAATTATTAAAATGATCTAAAAATTAATAATTAAAAAATATGTATTTACCTGGTTTCCTACTCAATTGTTTTGGACAAAATTCAGATAGAAATAATATACTTGATCGGGTAGGGTAGGTCAAGAAAAAATTCTTCTGCAAAATATCGAATAGGAAGATGAAATACCATAATTCCTACCCATAAGGTAGGATGCACACTTTCAGTTTCAATAGTTGATGAGATTCACAATAAATTCAAATGTTATAATAGTGATTTAAGTCAATAAATAAGATCAAATTTTTAAGTTTAAATAGTATTGCTCAATCCAAAATTTCAACCTAAATTGTAGCTCGAATTGAGTAACTTGAAATTAAATCTAATTTCAATGCAAAACGAATCCCGATTTTCAACCCAAAATTTGAACCAGAAAAATAAAACCGATTTTAATACGTGATTCATTCTGGGTTACATAATCGGAGTTAAATTTAAAGCTGCACAATAATCGATTTGAAATATTCAAATTGAATTCAAATATACAGTTTCATAAATTGCATTAAACATGAGTTGAACCCAGTCAAGTGCAAAAACACATAGTAGAATCACACAACGCACCCTGTTGGTGTGCTTCCTGCTCTCGAGGAAAGAAAGAGCCTAACGGTGTGATAAGGTTCTTGGCCTGTCTGATTTATGGTTCGTAACAAATCAAGTCAACAGCAAGAATGTACTTCAAAAAAACACCGATTACAAAGAAGACTGATGAATATAAACTATTCTTATCTGAAAACTATTCCGTGACAATACCCCTATCAAATAATGCATTTGTTTTTCTGTGCTCCAGTAGACCTTCTATCAACCCCCTTGCCTAACCAGCATTTGGTGAGGGTAATTTGTGGATAGGGTTATAACAATAAACACTGGTTTAGCAATAATAAGCAAGAAAAACACTTCGAACTGTTGTACGGTGTAGAAATAGATTTGTAGTCATTAATTAGAATTTAGATGATTTATGACCATTAATTGTTAAATTAATAAAATAATAAGAATATTAAAAATACCAGACACATAATGTTTTTATTTTATAAAAGTGAGAGTATCATATTAAATATGAGGGCGGGTATTAGAGTGACGATAAGGTTGTTCTATTATGACGTGGAGGCCACGAGTTTGAGTTGTGGAAACAGTATTTCTGCAAGCAGATGTAAGACTATATACATCTAGCCCTTTCAAATCTCACCATAGTGAGAGCCTCATGCACTGGGTATGTCATTTGAGGGCGGATCTTGGCGTATCGGAAAGGTTGTTCCACTGTGACCTGGAGGTCATGGGTTTAAGTTGTAAAAATAATTTCTTTGCTTGCAGAGGTAAAAGTATAAACATTTAACCCTCTTCAAACCTCACAAAGACATAAATCTAGATTGAATATGTCTTTTTTTAGTACCGTAGTGGAACCCATTATTTGCATAATCAGAGCATCAAGCAACAGCTGCCTGCAGACACCACAAATCAAAAAAGACTGCAAGGACCTTTCATTGATGGTGACACCATGCACCTTCAACAAAGCCTTTTATAGGAAACACGACACAATCTCAGCCACTATCTCTCCCATTGAATGAATAAATGACACATAGAAAGGCTAGAGGAACCAGCACTTCACTTTCTTCTTCGACAACCAGAAAGGAGATACCCTACTTTTATGATGAAAGAGAGGATAAAAAGAAATTGGAGTCGGTTCAACTTCTGTTTCAGTCCAACACATAAGTGGATTGATAATTATAACTTTCACTTTGCCACATTATTTTAATTATATAAACAAAAATGGTATTCAAAAATATATAACAAGTTTAATGCTCGAAAGTTTCCCGAGAAATACTAACGAGAGAGATAAACGAGGTAACTATGATCCTCACATCTTGAAAAGCTAGCTTTTGTTTTTGGCTTTCCATAAGAAGTGAACACTTTATTTTTTTTGGTTAAAAATAGTATATGATTCATATTTGTTGTACCTAAAAATCTAACGGCTAGCTAACGAAGTGGAGTCTAATGGAGTGGAATTCTATCGAATCATACAAATCCTTTTGTTCATTATTATTGATTGCTTTTTTTTCTTAACTAATTGTTGTCGTAGATCACATTCTCAAGTGCACTATTGCTACTTTATTGCATTTCAGGTCAAATTTATATCAAAAAAATCAAAACATATACATTTTAAAGTTAAATATCTATGCACCAAGTACTCTACTATGTACAAAGAATATTAAGGAAAGGTGAGTATGAGCATGAAGCATAAAATTGTTTGTCGATATGAGCATGAAGCAAAAAAAAATTATTCTATCAAAATATTCAAATCAAAACGTGGGATTTTGTTGCTGCCAGTGTGGGATGAATATGGTTCCATTAACATGCTTCTTGATGGCCTACAGAAAAAATCATTAGGAAAGTTCAAGTAGTTCAAGGGCTAGAAGTGTTTGTGGATTCAAATATGGAAATAATGAGACAGAATTTTGGAAAAGGGTTATGTATTCTATCAAAAGATTTATTTTCAGGCATGGATCATCTTTTTATCAGTGAATGAATATTCCACATAAAGTGATGGGTCACACTTCGCCCTGCAATTTGCTCTATTCTCTGTCAACACATGGTTAAGATTACCATTTTGTGAACTAACTTTCGACAATTTAGACATAGAATACTACCTTGACTTAATTTAGGGACATCGCTTTGGAACATAATGCACTGCTATTGTTGGATTTACAATGATCCCCATCTAGTATTGAGACCTACTATCATCCAATGATGCCCATCTGGTATTGAGACCTACTACCATCCAACGGTACCAGTACGTTACGTTTTTATATTAAGGAAATGGGCCATGAAGTATAATTTATAATCACTGAGATTGTTTTATACCTGGCCCCTCAGGGGTGGATGATTGCTAACCAGTTGGCAATTTGGCATGGTTTTTTGTCGTATCGTCTTGCTTTACCTTTTTTTGTGAAGAAAAATATTCTGAATCACGTGTTTTTTAGACTCATGGTTATAACACAAATCTCACGTATAGTAGATGCAATGGAAATATCACATATACATACTAAGTCATTACAAGAATTTGCCACATGAAAAGATTTAGAGATGCTGGCTTATAAATAAAAAGCAATTAAGGCATGACTGTTCATGCAATTCATGAATTTCTTTTGGGATGAACATTGATATATATGTTTATACTGTGAAGAGAAGCTGTAACTACACTCATAAATACACAAATATATTCAAAAAGAGGAAAAGGACGTGAAACAAATCAGTGTACATCCCTCCTAGACTCAAATTCTAGTGCGTCTCTCACTATTTCCTAAAGCTATATAATGACTCATATAATCTATTTCTCGTGCCTTCTTCACTTTAATGGTCACGTTACTAGTTCCTGCATGTGAGCATTCGATCTCTTCCTAACTTAGGCCATTAAAGGTTTTTGGGTCTTTGCTATCATCTTTCTCTTCTCTTCCTCCTCTTCATCCATGTCTTAAGTACCCACCCCCCCTCTCTCTCTCTCTCTCACACACACACACACACAACATGATGCCCCCTGATCATGATAATAGTGTCACCGGAGGTCCAGCTAACGTTCTAGTTGGTAACCGGCCCGAGAACATTTCTGTCCATGCCGAGCCACCTGGTTCAGCCAGTAACGTGAGCCCTTGTTCGGATGATCGAATGCCAGACCAACAACAAGCAGCCCCGGCTAGATTTTCGGTTCTACGTGAATCATTACGCCCCGTAACACTGAAGGTAAATATGCTAACATCCACGTATAGTACAAAACTAATTGATTCTTACGCTATGGAAATCGTGTTAGTAGAATCATCTTACTTACCGAAAAAAAAGTATCGAAGTCATCTATTTGATTTGCTAAAAAATTTGAACTTTGCTTTAGTGTACTGAAATTGGCAATATTGATCTTGTGTGTGTGTGTTTTTTTCCCTTCAGTTTAAGCCTCATTTGCTATGGCAATTGGACTTACATATATGTGTTGTTGCAGTTTGAAGATGTGACATACACCATTAAATTGCAGACTAATGAAGGAAACTGTGTTTCTTCATCTGAACCAAAGGCAACCACTCGCACAGTACTCAATGGTGTGACCGGTATTGTTCGACCAGGTGAACTACTAGCAATGCTCGGTCCCTCCGGTAGCGGCAAGACCACCCTCTTAACAGCTCTAGCCGGAAGGTTACCGGGAAAAATTTCTGGCACCATAACATACAATGGACAATCCTTCTCTAGTTCCATGAAGAGAAAAACAGGTTTCGTTTCACAAGATGATGTGTTATACCCTCATCTCACAGTGATGGAAACCCTAACATATGCTGCTTTACTAAGGCTTCCAAACAAGCTGACCAAAGAAGAGAAAATTGAACAAGCTGAATTGGTTATCATGGAGCTTGGATTGACTAGATGCCAGAACAGTGTCATCGGAGGGCCTCTTCTCCGGGGACTATCTGGCGGTGAGCGGAAAAGGGTGAGCATTGGGCATGAGATGCTGGTGAATCCAAGCCTGTTGTTGCTAGATGAGCCAACTTCAGGGTTGGACTCAACCACGGCTCAGCGGATTGTGGGTACAATTCGTGGTTTGGCACGAGGAGGGAGGACTGTCATTACAACAATTCATCAGCCTTCAAGTAGGTTGTATAGGATGTTTGATAAGGTGGTGGTGTTGTCGGAGGGATGTCCGATTTACAGTGGGAGTGGCAGTCGGGTGATGGAGTATTTTGGTTCCATAGGTTACATGCCTGGATTCAATTTTGTCAACCCTGCTGATTTCTTGCTTGATCTTGCTAATGGTATGGAATTTCTTCCTAGTACCTAGTTAATGTTGTTTTTTTTGTATTTCTATAACAAGAAATGTTATTTGAACTTAATTTGTCAACCATTTTACTAGAGCTATCAAATTTATAATGGATGTCACCACCAAACAAAAAAACTTCTAATTGTTATAGCGAATCAAGTCTGTAAGTTAGGGTCAAACAACATTGTTTTTTCAATATCTGTTCTATAAAAAAATAAATTATTTCAAAATAATAAAAAATATCTCAAATAATTAATCATTTTTTAAAAAAGTAAACCACATATAATATTAGAATAAATTACTATTCTAACGACTGTGGTTAAATATAATAGCACCATAGGAGCTCGACCTAGCCGAGGACTAGGTCAGCTGCATTATTGATACTTTAGAATAATCCAAACTCATTGATATGATTTGATATTTTCACAACTTGCAGAGCAAATCACAAGCTTAAACTTAGCTTCACAGAAGTCTATGGTTTAAGTCAACCAATTGGAAACTTGTCTATATCTGTTAAATCTTGTATAGTAAAGTCAATTATTTTCTGAAAAAGTTGTTCTAAAACCGCAAATGTCTAACAGTTTGTCTTTTGGTGAAAATCAGATATCTTCAAGTTAAGCTAAAAGTTGCAACCTTTAAGTGTTAACGTGACATTATAGATGTTTCCTACAACATTGGGCATTTGAAATGGTTGATAATCATCTGTCTCTCTCTCTCTCTCACTCTACCTTGTTGCTTAATGTTTCTATTAGCTGTAATTGGTCTTTTCAATCACCCAAAGAGTTGTCTGTATATTGGCAAACCAAGCTGTCGAAATATGTACTTAAACCAATAAGTTAGGATGGTTGCCCAGAAACTATGCCACTGGTAATGACACAAAAAAGCGTATGGGTTTTAATTTTGAATAATGCTACTCTTATTCAATCCCGTACTAACTTTTATTCACCAAATCTATATTGTATTCTTGAATTAGAGGGCTTATTTTTTTTTCAAAACGTCCATAGGTCCAACCATTTACATTCATTTATTACACAAAATATGGTGAGAGTTTTGATATACACATCATTTATCATAAACTTTTGTTTAACTCAGCTAATTATTTAGTAGAAAAAACAATAAAGTCTCGGAAAGTAAAAATAAAAAAATAAATAAAGTCAGTTAGGCTCTACTAAGCAGAATTCTAACTGAACTTTTCTTCTTAACCTTATCTTTTTTCAGGCCAGTGATTAAAGGTGTTCCCTTTTGCATCATTCAACTTTACTCTCTCTTGGCCCCATTACACTTCTCTAGTCTTTGTTTTAGATTGTCTAACACTAACAAATACAAATAAATGAAGTTAATTAGCAGATTTTCAGTTGCATATGTATGTTCTTTTTTGATAAATACTAAAAAATAATGGCCAAGTTCAGTATCTGAGGTCTTTATTTCACAAAAACTGTAATTTTCCCTTTATTTTTGTTGCATTCTACTCAAGATATTTTTGCCTTAAACACTAAAAACTCTCTCGAATGTGAAGGTGTGAGTCCTGATACAAGGCATGATGATCCACAGGAATTTCATGGAAGATCAAACCATGATGATGATCAAAATTCAACCAAACAGTCCCTAATATCGTCATACAAGAAGAGCTTATACCCTGCCTTGAAGGATGAGATTCATCGAAGTCGCAGAGACCCTCTTAGCTCTAGAGGAACATCTCCATGGAGAGGTAAGTGAAAATTTAGTCTACTTTCAAGGATCAAATCTCATTTCGGTGACCTCAGACAGAAATATGTTTCAAAACGTTTGGAAAATGCTTCGATAACGGATGAATAAAAAATTTTGGTATTTATTTTTCAAAACATTTCGAAACATAGCGAAAAAATTGGCGACACCTTGAAACATTACTAATTCGTTTCTATTTTCATAGAAATGGAAAGGTTTCGGCCCTTTTGAGCATCCTGAAATGAT
Organism: Ilex asprella; assembly: GCA_023539305.1. Taxonomy (NCBI): domain Eukaryota; kingdom Viridiplantae; phylum Streptophyta; class Magnoliopsida; order Aquifoliales; family Aquifoliaceae; genus Ilex; species Ilex asprella. The sequence goes on along the minus strand of CM042194.1, from coordinate 2,922,363 downwards.
ATATTTGTACTTGTCTATTTGGTTGTTGCACCTGCCCAAGTGTTAGCTCACAAGACATCTGTGGTGGTGTCAATAAGGTGCATTTACTAGGACCCACACTTTATATTTGCATACAGTTGATTTATGAACAATGTATTGCAGGTTGTGAGAATCAATGGACCACCAGCTGGTGGTTGCAATTCAAGGTTCTGCTGAGAAGGGGACTTACTGAAAGAAGGCATGAGTCTTACTCGGGTCTAAGGATTTTCCAGGTCATATCTGTGTCATTTCTTTCAGGACTCTTATGGTGGCATTCGCACATTAACCATATACAAGATCAGGTACTTTATACCAAGGCTAGCAATTCTTAGCATAATCCATTGACCTGTCATGAATACAATACGAAATTAAGAGTACAAGTTTAGAATTTATGGGTTCTGGTCATTAACTGGTTGAGATGTCAAAATTGCTTCATTAATGGGGCGATAAGACATGACATAAGGCCAAATTCAAATGAATTGAGCATGAGCTGAATTAATTTCAACACGACACGGCTGTTTTCAGTTCTTATTCAAAAACAGGCCATAATTTATTCATTGGGTATGTTGGATAATAGTTTGATCGACTAGGTTGTTTACTCTCAATGTATAACTGAGTCTACTGCAGAAAATAAACCATCCTTTCTTGTGGTTGCTCCAATTAATATTCACTTCTATATCTATGTATGTTTTTCTAACAAGAACAATTTTCACCAGGTGGGACTTCTCTTCTTCCTCGCAATCTTCTGGGGCTTCTTGCCTCTGTCAAGTGCCATATTCGCATTCCCACAAGAGCGGCCAATGCTAATAAAAGAACAAGCCTCAGGAATGTACCGTCTCTCCTCCTATTACTTTGCCCGCTTGGCTGGTGACTTACCAATGGAACTTGTGCTTCCAACCATTTTTGTAACCATCACATATTGGATGGGAGGCCTAAAGCCCTCACTCGTTACATTCACTCTAACCCTCTTGATCATCCTGTTAAATGTGCTGGTCTCTCAAGGACTTGGGCTAGCCCTCGGGGCCATCCTAATGGATATGAAGCAGGCCACTACGTTGTCTTCTGTGACCATCCTCGTGTTCTTGATAGCCAGTGGATACTACATTCAGCACATTCCGCCATTTGTAGCTTGGTTGAAATACATATCATTTCCTCATTATTGTTATAAGCTTCTTGTGGGAGTGCAGTATTCGGAGAATGAGGTTTATGAATGTAGGCTAGGAGTGCATTGCAGGGTACTTGATTTCCCGGGGATTAAGTTTTTGGGGCTTGACAATAAGTTGTGGGATGTGGCTGCTTTGGTTGTAATGTTGGTAGGATATAGGCTTTTGGCTTATGTAGCATTGATGAGGATGGGGCAACCTCACTGACTATATATGCTAATATTAGGCAGAGACTGAAGCTTATCTGCTGAAGCTAATGGAATTGATCAAGATTTCCCATGAAATGACTAGATGACCTCGATGGAGCGATGCTATATTAACACCCCAATTTGTAAATTTCACTGAATTGTGGAACACTTTGTGTCCTGTAATCTGAAACAAATGTAAGTGAATTTGTACTGAAATGTCTAACCTTTGATTCTCTAGCGATAACTATGAATTAATAGAAAGTGGAAGGAGAAAGAAAACTGGAAAGGCTATTGTCCAATATATGTTTTGCCATTGCAATGTGCTAGATGAGTTAGACTAGAAATAAACCCAACCTTAACCATAATTTGCACAAATAATATTACTATTGCACAAAGCAATGGTCGCCTTGTGAGATTAATGGCTATGTGATCCAAGAATCAGAAAAGACTATCACATTCTTGAGTGACACCATATGTTAGCCTATCGTTTTGTCTTAGCCTAGGTACTGTGATTTTACTGTAAACTAGTCATTCATATGAACTCAATTAATCATACAGCAGTGCACAGCTTGGGGCTATACAGATTACCTGCATAAGCCTTGCTTGTTAAAAAGTTCAAATTTTGATTATGCATCTACTCAGGGAGTGAATGGAAGTAAATTAAGCAAGAATGACCAAAATAATTTGGCTTCTTTTCAGCTGTTAATCTAGCCCCTTTTCTTAGCTTCTTACCAAAAGCAAGCGTTCTTCTTTTCAGATAAACATCAACATATCTCTCTGAGGGAACTGCACAAAACTCTCCTACCCACAGCTAAGTAATAAAATCTAATTTTCTGAATGCTTTGCAATCAGTAAACAGAGTTGTCTTCACAAGTACTTTATACCATTCTGTGTTAAGGCAAATATTGTTTAGATCAGGCCAATGAAATCAATTTTGTTTCACTTTTTAAAGGTGTATAAGGGCGCAAATCAAAAGGTAGCAGGTATTTTCTTCTCACGTTAACCCTCATTCCTTTTCGCAATTCTTTTCCTTTATCAGGCCTTTTGCCTGAACCATAGTAGTAGTAAACCTTTTTTTTTTTTTTTGGGTGCACAGTGTGCATTATTTTAATGACCTCCTCTTCTCTATTGTGGTGGACCTAGTGAGTGGTGCCTCGCCAACAACCATATCAACAAGCTGTGTACCCTTTTTGATTTCATCTGTTCTGTGCTGTTATTAAAGTTTTGTATGTCTTCTAAATAACAAAAGATGCTTGAGCAAGTAGGCTATCGATATAAAGTAGAGACAAATCAAATTATGCTTCATTACACTCGAAATTGCTAGTGTTTATTCGAAATGGAAAAATCCCTTCAAAAGATGTCTCGGTGCTGGTTAGAATTGAGTCGTTGGTTCAGACTAAACTCTTAAAAACATCTGTAATGCTTTAGAATAAGCCTTACAATAATGTCAGTATTGGAAGAGAATCCGATACAACATCTTTCAAGAGGCTTCCAGTTCAATTATTCCCTTCCCTCAAATGGTATCAATATCTTGTACTGCACAATCTAGTGCCAAAGAGTTGCTTTTTTTTTTTTTCCCACTGAACAGTTTCAAAACACAATAAATATGTGTTTTAAGGTGCCTAGTGAAAGAGCCAGCAAGGTAGACAAGCTTGTGATCTCTTGTGCTGCTAAAATCACAAAGAATGGCATCACTCAAGGCTGACAAACCTGTAGGTTCTCAACCACTTGGACAGGCCAAGAAAGAGCCTGCCAAAGCTCCAACCTCCAAGCAGGCTCCTAAGAAGGCCGAGCAGAAGCCTCGGGAGCCTAAAAAGAAGGTACATGTACACATACAGAGTATGCATATATAAGCACAATTATATTAATGTTCATATTATTTGTAGAGTTAACCTGATTATCATTTTAATGGCGCTCTAGGCATCAGGTAGTAAGTCAGCAGCAAAGAAGTAAGAAGAACAAGGACGAGTAGCGTTGTTGTGATGATATGCTGTATCTGGAGTAGCTGCCTTCTGTCCTCATTTTTAGTGATAAAATAAAAGCTCTGGCTTGTGATCTCTTTCTATGTATGGCTTGGCCTAATCTTGTAAACAAAACCTATATATTTGAAGAATGATTTAGTTATTGCACTGTTTTAATATGGTCTGATCTGCGTACGAATAAGGAGATCATGTTCTATGCATGGAGGATATTGACCTATTGAAAATTCAAGTAGCCAAAGATAATGCTCAATTTGTTTCTGAGGGAAAAATTGACAGGAATATAAATTTTCAACTCTCATAAACCAGTGAAAGTGAGGTGAATCATGTGAAACTATAACCTTAATGTGTCGGTATTAGGCACATGTAAACCAAATATTGAGCTGTTGAGACTAGAACTTGCTGCAGTGAGCAGTAAATTTACTCCAAGAACAGAGGGTGCTTCTGAATCAAAAGCTTTTGTAGAC
>CM042194.1:2864506-2903408 GCA_023539305.1 Ilex asprella | reverse complement strand
CGCCTACAATCAATTTAATAAAGCAGCTACCTCATGTACCCATTTTACAAGAACTATTGTGTGATCTAAGAGGTTCCAACACCTTTATCACCCAAAAATTAATACAAATAAAATCCTACTTGAATTAGTTGAATAACTATCTAGAAGCTTCAGATAGTTTAATTTTTGGGCTTGATGGCTTTTATTAATTTTTTCGGGCTTGGGCTTGGGCTTGGGCTTAAAAGGGTACGGGGGAAGCGGGGATGGGGGCGGGGATTAGAAATTGACCTACAAACAGGGATGAGGATGAAAATTATACCCGTTAACAGTGCAGGATCGGGGATGGACGAAGTTTTTTTAAGTGGGTACGCGGATGGAGACTATACCCCCTACCGCCCTATTCGGTCCACTGACATCCCTAGACGCAAGATGCGTCACTCCTCTCATATTGTTGCTTCGCTTGGTTCTCTGGCTATCTCCCTTACTCATTTTTCATTACTCAATGTTGTGGGTGCCAATACTGATCCCATTTCTGTCAAGGAAGCTACGTTTCTTCCTCAATGGCGTGCAACAATGGACGATGAACTCGGCATTCTCCATCATAACAATTCTTGGACCTTGGTTCCACTACAGCCCAATATGAATATTATTGCCACCAAGTGGGTTTAAAAAATCAAAATTTTACCATCCGAACAAATCGAGCGACACAAAACTCGCCTCGTGACTAAAGGAAACTCTCAACTCCACATCATTGATTTTGAGGAAACTTTCACTCCCGTAATCAAGGTGCCTACCACCCGACCAATTCTAGCCGTTGTAGTTGCTCACTAGTGCCATATTCATCAATTGGATGTCAAAAATGCATTCCTCCACGACACTCTTAAAGAAGAGGTGTTTGTTTCCCAACCTCCGAATTGTGTGGACCCCCAATTTCCACACCATGTTTGCCTTCTGAATCGCGTGCTATATGGCTTACGTCAAGCACCACGAGCATGGTTTGAACAATTCAACCATCACCTATATACCATTGGATTTCAATCCAATCATGCAGATAATTATATGTTCACCCTTCATACTCGTAATCATATCGTCGCCATTCTCTTTTATGTGGATGACATGTTAATTACTAGTAGTGACTATCCTCTTTTGCGCAACATTATCTCTACACTTGGAGTCAAATTTTGAATGAAAGACCTTGGCCCTCTTCACTATTTTTTGGGAGTTGAAGCTCTATCCTCTTCGGCTAGTCTCTTTCTTTCACAGGCCAAGTATGCCCATGACTTACTGGCTTGTGCATCCATGCTTGACTCCAAGCCCCTTGTCACACCAATGCCAATTAATCACAAGCTCTCTTCTGTTGTCATTCCACTTGACGACCCCTCATCATTTCAAAGCATCGTTGGTGCACTACAATACTTAACAATCACTCGCCCTGGTATCGCTTTCAGCAACAATTCGGTTTGCCAACGAATGCATGCCCTTACAACTGATCATGTTAAAGATGTCAAGAGGATCTTTTGTTATATCAAAGGAACTATTTTTCATGGTCTCTTTTTTCCAAGCCAATAGCCTTCTTGAACTCGTCTGATATAGTGATGCGGATTGGGCTGGCTGCCCGAACACTCGTCGATCCACCAGAGGTTACGCGATCTTTCTTGGTCACAACTACATCTCCTAGAGCTCCAAAAAGCAACACACCGCTGCTCGCTCTAGTGCTGAAGCTGAATATCATACACTCGCCCATACTACTGCAGACATGACTTGCAGGGTGAGTCTGTTCCAAACACGCTCAACTTGCAGGGGTGATAAGGATGATAAAGATGATAAAAAAGATCATGAACCCATCACTTGATTAAGTGGGATCACGTTGCAACTCTTTTTCTTCATCAACATATTACTTTAGATTAGAATAAGAGATTACGAAGATAAGGTCTTGGCCTTCATGATTAGGATGATCTATTTTAATTTTTTATCTTTGTATTACATCTTTTAGTATAAATAAAGGCTTGGAGAGTCTGTAGAATCCATCCAACAGAACTCTCATTACGTTACAACCATTCATAATACCTACCTCATTTTGTTGGTAGTTTTCATTGGAAAATGTTGCTATGGCCTCTTGCTCATTTCATTTTAGCAATTGAATTGAAGAGAAAAAATCATGGCTGGAATTATTAATCCAATAAGTCCAACATCTTTAAGGCTCCCTATATGTTTGCATATGTGCTGAAAAACCATTTGATTTGTCAAATTTTGGCATTTACACCTGAATGATTGTCAATTAGAGGCGTGTGCATAGTTTTATCATAACTTTAATTTGTTTTAACTTGTAACCCAATAAAAGAAAGCATAACCATGTTGCGATATTGGATTAATTGTCAAATATTCTCTATTGTAATTCTTTCCTAGTTTAGAGATATTTCTCTATTAGGCAAATAATAGCTTGATTGTAGGATCTCTACTATCTCTATAAATATGTACATGTAAAGATACAAAATTATTATGAATGAAAATATTCTTCTCTGATTTTCAAGTTGGTATCAGAGCCACGAAACCCTAAATCATTCTTCTTTGAATCCTTAAACCATGAGCAAGTCAGATTCTGAAACATCTGTCACCCAATCTACCCCCATCATTATTCAACACGAAGGTTCATCATTTAATACAGGAATTGTATTGAATGAGACCAACTATGATCTCTGGTCTCAAATGTTAGAGATGCAAATTGCTGAGAAGGAGAAACTCTCCTTCATTCGTGGCACATCGCCGCCACCTAAGGAGAAAGATGAAGGCTATGAAAAGTGGTATTTAGACAAAGATCGAAGTCCCAGAAGAGAAAGAGGATGAGACAAATCTCCAAGAAGAAACAGAGACTGTACCCCCAAAAGAAGGGGAGACGTCAGAGATCGTTTAGGCCCACCACAGCCAGAGTTGCAGCTAAGGTACGCACCTCGGCGTATACCTCCACTCACTGCAGCAATATCGCAGATCCTATATAAGGTGCAGAACGAAAAGTTCTTGAGGTGGCCTCCTTGGATAAAGGCAGATCCATAAAAGAGATCCCACCAAGTATTGTGAGTACCATAGAGATCATGGTCATCACACTGATGATTGCCTCCAATTGAAGAAAGAGATCGAGTTCCTGATCCACCGAGGACATTTGCGCCGCTACGTAGCTCGTAAGGATTAGAACCGAGCTCCATTACCGCCACCACCTCAGCAGAAAGCTCCTACGCAGCACCAATAGCCTCTAGGGAAAATCAGAGTGATATTTGGAGGATTCGTAGGAGGTGTGGATTCCAGCGCAGCTCGAAAAACGAATTTGAGAAGAATTAGAACCAGCGAGAGACTGGAAGTATACACTGTGTCCAAGGCACCTCGGCTGAGCACCATTATCACCTTCTCAGACTCAGATTTGGATGGTTGCCACTATCCCCATGATGACCCCTTGGTGGTGAGGGCTTTAGTGGGTAATAGGACAGTTTATCGAGTCTTGGTTGACAACAGGAGTTCAACGAACATCATTTTTGCTTTTGCATTTGAAAAAATGGGCATAGGAAGAGAAAAGCTAGAGCCAATGAGTGCTCACTTATTGGGATTTTTGGGGGAGAGAGTGTTACCCTTGGGATTAATCTAACTTGTGCTTACTATGGGAGATCCACTCTTCCAATCTACCTTAACTGTGAGAATTGAGACATCCATGGAAGTTTACATTGATGATATGCTGGTAAAGTCACTAAAGGCAGAGCTCCACATCCAACATCTGGAAGAATCGTTCCAAGTCCTTAAGGAATACAAGATGAAACTCAATCCAGCGAAATGCGCCTTTGGAGTATCAGCAGGAAAATTCGAAGGCTTTATAGTCAACAGTAGTGGAATTGAAGCTAACCCAGAAAAGGCCAAAGTAGTACTCGATATGCAACCACCATCCAACACAAGAGAGATTCAACGTCTAACAGGGAGAATAGTTGTCTTGAGTCGCTTTTTGCCCAGATCAAGTGATAAATGTCAATCCTTCTTTCAAGTCTTAAAGAAGGCATTCCAATGGGATGCACAGTGTGAAGAAGCCTTCAAAGCATTGAAGGACTATCTGAGCTCACCTCCTGTTCTAGTAAGTCCCTTGGAGGGAGAGGTACTTACTCTCTACTTAGCTATCTCAGACTTTTCAACCAGCGCAACACTAGTAAGGGAGTAAGATAGAGCTCAACAACCAGTCTACTATTGTAGCAAAGCTCTGAGGGGGGCAGATGAGAGATATCCTAAGGCGGAGAAACTTGTTTTAACTCTTGTTACAACAGCTAGGAGACTTAGGCCCTATTTTCAGGCTCATACTGTTGAGGTTCCAACAAATCAGCCGATGAAGCAAGTGTTACATAAACCAGAGTCTTCCGGAAGGCTAGTTAAGTGGGCTATAGAACTCAGCGAGTATGATATCAGATATAAGCTAAGGACTGCCATCAAAGGATAGATTTTGGAAAATTTTATCGTGTAATTTACAACAGTAGCACCCATGGGGACGGAGGCAACATAGCTAGTACCCGACTTCCCCACATGAAAACTTTCAGTAGATGGAGCTGTCAATTCTCAAGGAAGCAGGGCGGACTTAATTCTAACTTCTCTAGACGGGATAGACGTCGAATACGCCCTCAGGTTTGGGTTTAAGACTTCAAACAACGAGGCAGAGTATGAGGTCGTCATTGTGAGACTCAATCTCTCTCATTCAATGGAGGCAGAGAAGTTGGAGGTCTGCAGTGATTCTCAACTCGTAGTAAAGCAGGTAAAACAGTCCTATGAAGCCAAGGGTGAGAAAATAGATCTTTACCTCGGGAAGGTACATGAATTAATTGAGAAGTTTGTGCAAATTAAAATTAGGCACGTTCCCAGTTCCGAGAACTCACGAGCAGATGCTCTGGCAAGGCTTGCAACTGCTTCTCAAAAGAACTTGAATAGGCTAATACAAGTTGAGCATTTAGCAGAGCCATCAGTAAGTGCTAAGGAAGAAGAAGTGCTCCCTGTTCTAACTCAGTCGAGTTGGATGGACTCCATCCTAGGGTACCTACGGGATGGAGCATTACCAGAAGATCCCAAGGAAGCTACAAAGTTGAGAGCCAGGTCAGCTAGATTTCTATTATGCAGGAAAATCTGTACAAAACGAGGTTTCTCAACACCTCTCCTTAAATACGTGGGAGGCAAAGATGCTAAGTACGTGCTTAGAGAAATCCATGAAGGAGTCTATGGTAATCACATCAGATCTCGGGCTTTGGCAGGAAAGGCGCTAAGGTAAGGATACTACTGGCCCACCATGCTAAAAGATGTCGCGGATCTAGTAAAGAAATGCAAGCTCTGCCAAGTTTATGCCAACACTCCCCCTTCTCCACCAGAGCTCTTAACTTCAGTGGTGAGTCCTTGACCCTTTTCAGTAATGGGGTCTGGACATACTTGGACCCCTTCTTACTGGCATTGGATAGTACAAATTTGCCATCATTGGAGTAGATTACTTCATTAAATGGGCAGAAGTTGAGCCCTTGACAATGATCACAGAACAAAAGATTCAGAACTTCACATGGAAGTCAATAATTTGCAGGTTTGGGATCCCCAGAACAATTGTCTCTGACAACGGGAAACAATTCGATAATTCTAAATTTAAAGGATTCTGCTGAGCTCGAGATAACAAATTAATTTTCAGCACTAGCTCATCCACAGTCTAATGGACAAGCAGAGATCACAATTAGAACCATCAAGGCAGCTCTGAAGACTAAGCTTGAAGCTCTGAAGGGAAACTAGGTGGAGCATATCCCAGAAGTATTATGGGTTTATAGGACAACAATTAGATCGGCAACCTAGGAAACACCATTTGCCTTGGCGTTCGAAACTGAAGCAGTGGCACCTGTAGAGATTGGAATGCCATCTCCCAGGGCCGAGTTCACAGAACCTTAGCACAATGATGATTCACTTCTCCTTAACCTCGATCTCTTGGATGAAAAGAGAGACAGAGCTCTACAACACATCCAGAGTACCAGAGGAAGACAGCAGGGAACTACGATAGAAGGGTCAGACATAGGAGTTTTAAGGTTGGGGATTTGATACTTTGGAAGCTCCTGTTCGCAAGAAAAGACCCCTCTCATGGGAAATTAAGCCCCAATTGGGAAGACCCTTTGGTTATCTCCAGGGTAATAAGACCTGGGAACTACGAATTGCAGACCAAAGAAGGGAAAACCTTATCCCATTCTTGGAACGCAAAACATCTTAAAAGATTTTTTCAGTAAGTTTGTTTTGTAAGAGAATAATTATCAATAGAGTAGTGAATTTTTCATTTATTTCAGTAAGATTCTTCTGAGTTACCACCAACAAGCTCAGTAACTCAGAAAGTTTCTAAGTAGCTACCGATAATTGCCAAGTTCATAAAACAAATATGAGCCATGTAGCTCTGGGTGAACTCAAGAACCACGTAGTTAGGAAGAACTCCCAAGTTCATAAAACAAATATGAGCCATGTAGCTCGGGGTAAACTCAAGAGCCACGTAGCTCAGGAAGAACTCTAAAGTTCATAAAACGAATATGAGTCATCTAGCTCGGGTAAACTCAAGAGCCACGTAGCTCAGGAAGAACTCTCAAGTTCATAAAACGAATATGAGCCATGTAGCTCAAGATGAACTCCTAAGTTCACAAAACGAGCCCTGCAGCTCATGACGAACTTTACATTCCATACAAATAAGCCCCACAACTCATGATGAACACCTTGGTTCGCGAAAGACAAAGCAAACACTTGGGTGCAAGATGAGCTCTAGCAGAGCTAAGATAAGCCACACAACTTATAGACAAAACAGCAAAGCAAGATAGGAACATGCTAAAGTCCAATGTTCATAAGCATAAGCAAGCATCCAAAGGAAAAGCACCGAAAGTCCATTACGACAAAATTGTTAAAAAGGGAAAGCTTCTATTTTCCTTCAAGACACCTCTTCAATCCAAGGACTTCCTCCTTCAGACGTGCATTCTCCTCTTGCAGATCATCTCTTTCTTCCTACATCTTTTTAAGCATATTTAAGAGTTTACTCCGAGTAGAGGAAAGAAAAATTGCTCCAAAGAAAGAATCAGGCAATGAAGAAGGGGTGCCATCCCTTTTATGCTTGCTGGAGGATACACCAACACCTTCATCCTCCTCTGATTCATAGGAAAAGGAAACATTAGAATTTGGCGTGAATGCAAAATCAGGGGCAGAAACATCAGCACTGAATACAAAAAGGTTGTCAGAGGCCACCAGTTCTGCGAAGGACATTGATTTGACATCGATCACTCACTCAATCCTTAACATCTCCACCAGATTCAGGTCAGCCATACCTGAGTAAAGGAAATAAAGTAAAAGTAAGCTATCACAACATTAGGTCAGGGAACTCAATACACACCTACCTTTAAGTGGCGAACTCTTCCAAGAGCGAGGAACCCTGTTCCCCATGCAACGCCCCTTAATGGATCTCCATTAATCCCCAGAAGAAAAAAAGAAGCATTGATCCCACTCTTCAGGAGGGGAGAGCAGATCAGAGACCAGGGGACGCATAAGAGAGTGCCTCCACCGAAAGCAACCGAAGCAGGGAACTTCATCCTTTTCAAGATAGTAAATATAAAGGAACTCAGCAATTGAGGGAAATTCATTGGCATGCAAGTGCCAGAAAAGGAAGAAACTAGTTATGATAGCCCATCCCCTAGAAGACAAATGAGAAGGACACAAGTCATGGTAAGCTAGAACCCTTCCAATGAAAGGATCAATGGGAAGACGAAGACCCATCTCTAAGACACCTTCAAAGAAACAGACTTCCTCTCGAGAAAGAAAATTGCAGGGCTTGTTGAAAGTCGGGATTCTTAAGAATAAGTTTGCAGGAAGGCGAAACTGTCTTCAGATCTCTTCCAAACCCGGCACAATCATTGTAGAAGGAGCCAAGTAACGAGACTTCCACTTAAAATCAATCCAACTAAAAGAACGTTGCTGGAACAAAGAAAGATATGAGGGGGCCATCACAGATGAAGAAAAGATAAACTCAAGTATAACAAAAGAATCGCAATTTCAAGATTCAAGAGGAAGCCTCAAGAAAAATCTTGTAAATTATAGGAAGCCTAAAGAAACCTTGAGTCTTAAAGAGTCAAGAAGCGCGTGAAAAGTAAAGTCGGTGACCCCTTAGAAGTTTCAAATTAAGATGCCGTCTTTAGAAGTAAAAGTCGTGATCAGTAAAGGTCACCATCTAATGCTCCCTTGAGGACACCAAAAACACATTTGCCAGTGATTCTTTGTACAAGGCCAGCACCCGAGAGAGCTTGGAAAGGACCTTCTGCTTTTAAGTTTACCAAACAAAGAAAACTTCCCCAGTAGCCTCAACATTTCCCCGATACTCCTCATCCATCTCAAGCCTTTTCAGCACTCAGTAAGCCAAGAGAAGTCTAATAAAATAAGTTGTGGTGTAACTTGGGGACATAACCTCAAAGCCATAACAAGAAAGACCATAATTGAGCTCTGTCGATCAGACTCAACTAGCTCAGGAAGGCAAGATTATTTTGTAAGAAGACCTCCGTCGATCTTTGTCCCAACGGTCATCCCTGAAGGTGGGATCTCCTAGGCTATATTCTCAAGGAAACTTCTCAAATTTTTTTGGGGTGAGGTCAACTCAAGGGATGCATAGACTTTTTGTTCTCATGATATGTGTGGAAAAAACCTTAGCATCAAATAGCTCACTCCTAATACAACACTTCGATTCACTATGAGGAATGTTAAAGCACCTAACACCCTATAAGGGGACCAAAATAGCAAGAAGAAGCTCAAGAGGAGACTTCAACACTTCGACTGGCACCTTAGCTTCCCTGAGCTAAGCAATTTTGCTTTACGGTGAGCTGAACACCCCTCAAAACAAGGGGGCAAGGAAGGGGGAACATAAAACAACACAAAACAAGGGAAAACAACATAAAGCAAGGGAAAACAGGATTACGTTTCAAATCAAAGTTACATTGTAAAAACAAAAGTTGCATTTCAGAATACGTTCGGAGTCAAAACACATTGAATTTTAAGTCAGAATTACAAAAAAAAAAAAAGAAAAAAAAGAGAGAGAAAAAAGGCCCTAAGTTTCTGAATAAGGTGTAAGTGAAGGATTTTGCAACTCAGCAGATGAGCCTTCAACGGCAAGAGGCAAAAGAAGAGAGCTCTCAAGGGTGGCCGTTGCACGGACCTCCACCCCAATTGCTGGCAAACTCTGAGCAAGGGCCTCATTCACAATGTCTGTCGAGAGAGAAATAGTAGCAGGAACAACGGCAGGAGCAGCTGGAAGCTCGGTAGTCGCAGGATCAGAAGTTGTCCCAAAAGGGAGAGCAGTAGAAGCAGCCTGGGCCAAGACCCCAGCTGGAGGAATAGACATCTCAGCACCTTCTGGAATCACACCAGGAGCAGGAAGATTTAAGGTGCCTTCCCTACCCTCTGTATCGGACTCCTCCAACTCTTCCTCAGCTGGAATAGCAAAGTCAAAGTCAAGGTTTGGATAGGTCTTCTTGACTTTACGTTGAAAAGCAAGCCATCCAGTTGCCCATTTGGTGATGACATCATCTTTTAGCCCAGCAATGGTATCGTCCTTCTCCTTGATAGTGGTCTTATGTGCCTCGAGCTCACTGCAAAAGGTATTATTCACCTCGGATAGAATGACATATTCCCATGTCAGGCTCTTAAGGGAGCTCTGCGCATCAAAATCTTCCAGGCTAGCTTTAACCCAGACATCATTTTTTAGTTTCAGCTCCTCCCTGGCCATTCTAAGCTCATCCCTGACTTTTTTTTCCATCTCCTCAGCTTCATCTTTTGCAGCCTCTAAGCTCTTGGAGGTAGAAGTTTGCCTCTCCATTTTTTCCTGAAGATTATGCACTTGAGCTCGAAGGTCTTCATTGTCGAAGGACAACTCAGCGACCTTAAGCTCGTATGCCTTCAGAACCTTGGCAAAGCTCTTTGAAGTTTGGGCCCTGCCCATCAAGCTCTTCATGTGGATAGCCAGCTAAGAAAAAAAGGAAAGCAAAAGAGGATTAACATGAAACTACAACATAAGGATGAGGGGGCGTGTGAAAATATGAGGACTTACAATGGCTGTTCCTTGGAGAGCTGAGCTAAAGGACTCCTCTAGAGACATAGAAGAGGCCTTTGAACGTCAGAATCTGTGAGGATAGAAGAAATGGTCCCGACAACAAGAGTAGTGTTCTCGAAGAAGGAGCCCTCACACTTCTCTACCATGGGATTTTTATCTTTCTCAATCCTGGGTCTCATCAGAGATGACTCGAGAGTCTTTCCAGAAGAACTATAGGAAACAGTGTCAGGTTGAAGGTAGGGGATCAACCCCAAAGCTTTCTCGACCTCAGATAAGGAAGGAAAAAACTGGCCTTACTCACGAGCTCGCTCAGAAGTAGGCTGAACCCCTGGGGGAGGGGAGGTCACCCTAACCTGCTAAGCGCTTGATGATAAGGTCGGGATTTTGGTAGTCGAAACCGGAGCTGAGGGGGGCACCCTCAACTTTTGAACCTTAGCTTTCCGTTTGCTGTCTTTCCCACTTTTCTTCATCTGAACAATCTTCGCCTGGAGCTCTTCTGGAGTGTGCTTTATCGAGGAAGAGCTTGAAAATTTAAAAGGGATCAATCAAGAAAGGAGAGAGGTGAAAAGTCAAAACACCGGAGAGAACGAATATATAAAAAGAAAAGAGAGAGATAGTTAAAAGGGGTATTACCTGCTATATCCTCAGGGCCAACAACAGAGATCGGGATAGGAGATTTAATCCTCACCTCAGGGGGGCTAAATCTCTGCTTTATAAGAACCTAAAGCCTGATGAGTTCAGAATATTTCTTGGAATTACACTTCCCAAATTTCAGCAACACCCGCTTGTCCTCAACTTTAAGCTCAGGTTGAACACCTAAAAAACAACACAAGAAGGGCAAAATTAGTAAGACAACTTACCTACTCGACCTTAGTTAGCTCAAGCAGGGACTTACCCATATTGTCAGGGACAGACCAGGCTCTAAGGATGGGGAGAATGTCAGTCTTATCTGCAGGGTTACACTCCCATTGTGAGCCACCCGCATAGAAGAAATATTTTTTCTAGCCCTTATGAGAGCTCGGGAGATCAGATATAACTACTCGAGACTTTGTTCGCTTAGAGATGTACAAGAAACCTTCAGAAGTAGTGTACTTAACGTTGAAAAGTTCCATAAGTAAGGAGAATGTGGAAACTCCGAGTTGGTGTTTCTTAAAGAAAACGAGAAGACCAACTAGAACACTCCAAAAGTTATGGGAGAGCTGAGCTGGACAAACATTGAAATGCTACAAAACACCCTTGATGAAAGGATCTAAGGGAAATCGTAGACCGTCTCAAAGACAGCTAGAAAGAAGCAAACCTTCTTATGAACTTGGGAGATGTACGGGGTAAATGTGTCTGGACTCCAATACTAAACCCCAGGGAGAAAATTGAAACGGGTACTAAGGACCTTTAGGTCAAAAGAAGTGAGGTCACTAGAACCCGCACGTTCCGCAGCTCTAAAAGTGGCCCCTGTACCCTCAGCGTAGCCTGAGATTCCTACGCCACTAACCTTAGTTTTACCTTTGCTAGGCTTGGGGGGCACTAGAGAGGAGGTTGAGGAAGGCTCCTCAACATTTGCCTCAGCATCGATAGTGTCGACACTTGAGAAATTATCAATTTCATCTCCCACCTCTCCAAAGTCAACATCCTCCTTGACAGACCTATCTCCCATGAGGGAAACAGAGGAAGGAGTGGCCCCAAAGGAGGCAGACATGATTGAACAAGAGAAAGGGAGATTGAAAGAATGGCAGAAAGGAGGAACACTAATTAAACACTCCCTAATAACCCTAGGGTCAGAACAGTAGCTTCCGACACCAAGAATTCGCACGATAGAATCCCAGTCCACGAAGAAAGGAAGAGGAGACAAGCAATAGTTTCGGTTCCAGAAATAAAAGAACCAAAAAGCCCAGAAATGTAGTAACCACCTCAAACTTGAGGGATCCAGAACGAGAAAAGAGGTAAAAAAGGGGGAAAACGTACCTAGCATAGGATGAACAACGAACCACAGCCCAAAGTGGAATCAAGGGAAGGGAGAGGCGCGAATCCTCGAACTGAACCACGAAAACTTGATTTTGAGTAAAGAATCAGGAAACTTAGAACCAGGAAGCTAGAATTCGAGAAGAAAGGAATAGAGATGGAAGTTGAATAGTGGGAGAATGTGGTTCTAGTAGCCGTTTGGGCATTTATAACTTGAAAGACGTAGGCTTGAGCGTGCGTGGGAATCAAGGAAACCATGATTGCTGAAAACCGCCGAAGGACAACCCTCACGTGCAAGCCAAAGCTTTGTCATGTGCTGGTCTAGCTCATTTTTAGACAGCTCATCCCCTGTCCAAACTCGCCTGGACCAAGGGCTGGGGACAACTGATGATACTTGGAATAGATCCCAAGTATGAGCTCGACCAGACCAGGAGGTCAGCTCGGACATGCAGAGCTCAGAGCTCAGATCTCGAGCTCTCCTCTTGGCTCATAGCCAAGGAAGTGAAAAACAAACAGTCGGATAACAGAAGGCATCCCTAAAACAAGGGCTAAGCTACATTCGAGGTACAAAACTCTCAACCAACCAAGATCCTCTTCTAAAATCAAGGAGGATTCCACGCCTGAAAGGCAAGGATCTCGGTAGAGATCCCACAAAACAAGGAGTAGCTCTATAAATGTTGTATAACGCCTCCACTATAGAGGAAGAACCTTAATTTTCTCCACATTGCATTGTTAAACATCCCAATGATCAATAAAGAAATAAGGAGCAATAGTCTCCATTGAAGAGTGGACTAGCCGAGCTCTCACGCCGGTAAACCACTATATTTTCATCGTGTTCATTCTCCCTTCCCTGAATTCCCTAGGTATTTCTCTACAACCAACACGAGCCTTGTAGCTCAGATTCTTATTGCCTCGTATCATTCACACCTTCTACTCATCCACGTTAATTTACACCATCACTTATAAATATCACGAGCCTTGTGAAAAACTTTTGATTTCTTATTTTATCCTCAATTATTATACTAGTCAATTATACCCACTTATATGCTTTCACTTAATTTTTATTTTTTTTACTCATACTTGACTTTTAATTTATTTTGAACTATTTTATAAGGACTTTTAAATTTTTTTGAACTCATTTATTAGTGGTATAATTACATACAATTTTTTATATGTATATAAAGAGGTAAAATTCTATATATAAAGTTCTGTATATATTAAATTATTATACATGTGTAATTACCAATTTGAATTACACGATCAAATATTTATTATATTTTATTTTTTGGTATGAAATGATATAATAATATTATAAGCGACTTAATCAATCTATTTAACAAAATAAAATTAATAATTATATAATATAATTAGATAGATAAATGGCTAAAGGGATTAGAGAGATATCTAAATAAACGACAGATTAGTTATTCAAAGACATATAAAATAAATGAATAATTAAATTTAGTAATAATTAAAATATGAATTAATTATTCGGCACTTAATTTATTCTTTAATTTAATTACTTATATATTTAATGTTTTTGTAAAAAATATTAGTTAAATTTATTTACGTACAGCTCGTCGTGCATTGTTAGTCATACTTAAATTACCCTGTAGGGGAGGGGGGGGGGGATTTGAAAGTGGAACCATCTCTTTGTGAGAAAATATCCATGCTCAATTTTTCTCCTTCTTTCTCTCTCAATTTTGCGTGGATTGTTAGTCATACTTAAATTACACTGTAGTGGGGGGATAGAAAGTGGAACCCATCTCTTCTTTCTCTCTCAATTTTGCTCCAAATGTCCATTGGATACTGTTTTTTTTTCTCTCTGTTAATTTTTTTTTGGGGTCCATTAAATACAGTAAACTTGAAATTTAACGGGTAATTTAGACTGAATTTACGGGATTTTGTGTATGTAATAAGATTGCTATAAATAACGTTTACAAAATAGTGACGAAATTATTATTTTTGACAACACTAATTTTTAAAAGAGCAATATTATTTAGAAATAACTTATTGATCTAATTAAACTGTACATAAACTTGGTTTTCTCTTGCTTGGGACATGTAGAAATAACTAGCTAGAACCACCAACTTTAAAGCCTCTTGTCTTCTTTTCCAACTTAAGGTTGGTGTAGGGGTGTTCACCCTACCCTACGGGTAGGAAATTTACTCTTTCGCATTTTTACCCGATACTTTGTGTAAGAATTTTTTCTTACTCTACCCTATCCGATCAGGTGTAGTATTCCTACCCGACTTCCTACCCGATTAATCGGGTAGGAAGGCGGGTAAACACTTTTGTAGCTATTAATTTTTGAATCATTTTAACAATTTAAGTAAATACCATGCACCATTTTAACAACACAATAAATCAATAACACTAAAATTTAAAATAATTACAACAACAATTATAAACTACGAATCACTTCAACTCAAAGCTTGGAATGGGTTTGATTTGAGTTTGATCTGGATCCAGAAGTCAAACGAATCAAACCCCATTTCAAGATGAATCACTCATTTGACTTTCAGTCCTATGTTTTCTAAACTACGATTAATCGATTACGGAGCCATGGAAGAAGAAGAAGAAAACTGTTAGACTTGTATGTTGATATTGTATTTGAGTTTGATCCGTTTTCCTTAATAGATAGCAACAAAACCACAATAGCCAATAGAATAGACAAAGCACACATAGCCAACAATAGATGATGAAATGGACAGAACAAGAAGTTTAAGGTGATTAAGATTGAAATTATAGGTTGCAGATCTGCGTAGAACAGATCACGACAAATCGCGTAGAGAGAGAGAGAGTGCATGGGTGGGAATCGGGACTATAACGAACGATGAAGGGGGAGAGGAGCAATTGGTTGAGGTGTGCTCACTGTGCTGGAACGAACGATGAAGGGGAGAGGCACAATGGGTTGAGGTGTGCTCACTGTGCTGGAACGAATGATGAAGAAGGGGGTAGGCGCTGAAATGACTTAGGGTTTTTTTAGTTTATATATATATATATTCATGCGGGTAGGGTAGGGTAAGGTAAGAATGCGAAAATGGATGACTATTCCGCATTCTTATCCGTTTTTTGCGGCTAGCCGATTTTTAAAGTAGGATAGAATCGGGTAGGATCAAAACTTGCTGCTAATCGAAAATTTGAACACTCCAAAGTTGGTGGGTTCCCTTGTTAAAAAAAAAAACTTACGGACGGATGCCATCTTTTTCAAAAGTTTTCTCCGACTCGCGGGCGGAAGCTATGCTACTTGACGAATGGTCTCCAGGTGACTCCCTGCCACCTGCAGGCACGACAAGAAAAATATCATTGGGCGGTGAATTCCTGAGGTAAAAGTTACAGCTTTAAAATTCTGAATATTTGGTTTATCTGTATTAGAAGAGTTGTGATCAATTATTGCATACTGCTGCTGGGTTGCTTGCTCTGGATCTGTTGTCTTTGATTAATTTGTTTGATTTCAAGATATGATGGCATGAAAGAAAAGGTAATATGTTTGAATCTAGAGTACCCTAATTACTAATGATTCCTAATAAATGTTTATGTTCCAACTTTCAAAACAGTAAACTTGGAGATTAGTGATGGAAGAATCACAGCAGTCCACCCGAGAGAGAGATGCCACAGCCTCTCAATGAAACTCACCATCCTGGCATTTGGGTGACGATGCTGAATAGGATTAAGAAAATTCATTCTAGTTGGATAGAGATTGTCTTCCTATTTCTCTTTTCTGTTGCACTTGATTTCTTTAATTTCTCTTGGGTCGACTTGGAGAGAGAGAGAGAGAGAGAGAGAGAGAGAGAGAGAGAGAGGGTTCTACACGAATCTACCTGTATAATAGCGATGGGCAGCTGGTAGTATCGCAGACATGATTGGTTGGAGAATAATGAGTGAAATCATGAAAAAGCAGCATATGATGATGAAAGTAGGGGAAGAAGCAGCTTTGTATGCCATTTTTTCGGTTGGCTCGATTGGGAGAGAGATGGCAAATACAAGAAGCTAGTATATATGCATTATGTCTTGCACCCAATCAAACTTGTATATATATAAGGGCAAGACTCGACCCTATTTACAAGCAAAACATTTGTATATGAGACTTTGAACTGTAGCCCCCAAGCTTGATTTTTATAGAAAGGTAAGTCTTTCCATGGAACCGCCACTGAGAAACAATTTCCCACTTTTCAATCATTCCAAAGAAGAAAGGTTAAGTCTTTCAAACACACTGTAGCAACACGAATTCCAGTGTATTCAATCTACAATGAAATCCACTCTAAAATCAATTCTACTTTTGAAAGTGGAACATTAATTTATAAAATCTTTAGACTGCAGCTAGTTTGACTGATTGAAAAGTGGCAAATTGTTTCTCAGTGGAGGTTTAATGGAAATGTTCCCCACATGATTTTTATGTTTACCTATTTATTTAAGGGTTAATTGTATCGGTGGTCATCAAAATATGAGATTTGACTTATTTTAGTCTCCAATGTTTTAATTATATCATTTTAGTCCATGAAATATTGAATATGTTTATATATTGTCCATCAAGTAGACAACGTCCAAATTGCTAACGATTTTTGATCATAAACTTGTTATTTAATACCTAAATATGAACAAAAAATAATTTTGATAGCTCTTAAATAAAATTTGGGTAGCTCTTGAAAAAAAATGTATAATATGGATAGCCTTTGACCAAAATTGGGATAGCTCATGATAAAAAATATGTAATTTGGGTAGCTATTTAACCAAAATTTAAGTAAAAATTTAGTCAAGAGTTATCCAAATTATTTTTTTGTCCAGATTTAACTATCACGTGACAAATTTATGATAAAAAATTGTTAGCAATATGGACATTGTTTGCTTGAAGAACTATATAGAAACATATTTAATATTTCGGGACCTAAATCATGCAATTGAAATATTGGAGACCAAAATGAGATAAACTCCATACGTTGAGGACTTTCCCGACAATTAACCCTCAATTTAATTGTGTATTGGGTAAAAACTACAGTTCAGAACAATAAATATTTGTGTAAACTATGGTGGCATCAATTTTTGTGATCAAGCATTTACTTACACTCAAATCTGTATCAATTGTAAGTACTCATCCATCTAATCGACACATGATATGTTTAAGTTCAAAAATTAAATATTTCAAAGTGGCAATAAAGTTATCTCCTACTTATGTCTCTCAATTGCTGCACTACATGGAAATCTTGTCCATCGGTGTTCCCATCCTTTTGTTGAAATAGGTGATTGAATTCCTAAGTTTCATGATAAGTGCTGATGACTACTAATGATAACCAAACAATTGAAGATAAATTTCCTTAAAATTTGCATCTCTATTTACATCAATAGAATCAAGGAACAAAGTAAAGAGTAATGTTGTTGGGATCTAAAAAATTAGTTTAATTTACCGGCATAATGATGTGTCAAGTGATGGAGTGTCAATGAAAAAATTCAAGAGTTACATTGAGAATAACATTATTAAATCAGCGAATTAAATCAATTTTTATAGGTCCCAATAACAATACTACTCCACAGTTAAAAGTGTGTGCCTTGAAAAAATAATTACCATAGAAGTGCCAAAAAGAAGCACACTTGAACCAAGAAATGGAATACATCAATGAAAACTAAATAAATATGGAATTAAATTAATTTTTCAGCCGTGTATTAATTAATCCCTTTTTTTTTGGGCATGAACATAAGCAAATTTTTAGAAATTAATTTAAAAAGGTGTCGGACCAAAAACTATTTTTTAGTTAATTTTGAGCCAAAATTAAAGTTGGACACACTCATTATTTGGAGTTATTCTACGTTGATTGGCGCCAAAAGTTTTTTTTGGATGGTGTCTTCAGCAATTTTCTAACATTATAACTAAAATCTTTTCCAATCAACAAAGCTTCCGACGGTACTGGTTTGTCGCATTTCCTCCCCTATGGGTGGTGCACAACAAAGGGATAACATACTTCATGTTGCTGGTAGTTTCAATGGGAAAGGCTTCTCTGGCCCCTAGCTCATTTTCATTTTAACAGTTGAATTGAGGAGGAAAAATCATGGCTGGAATCCAATAAGATCACCATCTTTAAGGCTCCCTATATGTTTGCATATGTGCTGAAAAACCATTTGATTTGTAAATTTCAGCATCAACACCTAACAGCACTCGGGAGAACATAAAATATTCATTCTTACTGAACAATTTATGTGCATCACATGAGTTTAATAAATTGATTGACAATTAGAGGTGTGTGTGCAGTTTTATCATAACTTTAATTTGTTTTAACTTGTAACCTAAAGAAAGCCTAACCATGGGGGGGAGGGGGGAATTAGGAGTTTTCAAATTTTCGATTAACTGTAATTTCCTATTCTACTTGACCTTATTGAACGGCTAGCCGAATAAATCAAATAGGAATGTGAAATAGTCATTAATTTTGTTATTTTTACCTTACTCTACCCGCATTAATTTATATATATATATATATATATATATATATATATAAACTTAAAATAATTGTTACTGTATTTGTGCAATAATTATGATGGATTGATGTTTATGCTTTCTTGTATTTTATTGTAATTGTTTTAGGTTTTAGTGTTATTGGTTTATTGTGTTATTAAATTGATGCATGTTATTTAATTGAATTCTTAAATGATACAAAAATTAATAATTATAAAAGTGTTCACCTGATTTTTTACCCGATTAATTTGGCCGGAAGTTGGGTAGGAATATCACACTTAATCGGATATGGTAGGTCAAGAAAAAGAAATTCACAAAAGTATCGGATAGGAAGACGAAAAACCATATTTTCTATGCTTAGGGCAACAATGGAGTGAAGTGCTCTTTGACAACAATTTTTTTTTTCTTTCTAATATATATTTTTGAGAATAAGTTCTGTCCGAATTACCTGTTAAACTCCAAGTTTAAGGGTATCCAATGGACATTTGACACGTTGGCAAAATATTAAGGAAAGAAGATAACGGCTGGTAGAATATTCTAATCTAACAAAACCATGGTTCCAATCTAACTTAACCTGGAAGTAATTATCTGATCAACAAAGCTTCCGACGGTACTGATCAGATTACAGAAAAATCCCAAGGTTTGCATGGCCAGATTATAGACGGAGCTATTTATATTCTTCAATCATAGCAATCGTTGACACCAAACTTCAAATTTCATTCGTCCTTGAAAGCAGGGGAGGAGCCAAAAAAATCGTGCTCGAGTGGGCTGGAATATTTCAACAAATTAATATATTTTTTTTACAATCGATAGAAAAGGACAATAATTTATGTTTAATTATATCCTATTTAATACTTAAAATTTCATTAAACCCATCATACTAAAATTTGGTAAGCCTAGTATCTACAAACGACAATAATTTTTTTTTATTTACAAAATATAGGCTAATTAAAATCATGTAGAATTAACTCCGGTGAATTTTCATACTTTGAAACTATTGCATAACAACTTTATTATTCTTTATATACACAATTATTTTATCACTTTGGCATTTATAACTCATTTGATTGATTATGCAGTTCAATGTGCACTTTATAATTTTTACCATAATTAGCAAAATAAATGTTAAAATCACAAGTAAACTAGCGAATATGTATATCATGCTTTTTTTAGTCTTAGAAAGTATAAAATGATTCTAGTATATTCAAAATTTATCTAGATAAGTACATAACATGTCCAAAATATGTCAAAAAAATTCATATTCATTTGATATAAGTGTACACTAATTGATGTGCTAAAAAATAGGGTGGGCATAATTAAAAATATTGAAGATATATGTAAGATTATCTCAAATTCAAACATATAGATAATCTTGACCTACCCACTACCACCACCACCACCAACGATTGCTGCCACCGTTGTCCAACGGTTTCACCCACTACCATCGTCATTTCATTCTTATACAATACACGAAAGATATACAACTTAGGATAATAATTTATTTTATATTGTTTAATGGTCTAACAAAGTGCGTCTGTCGCCCACACCTATACATAGGAAAGATAAGTGGTAAGTTGTCTTACTCTTATTTCTGAAAGTTGATTTCTGAACTTGAGTAGTCATATCACTTAGACAAATAATCCCTTATTCTCGCTCCAAATCCGACCTCTATTTTATATTTTTAGGCAACTCCAAATTTTCATTAGAGATCTAATAAATTTTACGCGTTTTTGTTAGTTTTTTGACATAACCCTCCTCTTTTACCTCGGACTTGGGATCGGCTGTACGGAAAAAATGAACATTAAACATGACACGTGCGGCGTTATTGTTTGGCAACTCAATTTATTCATAATATTATCAAATTGTGCCAGAAAAAATACAAAGAATGAAATCTATGCATACAGCAGGATATGCTTCGAAGATTGGCTTATAAAATTTATACCAATGGGGAAATGCTAAGCAAAGCATCTGATACTGTATCCTAGCCTCAAGAGCTATCCTAATCAGTTGTTCCATTGTTTTCCACTGCCACCACCTTTTGTAACTTGTGATTCGAATTCCTTTTTCATTGTTGTAAACTCTGCTATAAATAGATTATCATTCTAGGCCAGATAATACTTGAGTCCAGTTTTTTACATAAGCTTTGTTAAAGGGGTGTGAATTACAATGGCATCGTTGAAGGCTGATAAACCTATTGGCACCCAACTCTTTGGGCAAGTCAAGAAGGAGCCGGCGAAGACTGGCGATGCTTCTTCCAAAGCTCCTGCCTCAAAGTCGGCCCCGAAGAAGGCTGCCCCGAAGGCTCAAGAACCTAAGAAGAAGGTAGACATGATTGTTTAAAGGATGTTTTCAGGAATCTACTAAGAAGTGTTTGATTTTTTTTTTTTATTTTGAGATTGATAGACTCGACTCAATTCGACTCAATATATCATTGTCCCAACTAATTTGATCTAATCACCAATTTGTTTGATGATTTCTGTAGGCCAAGGGTGGCAAACCAGCAGCAAAGCACTGACGCTGAATGAATGACACTTAAGGAGAAAGAGAGTTCCTTGCAGACTCTTAATTATTATATGCCTTTCCATGTTGTTTATCATTAGTCGCTGTGATCTTGTAACTTAGTTTGCTTGGCTTGGCCTGATGAAATAAAAAACATATATATTTGACAATGATCCGCATGTGCCACTGTTCTTTTTCTTTTTTCTTTTTTGATAAGAAAAAATGGGGTGGGGGCAAATGAGAGCGTCTAAAGATTACCCCGATAGACTCTCACTCATGTAATCATGAGACCTCTGACCGCGTTAGTTATTCCTCTCGAAAACAAACTTAGTTATACTAGCATATCGATTAACCACCGAATCCCAATATGGACTCCAAGATTCAAACTTCAGTGAGAAGTTCGGTTAGTACCCCACTAAACTGTTGAAAAATGGTATTTCAAAATAGTAAAATCACTTATTGATATTTCTGATATTATGTAACTTAAAGTAAAACCGAACAATAACAGTATGCAAAACAATTACACAGACGAAAGAGTTATACAAAAGAGTTACAGTGACAGGCTTTTCAAAAGAGTTGCAACAAAGAGATACAGTAAAGAGTAACAGTGACAAGCTTTCCATGAAAGAGTTACAGCATACAGTTACACGTAATTATACTGTCTAAATAAATAAACACTGACCCGTTTGCAGACCAGGAACTGTGATTGAACTTTAATTAGATCAAGGCTAGTGTTTAACACTATGTCCTTAAGACAGATTTCGCCCCCACACACGGTGCTTATGAAATCACGAGCGTCTGTCTCCCAGGATACAATGATCTTTATACGGGCAGAAGTAGCACTCCAATCTCCCCGTCCAGCGAACCAAAATGTGTTGTGTACTCTCTAAATGTGACTGACTTAATGCTGAATGTAATGTACAAAACCGAATTCCTTGTGTGCAGAAAAATTATTGTTAATGCGGACAGTCACCATAAAAAGACACACCCAAAGAAACAACATAACCTTTCGGTTTGGAAAGAAGCAAAAATCATTTAATTAATTCATTTATTTAAATGAATTTTTTCCAAAAAGATAGGGCAAGCCCACACCCGTACCCGAGCCCGGCCCCGCCGGGTCGGGGCGAGGCGGGCGGGTGGTCAAACCAACGGCATGTAGCCGCTCGCTCCGCTCACAAAACTGTGGTACCCCTCGGGGCCCAACCCATAGAGCAAACTTGGACTATATATGTTCATGTTGAGCTTCTTCCTTAACCAATGTGGGATTAGTGTCACATCCCACATTGCACTTCCTTTATTTTCACCTTTCCAAGAGGGTCACTTTAGAGCCTATTTTCTCATTCATTTCTTACTCAATTTGAGCAAGTGAATATACTACATTGTACTCCTCACGGAGTAAAATATGAACCCACGAAAGTTAATTCGAAATAACAATTGGGTCCTACTTTAATTTTGGCTCAAAGTCAACCAAATAACTGTTTTGGTCCAACATAAACCACCCCTCTCGGTGGTTGAATTTCTAGCTATTAAGTAAGAAAGCTAACCATTATGTTGTTGAGCTTGAACGCACTTTAAATCCATAGAAAAACACACACAATTGAATAACAAACCAATAACATAAAACAATAAGAAACAAGAAAGAACAAGACACACAGATTTTACGTGGTTTGACAATTTGCTTATGTCCACGAAATTGCAGAGATTTTACTATTGAGAGAGAGGATTACAGAGGGCTGCTGTACAATGCACACATCAAACCCTAATCACCAAAACAACATATTTTATATGTCCTGCACACCAGGCTATAAAACAGGCCAAAAAAATTTTTCATTAAAAACCACGCAACATTATTTCAGGTCAAATCATCATTCAAATCAACACAAAAAACTAGACTCCACAAAAAGCTCAACATGTCTTATTTTTCGTAAAAAAAAACTATTGAGGTCTCAAATTCTAAAAAATTAGTAAGCATTGCAGAAAGTGTTTTCAATTAATAATATTTGTTTCATCTTATTGATCTGGATATATCTTCCTCCCTTCCGGGGGAGTAAATACACACACACATATTGTGTGTGTAATACGATTCATATAAATAGAGTTTACAAAATAGGGATGAATTTTTTTTTTTTTTGACAACACTAAACCACCAATTTTAAAGAGGGATGGTAAATACAAGAAGCCACGGCTGGCCCTATAGTATAAAACTAAAAGTGGGGGCCCCACATATGAAAAAAACTCCAAATTTAAAGATCAATAATGCAAATTATTATTTAGTGTCAAAAATATTTTATTGTTAATATTCTGTAAGTTGATACGGTTAATGTTTTTATCTTTTTTTTTTTTTGGTATTTTCTTATGTTTTGTTTGGATGATGGAAAAATAATTATTTTTTTTTGGTACAAAAGATAGAAAGTTGGAGGGATAAATAAAATATCATGTTTTGTAAGGAAGAAAAATAGTAAGAATGTAAAAGTAGGTGGATCAATCACTCCAAAATTGGGAAGACATATGGATGAAAAATTAATTATGTGTGTTGAAATGTATGTTATTGTCTATATAGTCTTTGATATATACATATATCATATTTATCAATTACATATTATGTATATATTAATTTCATACATAGATAAAATGGTAAAATATATATTTATCCTTTTTTTAAATACAAAAGAAAAAAGTAAATTGTTTTTAAATTTTTAAAAAATAAAAAAAATACTTTTTCGATCTTGTCAAACACAAACAAATCTATCATTCTTATTTTCTATCACTCTTACCAAACACAAAAGAAGAAATGATTCCTCCCTCGAAAGAGAAAAAGTTCATCACTTCCACTTTCCATTCTTCAATTTTTTTCATCCATTCTACCGGATAGACTGGCTAATACTCTCGCAGATATGATTGGTTGGAGAACAATGAGCGAAATCAAGAACAAGCGACATATGATGATGAAAGTAGGGGAAGAAACCGTATTGTATGCCTTTTTTTCTATTTGACACGATTTGGAGAGAGACAAGAAGCTAGTATATATGCATGATGTCTTGCACCAAATCAAACTTGTATATATATAAGGGCAAGACTAGACTCTCTTTCGTCTTTTAAAATTTGGAAAAACAAAACATTTGTATATGAGACTTTGAACTCTAGCCCCCAAGCTTGATTTTTGGGGTAGTGACCCATTATAGAGACACACAACCATCTTCACCTTAAGATCATGTGAGGAACATTTCGATGAAACCGCCACTGAAACAATTTGCCATTTTTCAATCATTCCAAATAAGAAAGGTAAGTCTTTAAAACACACTGTAGCAACACGAATTCCAGTGTATTCAATCTACTATGAAATCCACTCAAAAATCAATTCTACTTTTGAAAGTGGAACATTATTTATTCTTGCCAGTATATATGATTGGAAGGTGATATTTTTGGTCACCATTAAAATTATTATTTAGTGTCAAAAATATTTTATTGTCACTATTCTGTAATTTGTTTGATATAATAAAAAAATAGAAGGATGAAAAGTTAGAAAGATAGAAAACTAGATATAAATATGAAAGATGGAAAAGTGGATGAATGAGCTTTTCTTCCAACTCACAAAAATCAATCCCTTCAAAATTGGGATGAAAATGAAATGAAAAATTAATTATGTGTGTTGAAATATATGTTATTTGTTTATATATCCATTGATATATATATACTAGGATAAAATTCAAACACACTCCTATTTTATTATATAGATATATATATATATATATTATATTTATTAATTATATATTATGTATATATTAATTTCATATATAAATGTAATGGTAAAATATGTATTTATACTTTTTCAAATAAAAGATAGAAAATTTAAAAAATAGAAAAAATAAAAATTATTTATTTATTTATTTATTTATTTTTGATTTTATCAAATACAAAAAAATCAATATTTCCTAGTTTTCATCACTCTTACCAAACACTAAAGAGCAAAGGAATTATTCTTGAAAGATAAAAAGTATATTACTTTCATTTTTCATCCAATTTACTGAACAAGCCTTAGGGCTTTCCCTTAAAAACCATTCTTCCCTACCATTATTTTTTTGGTCTCCCTCCTCTCACAAAAAAAGGCCCGTGAACTCTGCACTAGACAAGCCCTATTTTCTCATTGTCATCCCCAAAAAGTCCAGTTCTCGGTGAAGTCTCCAGCAGGCAAACTCTTTTCGGTGAGTATCACCTCCGACCAGTCTCTCTCTCTCTCTCTCTCTCTCTCTGTGCTTTCCCTTGATTTTCAAGGGCTTTTGATTTTTTCATCCTAAGGTGCCGGAACTCAGTAGTTTTCGTGTAGGTTGGGCCCTCAAAAATATTCGAATTGAGCATAACAAAGAAAGTAAGGCTACATTTGATTTCATAGTGGATTGAATACACTGGAATACTTGTTGCTACTCAGTGTTCTAAAGACTTACCTTTCTTTTTTGGAAGTGGGGAACATCACTTTATAATTCTTCGTGTGAAAGTGGGAAAATCACTTTATAATTGTTTCCAAGTGTTGTTTCATGGAAATGTTCCTCACATGATTTTTATGTTTACCTATATAATTGTGTTTTGGATAAAAACTACAATGCATAACAATAATTTTTTTCGTGTAAACGCATCATTTTTTGTGGTTAAGCATTTACTTATGCTCAAATTTGTATCAATTGTAAGTATTCATCTGTATAATTGACACATGATATGTTTAAGCTCGAAAATTAAATATTTTAAAGTGGCAATAAAGTTACCTACCACTTATATCTCTCAATTCCTGCAATACATGAAAAACTTGTACATCGGTTTTCCCATCATTTTGTTGAAATAGGTGGCTGAATTCCTAAGTTTCATAATAAGTGCTGATGACTACTAATGATAACAAAACAACTGAAGAAAAATTTCCTTAAAATTTGCATATCTATTTATATCAATAGAATCAATCAACAAAGTTAAGAAATTATCTTAATTTGTCGATATAATGATGTCTCAAGTGATGGAGTCTCAAAAAAAAAAGTTCAAGAGTTACGTAAAAATAACATTATTAAGTCAATGAATTAAATAAATTTTTTTAGGCCCGAATAACAATATTACTCCAGAGTTAAACGTGCGTGCCTTGCAAAAATAATTATCATAGAAGTACCAAAAGAAGCACAAACTTGAACCAAGAAAAGGAATACATCCATGAAAAATAAATAAATATGGATTTGAATTAATTTTTTATTCTTGCATTATCTAATAGTGTTTTTTGGACGTAAACTTAAGAAAAAGTTAATAGCCAATTTTTAGAAATTACTTAAAAGGGGTGTTGGACTCAAAACTATTTTTAATCAATTTTGAATCAAAGTTAAAGTAGGATCCACTTATTATTTGGTGTCATTCTGCGTTGATTAGCACCAAAATCTGTTTTGGATGATGTCTTGAGTAATTTTCTAACACTATAGCTAAAATCTATTCTGATCAATAAAACTTCCAATGGTACTGGTTTGTCGCACTTTGAATTATTTAATTGTGTCAATTGAGCTGCTGAACTTTCTAATTATATCAATTGAACCGTAAGATTTTGTCTGCCTCCGTTACACATACTTTGTATGTAATAAGATTCATATAAATAACGTTTACAAAATAGTGAGGATTTTTTTTTTTTTTTGACAAAGCTAATTTTAAAAAAATAAAATTACCAAACAGTACATAAACTTCATTTTTTTTCCTTGCTTGGGACATATAGCTAGAAGTAGAACCAGAACCACCAACTTTGAAGGGTGATGGGCTTCAGGTGAAGGCCTTCTTCTACACCCCAAACTGTAAGATCATGTCGTCTACTCGCCGTCATCTCGCTGGGTGAACGTGGAAGCTGTTCTCTCACAGACAGGGACAGAGCCAGGATTATCTATGGGAGAACAAAATATAACTGACACAAAATAATATTTATGCTCTGTTTGGTAAGAAGGATGAAAAGTAAGAGCGATACAATTTCTATCCTTCAAGGAAGGAAAGTAAGAATAATACATTGGTCAGGTTAAGATTTTTTTGATTCGATATTGTGTTCATTGATTTGTGGCTTGGGAGCATTCTTAATGTCACATAATGTATATGACTTTGCATAAAGATTGCCTTTGGTAGGATATAGAATAGTTGTATAAATGTCTGTTTGATTTATATAGCTATCTTGAGCTGATTTGCGTTGTGACAACCAAATGTTATTTGGTTACACATGTTTTGCATCCATACTATTAAAAAGACACTCCCAATTAAAATCCATGTTACATCTTGAGACTCATTACCAACAACTCTTGAAAAATTATGAGGGATGCAATGGTAGAGTGTTAAAGTCTACATGTCAGTGCATGAGATATTTATTTATATTTGGATAGAAGTGTTAAACCTAAGTTAAAATCATTGAGTGTTCATATTTTAAGAGGAAATTCTATCATTTTTTTTAAAATAGTAGTTCCATATTGATCAACAAAGTTTTAGGTTATACACTGCCTCTAAGCATGAGAAATTATTTGAATTTTTTTTTGTTTCTCCATGCCTTTATGTACGGGTAATTATTATATCTATATAATAAAACAGGAGTGTGCTTGAATTTTATTCCAGTCATATTTTTCCCCTCAAAACCATCACCAATTACTTACCTCACTCATCATCCATTTGTCAGACTCAAACGTCAAATCGTATCACTCATTTATATCACATGTTTAATCATTTATATATTAAAACCTTAAGAATATCACATAACTCATTTCTATCATATTTTTAATCATTTAATATTTGATTAATTTGTAGTTAATATATTTTTAAAAAAAAAATTAATATAGTGAAATCGATTTTTTGGACTTTCGAATTTTATATTTTATCGTGCCTTCAGGCACGGGTTATGACTAGTATACACATATTTTATCATTTTTTTATATGAAATTAATGTATGCATAATATATGTATATATAAAAAGATATATGAACAAATAAGATACATCTCAACACAAATAATTAATTTTTCATCAACTTTCCTTCCGATTTTTGAGGAATTAATTTCGGTGAGTTGGAAGGAAAGTTAATTCATCCACTTTTTATCCTTCCTATTTTCATTCTTTACCAAACATGATGTTTTATTTATACCTCCAACTTTCCATCATTTCAATTTTTTATCCTTCTATTTTTCCATCATTCTAAATGGAGCATTAGTCAAAATTGATACAAAAAAATTCACTTCAAGAATAATTTTTTAGTACATTTTAACCTAATTATATATTTCACTAAAATATATATTTTTTAAAAATCTCTTAAATTTTGTATATGAATTAAATGTAAATTATGTTTTCATTAATTTTCTATAATGCGCATAATCACAAGTTTGTAGTAAAATTATTCTTTATTTAATTGTAAAATTTAGTTGAGATATTATCGATCTTATAGAGAAATTTCCTATTCGAAATTTTGGATTACAATTTTTTGTCTTTTGTATGCAATTGTATTTTATTAGGTTATAGACTACTATTATTAAAAAATAGTAAATAAAAAGTAAAATTTGTTCTTAAAAAGTAACGAACGTTGTATTTGATAAAGAAAAATATTATATTTTCGTCAATATACAAATGGATCAATATAGTTACATCTGATTGACTCAATCTAAAACTACCATATTTATTTAAAAGAGTTAGTAGACTACTAATTTACTGGAAAAAAAAAAGACTAGAACCATTATTGAAATTTTAAAAAAAAATAGGAGAGACAAATATAATGTGTAAAATAATTTTATCGGTCTTGTGCCTCTGCCAATGTGTGAAGGCTAATATCTGCACAGACATGACCGGTGGAATGATGATGAGCCAAATCATAAACAAGCAGCATAGACAGAGGTGGCTTAATGCAATAGGAGACCTAAAACGAAAATATTAAATAAGTTTTTTTTTTTAATATTAATTTTTTTTAAAAAAAATATTTTATTTTCAATTAATTATATGAGAAAAACCGAAGAAGAAAGTGTTACTGAAAAAAATATTTTAACTTTTGTTTTTGTTTTTATTTTTTATAAGAAAGTAAGTTTAATTTTAACTTTTTGTAATGTTTTGTACTAATTTTTACATAGAGAGAGTATGAGTAAGTATGAGTTGACTTTTGAGTTCTTTTTATTTTTTTTATTTATGGTTTTTAGATTATTGATGTTATGAATTAAATCATGATCCCAAATTATTATAATAAAAATGTTAATTGTACTTAATATTTTGAGGCATTTTTTTTAGGGTTTAAAATTTAAGTATTTAATTTTTTTATGGGTTAATAATGTACCTAAAAATTTGGGGCCTTTTAAAAATTTGGAGCCTAAAACCCATATTTTTTTTTTAAAGCTGTTGAGCCGGCCCTGAGCATAGCATAATAAAACCACAGGCAGAAACATGTTTGTATGCCATTTCCCTATATGATTTCATTCGTGTATCAAGCAGAAGGGCAAACATAAACGTATATAGGGAAACTCCTGAAGTTAACGTCTTTCACTACAGAGACTCAAGTTAAGTAGTGGAGTTATTAAGAAGTTACCTTTCTTTCTTTTGGTTGCTTGACAATTCTTTCTTTGGGAAGTAGGGGCATTACTTTATTGTTAACTATCTCTTTTACTCCTATCTCACATTGATTGCACTACTAGGACTTGGCAAATTGTGGGAGAAGTACACTCACGCGCAGGAGCCTAAGTGGATTAAGGAATTCTGTTGGGCGAGAAGAGAGGAGTAAACAGTAGTTGGAGATAAGAAGTGGGGATCTAGTTGATTAGTTTAAAGTAAAAGACTCGTTTAAAACTAGAGTTAAGTTGTTTTTGATTAACACACACAAGGGGATATATAAATTTATTTCAATTATATTTTACTCAACATTATGCTGCAGTTCAAACCATAACTAAAAAAACCATTAAAAAAAGAGGTAAAGTTTTTTTGGGTAAGAAATCAAAGGTAAGTTATCCTCTCTTTGGTCAATGCAATGGAGTCTGTCCAATGTATATGCTGGGCTTTTGGCCATACTTTTTGTAAATCTTTTGGATTTCACTATCAATATACTTTACTTTTTGAAAAAAAAAAAAATTATCCTATAGTGGGAGATAGAAAGTGGGACCCACCCCTTCGTTCTCTCTCACTGATTCCCCAAATGTCCGGTGGATATCGATAAGTCATGCTTTGATTTTAGATATCTTGTTTTCACTCTTGAAAATGCTCTGTCAATAAATTCAACCGATCTACTTGAACTTTGTTATAGCCAGAGGAATAAAACTTATATTATCATTTGCTGCTATGATGA
Organism: Ilex asprella; assembly: GCA_023539305.1. Lineage (NCBI taxonomy): Eukaryota > Viridiplantae > Streptophyta > Magnoliopsida > Aquifoliales > Aquifoliaceae > Ilex > Ilex asprella. The sequence goes on along the minus strand of CM042194.1, from coordinate 2,873,137 downwards.
TCATGCTCTTGTGAGTTCTGGGATTCATTATGTTTGCTTTTCAGTGTGGTTTTCGTGGGAGCATTAGCTTCGCGATAAGGAAGAACTTTCAAGTTTAACGATCGATGGCCATGTTTGATCTTATAGTATTAATGAGTAGTGCATAGCTTTTTGATATAGGTGTTGGCACGTGAAATTTTGGTAATTCTTCGTAACCAACTCCTGGAGGCAAAAAAGAATGCATACGCAGAAATTATCATGGCTTTTTTGTAGAGCCATTGACCACAAAACTCATGTTATCAGAGATTTTCTGTTTTTGATTTTGTTTGCTGATGTATTCGGCTGTATTAAAGTTGGTTCAATATAAATCATTAATCAGAGGCTATTGTACAAGTGGTGAATTTGGCAATTGTTTTTTATGTTGTGCATCATGCATTTATTCATTTTTTTTTTTCCTGATAGGGATGAGAATCGTTTGGCAATAGTAATTATTTATTATTATTGGTAACCATCACTGATAGGGATGAGAATAGGGAAGGGGATACAAAGCGTGAGAAATTCATTGACAATGGGCTGATGGTTGTGAGTAATATAACCTATAAAGTATAGATTTAGGTACAAAATTTTCTAAGTGAAGACTTAGTGTTTAACCATGTCATTGGTACACTTTTAGAGAATGATTGGATCTTAGATTTGTTTTTTGCATAATTTTAGTATATCGAGAACTAGACCCCAAGTCTTTATGATAAAGACCAAAATAATTGTAAATTTTATATTGTGAATTACTTCATTGTAAATTTCATAGAGTATCATCCAAGTTGTTGTTTTTCCATCCTGCAAACAAGAAATAAGAAGATACAGAAAACATGTTTAAAAGGATGAAATGGACGATGATGTATTGCCGTCAAATTCTTTTTCAAAAAGCCATTTAAAAGAGGCTTTGTGTGACATTTTGCTATAAGAATCTACTCTAGGGAGGATGGCAAAAGTGAAGTATCAGTAAATGCAGTTCATTCTAAGAAGGTAAAGTTTGTATTGAAAAGAAGCTATACATGAGCAAACAAAAGAATATATAATGTTGTCTATCAAAATAGAAAACTAAAGACCAGAATTCAGAGGCAAGTATAGAAGATACTCAGTATTTCTCCAAGAACCCAAATCCTAAGGTTATACAAAAATAGTCCTAAAAAAGAATCATGCTAAGCAGCTGAGAGGAGATCCCATAGATTCAACATCCTAAGATTCTAGATGGAGTACTTGAATTTAATAGACATGAGTCTGTCCATGATTGCTTGTTTGATGACTTGAATCCGAGAGTTGTGGTCCCTTAATTGGTTAGAGAACACTATAGAGTTCCTCTCCATCCATATATGATAAACTGTAGAAGCAAGGCTAAGCTTAATGATGACAGAGAGCATATATTTTTCCTTCCATTGGGTAGGAACCCAATTAATGAAAGAGTGCCAAGGAGAATGGGACCACTGAGTTTGGTTGCAGTTGAGAATGAATTTTCAAACACCATGGGAGAAGGTGCATTCAAAAAAGAGATAAGAATGAGACTCAGAGAATTGTCTGCAAAGGATGCATCCTAAATCCACCTGAGTGGCAAGTGAGTGAGCTCTGTCTTTGGTATATAATTTTTGCCTAATGGCTAGCCATAAAATAAAGCTCATCCTAGGAATGAGATGTGTGTGCCAAACAAGCTTTGACCAAGAAATTTTCTGTCCAGTTTCTCTAATGTAGTGCCAAACAGAAGTGGTAGAAAATCGACAATTTGCAATAAGGGACCAAAGGACTTTGTCATCAACAAGATGGTTGGGGGAATAAGCAGGCATAAATTCGACAATCCGGGCCAAAGTAGGAGAAGAGGCGTTGGACCAGCACCATTGAGTCCTAGAGATGATGCAGCTAACTTTGGATCTCATGGTGAAAGCAGAAGCAAGAATAGGAATATGACCCCATCTTGGAAATAGAGGACCATTGGATGCCAACTATCAAGCCATAAAAATGTATTATAAACATTACCAATTTTATGAGTCAAAAGAGGTCTAATAACCTCCCTTAGCTTCAAAATATTTTGCCATGCACATGACCTAGTTGGGATAACTCTGATTTCCCAAAGACTTCTCCCTCTTAAGTGGTAAGAGTTATCCACTTTGACCATAAGGCCTGTTTCTCCGTGAATGCCTTCAAAATTTGCTTCAAAACCAAGGCAGAATTCCAATCCTTGAGCCTACTAATGCACAATCCACCCTCATCCTTAGGTTTGCAAACCTCAGTCCATGCCACTTTAGCTCTAGTATTCTTCAAATAAATACCCTTCCATAAGAACGCCCTCATGAGCTGTTCAATTTTGTCGATTACTGATTGCAGATGAGCACGATGGGAAGACCAGGAGCCTTGAATGATGCTGATGATAGAAGTCACAAGCTGAATCCTACCTGCATAAGACAACAATCTGTTAGTCCAGGTTCTAATCCTCTTTCTGATTCTCTCCACAAGACCTTCATAGTGCTGCTTCAAATACTTTACTCGAAGGTCCCCTTCGTCATGCCCATAAGTTGACAGATTTGGGATTTGACTTCAAGTTGAGTTCCACAGTGATAGATATAACTTTTTTCCAGGTTAATCTGCAATACAAAAATGGCTTGAAACTACTGTATTGATTGATGGAGTACCTTGATAGAGGCAAGGTCTCCATGATTGAACATCAGAAGATCATCAACAAAGGCAAGACGGCTGAGTTTGATTTTCTTGCATCTCCAATGGAACTAAAAAGGATGGAGAGAGATGTTCTTTTGGACAATAAGAGTTATCACCTCCATTGCAATGACAAATAAGTAAGGAGACATGGGTTTCCCTTGCCCGACTCCCCTTTTGCTAGGAAAGAAACCAACAAGTTCACCATTAATATAGATAGAGAATTTTGGAGACGATAAGCAAGCAAGAATCCACTTCCTCAACCTGCTAGGAAAATTAAAGGCTTCAAGTGTATCTAGTAAGAAGTTCCAATCTAGAGAATCAAATGCTTTCATGAGATCAATTTTGATGGCACATCTTGGTGAACCTTGGTCATTATGGTAGTTCCTTAAGAGCTCTTGGGCTAAAAGAATGTTATCCCTAATACTTCTTCCTTGAATGAATGCAACTTCGTTTGTATTGATGATTTCAAGTAAAATCCTTTGATTCTAGAAACAATGATTTTGGAAATAACCTTGTAAATGGTGTTACAACAAGAAATAGGCCTATACTCACTTATGGTGCTTGGGTTGGGAATTTTAGGGACAAGGGCCAATATGGTGAGATTAAGCTCTTTGAGGAGTTTTCCAGTAGTAAAGAATACTTGAATTGCAGCACATACAAGATCCCCAATAATAGGACAAGATTTTTTTAAAAAGTATGCATTGTAACTATCAGGCCCAAGAGCTTTCATATCCTTAAGGGAGAAGAGAGTAATCTTGATTTCATCATTTGCAACCTCTAGGTCCATTTCAGAAGCTTGTGCAATAGTGAGTCCTTTTTGCACTATCTCATAAAGCATTTCACTTCTTTCATTGGATGAATTTGTAGAGCCAGTTGAGCCCAAGAGCCTTTGGAAAAAGCCAACTGCCTCATCTTTGGCCTCCTGTACACCTTTAGCAGTTGATCCATCCGTTCTTTTCAAAGAATGAATATTCTTTCTATTCTTCATGTCAACCATAGATTTAAAGAAAAAGGAGGTATTCAGATCCCCTTCTTTCAACCATTGTATCCTAGGTTTTTGTTTCATAAAAATCTCTTCATTCCTAGCAGTATCAAGGTATTTAGAAAGGAGGTGTCTCTCTTCCAATCTCAAATTAGGACCAACTTGACTGACATCCAGTTTGGCTTGGCATATTTCAAGGGTAGATTTGGCTTCATTGGCCCTAGTAGTTGTTTCTCATAGTTCGTTACTTTTTCCTTTAATTATTGCTTTTAATCTCTTGAGCTTGCAACATAATTGGAATTGATATGAACCATTATCCCAAACATCCCAGGCTAGATTGACCATTTCAAGAATGTCAATTCTATCTACCAAGTAGTTAAAATTTTTGAAAGGAGTTCTCCTCTTTATGATTTCTTCCCCAATTTTGACCACAACTGGGCTATGCTAAAAAACTCCATGTGCTAAAAATTCTGCACTTGACTGCTAGATCTTAATGTTCCAAGCTTCATTGACAGAGCTCTATCAAGTTTCCTTGAGATATTGCTTCCCATAACTCTCATATCTGACCATGTAAATTGAAATCCAGAGTATCTCATATCTTCAAGTTCAGATTCTTGCAAATAGGTGTCAAAGTCTTCCATTGAATTGGTCCATCTACCTGAAAAACCCTTAGTTTCCTTGAGACATCTGATGGTGTTAAAGTCACCAAGAATTAGCCAAGGTTCAGAACAAAAAGAAACCTGCATGATATTTGATGTTCCTCTATAAATATTTCATGTCATGCTCCTCAATAGATTTATAAACAACATAGATGAAAAAAAAGATGATTTACTGTCAAAATGCTGCACATGAAAGTGAATAATCTGATTTGTCTCAGAAATTTTGGTGACATTTAGGCTATTTGGATTCTAAGCTACCCAAATTCTACCCAAAGTATGACAGTTATAGTTATCAACGTGACTCCAGCCCCTGAATACTTGCCTCATATTGAAGGTCTTATTAACTTGTCTTACTCTTGTTTCCAAAATCCCAATAAAGTCCAACTGATTACAATTAATAAACTTCCTTATTTCTTCTTGCATGGAGGTCTTGTTGAGACCTTTGATGTTCCAGCTTTCAGCTTCAATCATTGCAAAAGAGATTTGTTGAGCTTAAGGTGCTCAAAATCCTAAATTTTATTCTTTTCAGAACCCTTTTTCTCGCCTTTCTTCTTTTTAATGTTTCTAGTGTTTTGCATCTAGTATCAATAACTTCAATCACACTACTATCATCCATATGCTTGTCATAGTTGGAAGAGGTGTTAGGTGGGAGTTCAACAATTAATTGTCTCGTTTCCATTTCAAGGACAGAGAATTTGTTAAGAGAGTGTGTTAGACTGACATTGCTACCAGCAAGTGGGGGGTTATTAATGTTTATATAAGTTACTTAATTTTCTTCTAAAATGGTAGACAGGGTTCCATTAGTTGGGATAACAAAATTGGTGGGAGAACCAGAACATTCAGCAGCTTGGAGGTTGTTTAGAGCTTTAGTTTGTTCTCTCATCAAAACTTGACTCATTAAAGGCAGATATTTCACTTATTTCTTTTCCTTTATCTCCTTTAGATTTATGCTTCAAAACTTCCTTAGGATTCCTTCGTTGTTGAATTTTATTCTAGGGAAACTAGACTTATTGTACCCAATGATATTGCATGAATAACAAACTTTAGGTTTCCATTGGTATTCAACCATAATTTCCACCATTTCTGATCCACCATCAACATCCAATTGTAGGTCAAAAGACTTCGCAAGCTTGGTACTAGCTTTAACTTCAACACAAACTCTAGCAAAGGATATTCTATTCTTATTAGCAGTAAGAGAATCAACATGCAAGGGCTTGCCTATTGCATTAGCAATGCAATTCAGCCCATCATCACTCCAGAATTGCAGAGGAACATTGTGCAGCTTAACCCACATAGGTATTCCAGATTGATCCTCTTTGGAGAGGATGAGGTCAGCATGCCATTTTCTCAGGAAAAGTGGCCTACCTGAGAAGAGCCATGGACCTTCTTCAAAAACCTTAGTTCTGGAGGTATCATCCATAAATTTGAAGAAAAAGAACCCTTTTCCATTAGTAAGAACTTCGAGAACTCTTCTTCTTCCTAATATTGTAGAGTATTAATTTTACACATCACCACAAAAACACTACAACCTTACAATTGATCAAACCAATTAATACAATATATAGTAGATTAGTGTTAGACACAAACATATTGTTTAAATGGTATTGTTAAAGAAAATATATGATTTCTTCTCACATAGAAAGCGAGAACGAGGGAGAGGAGAAGGGAGAGAGATTTACTCCTAGGTTTGGAGGCTAAAATTTGTGCAGACAAGACTAGTGGAACAATGATGAGCCAAATCATGAACAAGCAGCATATGATAATGAAACCAGAGGCAGAAACATCTTTGTATGCCATGTCCCTATATGATTTCATTCGTGCAAGTTGAAGTGCAAACATCTATATAATAAAACAGGATGTGTGATGACCGAGTTTCAACTCGAACTAGATTAAATAATTAAAATTTTATGAGTTATATGATATTGTTAGAAATTATACGAATCTCATTTGGGGTCAAGTTATAAGTTAGGATTTAAGTGTGAAATATTTGATTATTATAAATTTTATAGTGACCGAAATTTTATCGAGTAAGGTAAGAGAATAAAATAAAATTAAAAAAAAAGAGAATTAAAATATATAGTGACATGTGTTCACAATGAAAGGCGACACAAGTCACCAAACATGCATAAGTCTTGGAGCCCAAGGTTATTTTGTTGATAAAATCAGTCCATTGTGTTCAAACCATAACAAGGAGGTGGAAAAAAAAATATAGCCAAGGAGGGGTGTGTGTGGTGGCTGGTTGTCTAAATGGGTGACTCATGTTTTCATCACATACGTGTCCATTTTGTGGTGTTTTGAAGTTTAAGACATATCTAAAGGTGTATATTCTAGACTTTTAAAATATAGAGATAGAGTTTATATGTTTCTGATGAGTAAAAGAAGAAGTACGAAGCTGAAGCAAAGGTCTTTGGGATCTAACAAGAAGTGAAAGTTGGAGGGTGTACAATTATGTGGTTATTGATCTATTTACAATAAAATTCTATTATCGTGTTTTTGGAAGCATGAGATCGTTAGTAAATGGTATCGTTTAAGGATCGGGTAAGTGGTTTATACATGATATGCATTCCTTTAATCTCTTTGCAAAGAGTACTTTATTGATATCGTCCTATTCGTATTGGAATTGTGATATCACTTGGATTTAAGTTTCGAAATAATATTTCTTTCAATTGTTGATATTTCGATGTTCGGTCATAATTTTCGTTTGACTTGTCATTAATTGCTATGATGTTAGCATTGATGAAATACTTGAGATTTTTCGACTCGTGCATGAGGTATATTCGGTGGCATGGTTATGACTGTGATTCGTGTTCATGGCCTTGAGGGGTGGACATGATTGAATTAAAATGCACCGAATGATGCCTAGCTTGTTGTCAGGATTGACCGAGTGTTTAATCATGATTGATTTGATTGTTCAAACGTTCGAGTTCGTTGACTTGTTCAATATATTTTTGTACTTCGTAAATTATCGTATTAATTCTTGTGTCATCGAATATTATCGGTTAGTTGATAAATTATTGTCTCGTCTTTGACTTCATATATTATGTTTTAAATTACTTACTGAGCTTTCCCCAGCTCACCCCCATTTACCCTCTCAGTTGCAGGTTGAATTTGGAATAAAATTTGGTGGAGAATCGGGTTGATCAATGAATGAAAGATTTCGATTGGTTGTAATTTAAAATTTTATCCAGCAGTTATTTATTCATTTTCGAGGTGTTTAGTGATTCTGATATTTAATGAAATTCAGTTTATTAGTTATTGAGGTCATTAGCACTCTGAATATTGCTAATGGATTGGGGTGTTACAGGATGGAACTTGAATTTTATACCCACTATATTTTTCCCCTCAAAAACCATCTTATCATACCAATCACCTCCATCTTAACGTTAGTCTGTACAACCTCTGACACATGCAACCTATCAGTCGTCTCTCCTTTTGTTTCTTTTTTTTTTTTCACACCCTCTCTCTCTTTTATCTCCATCTGTTACGCTCCAAGCAACACCAACGCCACCGCCACTTCGTCAGCAACACTCCCACCACCACCACCGCTGCTCATCTCTCTCTCTCTCTCTCTCTCACACACACACACACACACACTAACCCCCCATCCTATCCCCACCTCTTCTCTACCCTTTTCTACGCAACATCACCCCTGCCTCATTTAGCGCAGAGTATGACTGCCTCACCAACGATTGCCTCATTTAGGGAAAAATCGTTCACCAACGATTGACTGCCTCAGTTATTAGATCATCTATCGCAACGTCATAAGATTTATGGATTCGGAATAAGATCTGTTGTTTGTGTTTGGCCCTAAATTCCGAGCTTTGTTTGGGGTTTAAAATTGTTACTGATTTTTTTGTTTATTTATATTTAGGGTAAAGTTTTTCTGCTTAAATTCAGAAGAAGATCAGTTCTTTGATAGCCGTGATGAGATCACTTCGGTGTCTGATTGGGATTCAGACTCTGAGGAGCCTACTTTCTGGGCTCGCCAATTGTGTTCCCAACAATTGAGTTCTGGACTCAGAACCCAGAAAGCGTTGGGGTGGATGGGATTAAATGAGTCAGGAGATGATCGTTGGGGCTGTCCTGGCAAATTCTGGTTTTGATGATCGTTTTCAGCCGAGTGGTTTTGATGATCGTTCATCCCTTCCTTTTTTGATGTGTTGGTTGATATTGTTCATCCTTTCCTTTTTTTTTGTTTGCCATTCTCTCTCACATGTCTCTTTCTTTCACACACACACCACACAGAACAACCCCCCCAACACACACACACACACACACACACACAGAAGCTCCCCGTCTACACAGACC
>CM042194.1:2840144-2853250 GCA_023539305.1 Ilex asprella | reverse complement strand
TTTTTTTTTCAATTTTGGACCTATATGCAACTTTTGAATTCAACCATGAATTTAATTTTGTGTGGGGTATAAATTATACTGTCTATTCATATTTGACTCACGTCACTTTTAAATTTATTGTCCCAATCCTTTGGTGGGATGGAGTTTTATTATTTATATTAGGTAATTCGTATTTGAAGTCACGATGAAAATTTAAAAAGAATGTTGATAGTTGTTAAATGAGTCTATTTGAGACCGTATGATGGATTTATTGAAACTTGTCATGTTTTATATTATAGATAATTTTAATATTTGGAATTGTATAGACATTACATAGTTTTTTTTTTTGCTATACAAAAAACTGAAATGATTAATTATTATTATTGTATTATTAGTACAATACTAACAGAATTTTAAAAATACAGCTTACTAAATATTTTTCATCTCATAAAGTAAAAAACTCATAACATTAAGTTTTAATATATTTAACATTAATTGAGTCTCGTAGAAAATTTTTGGTTTTAACACGGCAAAAGACAGTCTAATGAAGGAGAAAAGACACTAAAGACGACATAATTTTGTTACTCACTATACCAGACATAACTACTAAATCAAAAAACAGATTGGTTCTGCTTTTTACAACGGGTCATGGAATTGCATCCACGGGTATGAGTTTTTTTTTTTTGATTCAATGGTCATGGGTGTCTAGGTTAAATTACATACACTTCGACTAATTCCCTCCCCGATCGGATCAAAAGCAGGTTATCCATGCCAAGACAATGATATTTATGAGGGATAAATCTCTTATAACTTGATTCCAAAAAATTACCAAACTGCACACTCAAATAATCTATATTTATAATTCGTCTTTATTACCATATCCATATACGATATTGGGGACAAAACCAGAAGCAGTTCTTGTTATGTGAAGGGCTCCAATATGAAAAATGTAAATCTTTTTTCCAGGCTTCTTTGGGACCGGGGAATGGGAACTTTTGCCAGTTGAATAATGTGCTATAATTGAGTGATTTCTATGTACTCTCATCTTCCTAGGTCTAGAGGAGAAAATATTTAATGTAACATTGATACTATGATAACATTTATACATCAAATATAACAAACCAATAACTAATGAACAAATATGTAAAGTAAATCCTATTGTTAAAGTAGCTAGAGATAATTATGTAGTATAACCGATACATTTTATGCCAGTCCTTCTCCCAGTCCCCCTCCCTGTCCCCTCCCGCTCCGACCCCTCTCTTTCCTGATGAGCATTATTTACTAACTCATTTGGGATTTTTTATCATTTTTCAATTTTGGACCTATATGCAACTTTTGAATTCAACTACGAATTTAATTTTGTGTGGAGACTAAGTTGGATTGTTTATTCTTATGTGACTCACGTCGCTTTTAAATTTAATTCTTGTAGAAAATTTTTGCCTTAATCCGTAGTGGTTGGGCGGGTGGGGGCCGCTCTGGATGCAATTAACCCTGAAATCTCTGTGAGGAAAAACTTCAAGTAGTAGGTCCACAATAATGAAGAAAATTGATAATTTGATATGCAGGCAAGACTTTGACCTTGGCCCAAGTTAGTCTATGTACGACTAAGTCGATGTTACCTAAGTTCTTTGCCCCCCAACTATACTCTATTTTTCATGACCGAATTAATAGTTAGAAATATGTTTACTTTTATTTTTATTATTTTCTTCTTATTTGATTTAAATACTAGGACTTTTAGTCTAGTAGTATCACCTGTGGTACTCCTAAATGAAAGGTCATGGATCGAGTCCCATGAAAAACGTGTTTTTTTTCTTCTAATTTCTCTCTTTTACTAAGATTTGGTATAGATAAATTAGTCGTAGAATAACATATTTGTGAAGTTTTTCCTTCTTCCATTGAAAAAAGAGCCCATGAGATCAGGTTTAACATGATTTAATGAATGCTTACAAGCTATTTTATGATATAATTAAGAATTACAAGAGGGATTGCTGAAAAAAATCTCTGTAATAATTTTTGGGGTCCAATTGATACTTTTTAAATTTTTTTTATTATTAGCACAATTGCTAGATAAGAGAATCGAACTGATGACCTCCACTCCCTTAAACTGAAACTTATACTGCCATAGTTTCGAATACTTTGTCGATGGCCTCTGGTTCTAAGATGCGTCCTTCAACTTCAATATGGCTCAATCCCATTACACTCTTTTTCAATGGAAAAAGACTGCTAGTTCAGTTCAGGTAATTTTTAGCAGTTGAAAGAAAAGGAAAAATCATGAATGTAAAACCCATAATCTTTGATGTCCCCCTCCCTGTTTCAGTAATTCTAACTGAATGACTATTCATCAAAGAAACCTTTCATTCTTACAAAAAAAAATATTGAATTTTAGATGAAAAGAGATAAGAGATCTGAAATGAGAGAAAATGTGGAATATGAATTTATGTGGTTCAACTTCTAAAATGATTAATAGTTAGAAATCATGTACACAATGCCCAAAAAAGTTTCCACATTATTGACAGACGAATTACAATAGGGTCATTTATTTCAATACAAGAAAGATCATCTATATTTATTGAGGAAGATACATTATCATGATTCACATCATGCATTCGTAAATAAGACTATGTTCAAATCTTCAACAACGGTAATTTTATGGGATTTTCGTATCTTCAACAGAGAAATTATTTATTGTACATCACATGGAGTTGAATAAAATGATTGACAATTTCAGGCCCGCACACAGTTTCACTATAATTTTTATTCACTTTAACATGATAAAATACAGTCTAATAAAAGAGAAAAAAAAAAAGACAATAGAGCAGAGTAAGCTTTGATAGCTTTTGCTTCAAACATATAGAACCACTGAACCAAAAAGCTTGGTTCTGCTTAACCGATCCAACCCTATGGATTGCAACGGGTCACGGCACTACTTTAGCGGCTGTACGGATTATTGGAGACAGAGCTAGGACCAGAGGGATTTCTTCGAATGGCTCCATATGAAATGTAAGTCAATTTGCCAGGCACCGAGGAAGGAAAACTTTTGCCACTTGAAGAATGTGCTATAGGTGGCCGACTTCCATGTACTGCCATCTTACTAGGCCTATCTGCGAAAAAGGCATGACCAGCGACAGAGTGAGAATTTTTTTTTAAAGTGAACACATTAACACTTTAAGTAAATATAAAAGATTAAAAATTGATATATATATATATATATGTGTGTGTATATATATAACATGAACAAAAAAAATTGAAACTTCTTATCAAGAATGTGACTAATTATTATCGATGTAAGGGACTAAATCCGCTCACTCAAGGATTTTGGCTGATGGGTACCCACTCCTATGAAGTGAACACTTACATGGAGGTGGGGGAGACTAAAAGAAAAGGGAGAGAAGGAAACAAAACAGAACATGTGAACTAAGGAAAAAGAAGATACAAGAATCAGAGCAGTGTATTACATTATGTAGATACTTTACAGTATATATATATATATATATACAGAAGTGAGGACACAGCTGGCACAACTGATGACTCACGTGTTCTATGACCAAAATGTAAGTAATACAGTTGTACAACTAATTTTGTTAGTGAATTTAACTAAGCTAGACTAGTTGAGATTAGTTGGGTTAAACATGCCCCCTCAAACAGATGGAGGGGAACCGAGCATCAGTTTGTCCCTGAGCTTGATAAAGCGAGCAGTGGTCAGTCCCTTGGTAAAAGCATCTGCAATTTGATCTTCAGAAGAGATGTAGTGGACATCAATATCTTTGTGTATAACTCGTTCTATGATGAAGTGATAGTCAATCTCCACATGTTTATTGCGAGCATGAAACAGCGGGTTGGATGCAAGAGCCAAAGCAGAGATGTTTTCACACCAAATACGAGGTGGCTGAGAAATGAAGATATGCAAGTCACAAAGAAGCATGCGTAACCATGACAGTTCAACAGCGGTGTTTGCCAAAGCCCTGTACTAAGCTTCAGTAGAGGAACGAGCAATAGTAGGCTATTTCTTGGCACTCCACAAAATGGGATTAGACCCCCAAAAAATGATAAGACCAGTAGTGGAACGTCGATCTGTAGGGTCACCAGCCCAATCTGCATCCGTATAAGCTATGAGATTGAGAGACCTACGACGATAATGAAGACCAAAGGAAGTGGTGCCTTGAATATACCGAAGTATACGTTTAACAGCAAACATATGAATATCAGTTGGATGATGGAGAAATTGACAAACATGGTTCACAGCAAATGCCAGGTCTGGTCTAGTGAAAGTGATGTATTGAAGACCTCCAACAATACTCCGATAATTTGTGGGATCATAGAGAGGGGTGCCATCAACCTTACTTAGTCTAGAAGAACCACATGGTGATTTACAAGGTTTACAGCCTTGCATTTGAGCTCGAATCAACAAATCAGAAGCATATTTCTCTTGAGAGAGAAAAAGACCCTTAGAGGTATACTTGATCTCAATTCCCAGAAAAAAAATGTAAAGGACCTAAATCCTTCATATCAAAGTCTTGCCCCAAGGTAGTGATGAGAGTGGGGATGTAAGAAGTATCACTTCCTGTTATTATTATATCATCAACATACAACAAGAGCATAGAAATGGATGAAGCTGTATTTCTGATGAACATAGAGGTATCAGTTGCAAAGGCAATAAAACCATAGGTGGAAAGTTGGGTGGTAAATCTTTCGAACCAGGCTCGGGGAGCCTGTTTAAGTCCATAGAGAGCCTTGTGAAGACGATAGACAGCCATTGGGTTTGATGGATCAACAAAACCTTGAGGTTGCACCATATAAACCTTTCTTTTATGTGGCCATGTAAGAATGCATTTTTCACATCTAATTGACTTAATGGCCAGTCAAAATAAGCTGCAAGTGAGAGAACCATCCTGGTAGTAGCATGTTTAACAATTGGACTAAAAGTGTCCTCATAATCAATACCTGCCTCTTGATGAAAGCCTTTTGCCACAAGTCGAGCTTTGTGTCGAGAAATACTACCGTCAGCATTATACTTGAGTTTATAAACCCATTTACATCCTATTATATTCTTGTTTGCAGGAGGAGAGACAAGACTCCAAGTGCCTTGTTTTTGCAGAGCTAAGAATTCATTAGCCATAGCTGTGCACCATTCAGGAATTTTAGAAGCTATAGAATACGATGAAGGCTCCAATGGAGAGAAAAAAGCTAGATAGGTTTTCTTTTTAAAGATATCAGATTTAGATCTGGTTTGCATGTGATGTTGAATGGAGTTTAGAAGAGATCGAGAATGAATTGCACTAGCAGATGGAACAATAACAGAAGAGGGATTATTGAGACAAGGTCTAGCTGAAGTAGAAGGTGCAGAAGAGGAGTTAAGAACTAGACAAGAAGATGAAGAAACAGACAGAGAAGAAAATAGATGTGTGATTGAAAAAGGGGTTGGGCCAAGAATAGAAGGCAAAGAAGAAGAATCAGTGTGAGAAGAATTGGAGATAGGCTTTGACTTGGATGAATAAGGGAAATAGTTTTCATCAAAAATAACATGTCTAGTAACATAGAGACGATTATCAGAGGGATTATAACAAATGAAACCTTTATAATTCAATGTGTAGCCTAGAAAAATACACTGTGAAGTTTTAGGCTATAACTTGTGTTGATTATAAGGCCTGAGAAGAGGATAACATGCACACAAAAAACTTTAAGAAAATGATAATCTGGGATGGAACCAAAAAGACATTGAAAAGGAGATTGATGAGAAGTCACTGAGCTAGGCATTCGGTTGATTAAAAAAAATGCGGCTGAGAAAGCATGAAACCAAAACTTAAGAGGAAGGGATGCCTTGGACATTAGAGCCATAGCAGTTTCAACTAAGTGTCTATGTTTCCTCTCGGCCACTCCATTCTGTTGTGGAGTGTAAGGGCACGATTTTTTATGTTGTATTCCATAAGCAAAAAGAAAATTCTGGAGTGTAGAAGCAGTATACTCACCTCCTCTACCAGATCTTAGCATCTTGAGGGGCTGAGATAATAGCTTTTCAACATAAGGTTTGAATTTTGAGAAAATAGAGAAAACCTCGGACTTGTGTGTGTGTGGGAAGATCCATGTGTACCTGCTGTAATCATCAATGAAAGATACATAGTATCGATAGCCATTTAAAGAAATTTCTGGAGCAGGACCCCAAACATCACTGTGTATTAGTTTTAAGGGCAACAAAGAAATAGAATGAGATAGAGGAAACGATAACTTGTGCATTTTTCCAGAAAGACAATGGGCACAAACACAATTATTTATCTAAGTTTTAGCTACATAAATACTGAAATTATTAAGAATCTGGTTCAGTATAGAATTTGAAGGATGACCCAAACGATCGTGCCAAAGTGTAGAAGAGACTTTACTACCCAGATAAGCTGATGTTGGTAAAGAATGATGAACCAATCCGGTTGGAGTAAATGAAGGAGGATGAATACTGCCATGAATAGGATAAAGACCACGATTACTCTTGCCTTGGTAAAGGATTCTCCCCGTGGCTTTGTCCTGGATAAAGAAAGAATGAGCATAAAAAATGAAGCTACAATTATTGTCCAAACAAAATTGATGAACCGAAAGAATATTTGAGGTAATTGAAGGAACTCTAAGAATGTGATTCAGTGTGAATTGATGAGCAGTAGTATGGAAGTTGGAAGATCTAGTGTGAGAAATTAGTAGACCTTTACCATTACCTATGGCAACATGATCATCACCTGAGTAAGGATGAGCAAAAGAGAGATTGACCAGATCTGAAGTGATGTGGTTTGTTGTGCCAGAATCAGTAAGCCAAAAATTTGCATCAGTAGAGGTGTTATCATAAGTTGTTGCAGCCATAGCTGCCAATTGAGCAGGAGGATGCCTTCCTTGGTAGGCTTAATTCATGCGATGGAAGCAATCTAGGGCACTCTGTTCAGGTTTGTTGCAGATTTGGCATGAGATTCTTGATGAATTTCCTTGATAGTTATGGTGCCCTTGTTGTGTGTTGAAAAAAGGATTTTGATTCTTTGTGAATGAATTTCTGTTATATTGATTTGCTCCTCTGCCAAAACCTAGATTCCTTCCACCTCCTCGATTGTAAGAACGACCTCCTCCTCTGTTTCTTCCTGGTTGAGATGATTCACGTCCTCTGTTATACTGATTGTTCGAGTGCTTGGATATGTTCATGGCATTAGGTGAATTTTCAGCTTGCTTATGAATGATATTAAGAGCGGTAGAAAAGGAATCGAATTGTTTGTGTGATGTTTCGAGAGCAATTTCTTCGATTCTAAGTAGAACATGTAGTTCTTCCAGTGACAATGGTTGAGATCGAGTGCGAATTGATGTGCGAAAAGCACTAAACTTTGCAGATAGTCCATTTGGAGTGTAAATAAGCATATCTTCATCATCAATTGGGACTGCAATTGCTGCTTATTTGTCTCGAATTTCCTTCATCCGCTGGACATAGGTATCGATTGAATCAGAACCTTTAACCATTGATTGCAGACTGGATTTAAGTTGTAAGATATTTGATCTGGTGGATGAAGAGAATGTTCTCTCTAAAGCAAGCCACACTTCACGAGAAGTAGAATAGCCAATTATATGAGACAAAGTTGTTGGAGACAAAGTTGCATTTATCAACGTCATCATTGCTTGATCTTGTGTGATCCACAACTGATATTGTGGATTTATTTCAGATGTAAATCCTCCAGATTCATCAGCAAGAAACTTTTCCAGACAAGTGAGTGTTCCGTCTATGTAACCGAGAAGAGAATGTGCTTTCAAAATCGTTGTGATCTGAAATCTTCATGGAACATAATTCGTTGAATATAATCTAAGAGGGATCAGATTATAGATATTTGATAAAAGGTAAATCGGAGATTGCATCTGAGGAAAGAGAGAATTTTTTGAAGAAAGGGACAATGTCGACGAAGAAGATGATGAAGTTGAGGAAGCCATTAACAAGACGTTTGTCTTTTGCAAAGCTCTGATACCATGATAGAAAAGGGAGAGAAGGTAACAAAACAGAACATGTGAACTAAGGAAAAAGAAGATACAAGAATCAGAACAGTGTATTACATTATGTAGATGCTTTACAGTACATATATATACAGCAGTGAGGACACAGCTGGCACAACTGATGACCCACGTGTTCTATAACCAAAATGTAAGTAATACAGTTGTACAACTAATTCTGTTAGTGAATTTAACTAAGCTAGACTAGTTGAGATTAGTTGGGTTAACAGAGAGGACTCGTTTCCGATGTGGGACAAGCTCCCAACGGGCAGAGAGGTCAAAGACTACTGCCGAACTCGCGCAGGTCAGCCAAAATCCTTGAGTGAGCGGATTTAGTCCCTTACAATCGCTTACAATTGACCCCGATATATTTTTATTATTTGAATGAGTTAAAAGTTAAATTTATCAATAATATTTGTTTTATACATAAAATTGTTGTAATAATATTCTATTTATGATTCTATAGTTTATTACATAACGACACACATTTTTATACAATAATGAAATAACCCTAATTTGAGATTTAATTGGTGGAGACCCAATGGTTTGTGATCATTAGATAGATAATGGAGTTTATTTAAATATTAAGATTCACTATTAAATTTAATATTACAATACATTAGGTCATTAAATTATGTCTCAATAACATTTTTCAAAAAATTAACAATCATTTAAATAGGGGTATATTTAAATCGATATCACTAGAACACAATATTAAAGTGAGCACAATTAATACAACTAAATTTTATTTCAAAAAATAAGTCTAATATGAAGAAAAACAAAAAAGCCCACCCTTGCCCAAGGGTGGCTCCGCCCCTGCCCATGACCGCCAAGTAAGAGAGAAGAAAAATATTTAATGGAATAATGATATCAATCATGATACGTAATATCGACAACTAATAAAAAAATGACAAAATAAAAGAAATAAACACCACCATTACGGTAATTACAAAAAACTATCACATCCAACTATTATCTTTTGAATAGTGGAGTTCACTTATTGTTTTGTTATTAGTTAGTAATACAACGTGGTGGTGATGACATAATATTACCATTATAGGTTACTAGAAAGAGAGAGAGAGCATTACTACTGGGTGTGGATAATATCCGCCCAGACATGAGTGGTGAGACGATGAAGAGCCAAATGAGGAACAAGCAGCATATGAACAAGCAAGCAGAGGAAGAAGTCGTTTTGTTTGACATTTTGCTATAAGAATCTAGTTCTGGGAGTGAGAGTGTGCGCGAAACTTTTTGCATAATATAAGTGAGAACAGATCTCTCCTGTGGTGAATGCGAAACAGTCGAAGATGGTGGTGGAGAATAAGAGGAATATGGCCTCTGGACCCCATCGGATAGTGACGAAACACCTTAGATGGTGTGCTTGTGAATCAGGTGGTGGTTCTCACCGCCTTGGATAGGTTGAGAGGGCCAAAGGCGGCGTAAGGAGTGGTGGTGAATTCCCCCAGGGGATCGATCGATCGATTCTGGCGAGTCGCTGGTGGTGCCTGAATCAAAGAAAATAAGTTAGAAGGGAGCCGGAGCGTTCTCCGGCGTTTCCCCTTCGACGATCAAGTTAGTTCATCTTAAAGAGAGGGGCAACGAAAAACACTATTCTGATTAGGCTCATTTGCGTACCTCTCATTCGTGCTACTAGAGATTATTTATACTCTCCAAGACTCATCATTGTATGATAGCCTAGGTAGTAGGTAGCTGTCAGAGATGGGGCAGTGTGTCCCTTACCTTTTGTGGGAATTGTCCCAACATTAATTGTTCGAACTGCCTAGTGATTAATGCCCTTCCCTCTGCGTGGACGCATTAAATGCTCGGCTTTCAAGGCATTAAATGCTCCATGCCTCCGGCTTATCTAGATCTTCATTTACGTCCCATCACTGGGGATTTCATTAAATGTTTTCTGACAACAGTCATATGGTAACATGGGTGTACCTGTCCGTTTTAGCCACTAACTCGTACTTGTTGCCACGTGTCGGTCCCTCCTTGAAGGAGTGATGTCGATTTTGCCACTCTGACCTTATTGGGAAGACAAGTCAAATGATCAAGCAAGCAGACTGAGGTTTACATCCTCAATCATTAATCTTAAACAGACAGATTTCGAGGTCGAGGCTTGTAGCTGCAAGAGGGCTCTCGGCGCTGAGGACCCAAAGCTCAGGGGTTGTCTTTGTACCGCGACACATGCACATCCCCGGGGAGAATATGGCATCGGGAGCCGAGGACAGATGGCATCATAAGAGAGGAGGATCCTTGGTGCCGAGGGTGAATGGTTTTTTGAGAACTGGGTTTACCTGGGATAAATGCCATCCTCGAGGCCGAAGACACGTGTCAAGATCTTGTGCTTTCTCATAAATGTTCCATCAGAAAGTATATATGCTTGTGTAAGCTGTGGCTTCCACCACATGAACTTGGTAATGGGAGACTTGGAATAATACTTTACTATTTTTTTTTAAGTGTGAAAGTGCTTTACGAAGACTTCGAAGTGTAGCGTGCTTGACTCGTCATGGGAAAGTAAGCCAATTCTTAATTCACAGTTTCATGGAAATTGTGCCTCAAATGATTTTTTATGGTGGTAGATTTAATTTTTTTTTCTTTTTTTGTTCACAAATTTATATACACGTACATAAATTTGTTCACAAAAAAATAATTAAATACGTGACCATTAATAGAGAGTGAGTCTTGGTGCACTAGTAAGACTTTTTCATTGTTATAGGGACGTCAAAAGTGGCTAAGGTCAATAATTTAAAAAACTGGCTAAAATTACAAAAAAAAAAAATTAAACTTTGGACATCAAACTGAAATAAGGCGAAACGTTAAACACGTGTAGATTTGTACTGTGACCCTTGTTCGACTAGTGAACCAATCCATGCAACTTAATGCTAACGATTATTTAGAAATTGGTTAAATCAAGAAAAAAAAATTGATAACATTTTTAGACATTTGAAATATTATACACAGACTTCCTGAAGTTTGTACACACGTAACACTCAAACTCTTATTGTAAATATATCCGTTAATAAATTTATACTTAGACCCTGACTTCCACCACATGAACTTGGAATAATACTTTACTGTTCTTCTTTTTTACGTGTGAAAAAGTTCTTTACCAAGACTTCGAAGTGTAGCGTGCTTGACTCGTCATGAGAAAAGTAGCAAATTCTTTTCTAATTGGAAGTTTCATGGAAATTGTCCCTCAAATGATTTTTTTATAGGGCCAAAGACAGATTATCCATGTCAAAACAATGATATTCATGAGAGATAAATCCCTAATAACTTGATCCCAAAAAATTATCAAAATTCAAACTCAAATAATATGTGTTTATAATTCGTCTTTATTACTACATCCGTGTACGATTTTGGGGACAAAGCCAGGAGTAGTTCCTGTTCTGTGAAGGGCTCCAGATGAAAAATGTAAACTTTTTTTCCAGGCTTCTTTGGGACTGGGGAAAGAGAACTTTTGTCAGTTGAATAATGTGCTATAATTGAGTGATTTCTATGTACTCTCACCTTCCTAGGTCTAGAGGAGAAAATATTTACTGTAATAGAGATACAATGATAACATTTATACATGATATATTACAAACCAATAACAAATGAACAAATATGTAAAATAAATCCTATTGTTAAAGTAGCTAGAAATAGTTACCGCATCCAACAATTTTTCTAGGTGATACCAAATCATTATAATTACGTAGTATAACCGATGCATTTTATGCCGGTCCTTCTCCCTATCCCCTCCCGCTCCCACCCCTCTCTTTCCTAATGGGCATTTTTTGTGGGGTCTAAGTTGGACTGTCTATTCTTATTTGACTCACGCTTTTAAAATTAATTCTTATAGAAAATTTTTGCATTAATCCGTAGTGGTTGGGCGGGTGGGGCCGCTCTTGATTCAATTAACCCTGAAATCTCAGTGAAGAAAAATTTCAAGTAATAGGTCCATAATAATGAAGAAAATTGATAATTTGATATGCAGGCAAGACTTTGACCTTGGGCCAAGCTAGTCTATGTACGACTAAGTCAATGTTACCCAAGTTCTTTGCCTCCAACTATACTCTATTTTTCATGACCGAATTAATAATTATAAATAAGTTTATATTTATTTTTATTATTTTCTTCTTATTTGATTTAAATACTAGGGCTTTTAGTCTAGCAGTATCACCCGTGGTACTCCTAAATGAAAGGTCACGGATCGAGTCCCGTGAAAAATGTGTTTTTTTTCTAATTTCTCTCTTTTACTATGATCTGGTACCGATAAATTAGTCGTAGAATAACATATTTGTGAAGTTTTTCCTTCTTCCATTGATAAGAGAGACCATGAGATCAGGTTTAACATGATTTAAATGCCCATAAGCTATTTTCTAATATAATTAAGAATTACAAGAGGGATTGCCGAAAAAAATTTATGTAATAATTTTTGGGGTCCAATTGAAACTTTCTAATTTTTTTTATTATTAGTACAATTCCTAGAAAAGAGAATCGAATTGATGACCTCCACTTCCTTAACATGGGTGGGGTTAACCATCTCGGGGGTCCGTCCACCTGAAACTTATACTGCCATAGTTTCTAATACCTTCTCGGTGACCTCTGGTTCTAAGATGCGTCCTTCAACTTCAATATGTCACTATGGTTCAATCCCATTACACTCTTTTTCAATGGAAAAAGCCTGCTAGTTCAGTTCATGTAATTTTTAGCGGTTGAAAGAAAAGGAAAAATCGTGAATGTAAAACCCATCATCTTTGATGTCCCCCTCCCTGTTTCAGTAATTCCAACTGAATGACTATTCATCAAAGAAACCTTTCATTCTTACAAAAAAATTCTTGAATTTTAGATGAAGAGAGATAAGAGATCTGAAATGAGAGAAAATATGGAACATGAATTTATGCGGTTCCACTTATAATACCTACATTCATGTACAAAATGCCCAAAAAAGTTTCCACATTATTGACAGACGAATTACAATAGGGTTATTTATTTCAATATAAGAAAGATCGTCCATATTTATTGAGGAAGATACATTATCATGATTCACATCATGCATTCGAAAATCATAGTATCTTCAAATCTTCAACAGCAGTAATTTTATGGGATTTTCGTATCTTCAACAGAGAAATTATTTATTG
>CM042194.1:2812597-2834567 GCA_023539305.1 Ilex asprella | reverse complement strand
TACAAGCCACAAAAGGGGTGGTATTTATAGGCAAAGCCTTTACAAACCCCAAGGGATAACATTTACAAACCCCAATAATACCATTCACAAGCCCAAGGGATGACATTCACAAGCTTCCAAATGTTGTCATTCACAATCTTCCAAAAGTTGTCATTCACAAGCTTCCAAAAGTTTTCATTCCACAAGCTTCCAAAAGTTGTCATTCACAAGCTTCCAAAAGATGACATTTGGATTACTTTAATCTCTTTTTGTTTAGGGCTTTAATAATTATCATCTTAGAATTCACAATTGGCTCCCCGGTAGTTTGTAGCTTTGACGCATAAAACCCTGAAAATAACAACAATTAATGCATTATCTCTAATTCACACACTAACCGTAATATGTCAATTTTGATTAGTTTAGCTTTGTTTAACTAACACAATTGACCTATTAACTTAATTAAATCATGCATTAATCAAGATTAATCAGCAGCCTACCAATGACCTACACCTGGTGACCAGTCCTTGGCCGTTCGCCCAATGGGGGCTCGACCTGGTTGGACCACTTCCGAGAGCTCCCAAAAATAAGAGGTTCTTGATTGTGGCAACAGATTATTTCACCAAGTAGGTTGAGGCAGAGCCACTGGCCCACATCAAAGACATAGACACTAAGAAGTTCGTATGGAGGAACATAGTTACTTGATTCGGAGTTCCTCGAACACTCGTGTCAGATAATGGGACCCAATTTAACAGCGAACCTTTCAAGTCTTTTTGCGAACACCTGGGAATTCACAACTACTACTCCACCCCTGCATATCCGCAAGCCAACAGACAAGCAGAGTCCTCCAATAAAACTATCATCAACGGAATCAAGAAGAGGCTAGAAAAAGCCAAGGGGAAGTGGGTGGACGAGCTCCTGAACATTCTCTGGGTATACAGAACCACTCCATGAACTTCCACGGGGGATACCCCTTACATCCTTGCATCCAGGGTAGAGGCAGTCATCCCGTTGGAAGTAGGTCTCCCTACCATAAGAACGTAAGCCTTCGACACAAGGGATAATGATCACCGGCTCAGCCTGGATATGGACCTCGTAGAGGAAAGAAGGGAGGTGGCTGCCTTAAAATTAGCCAAGTACCAAGAAGGGGTTTCCAGGCTTTATAACAGAAGCGTCAAGTCTCGAGAATTCCAAATTGGTGATCTAGTACTCAGATGGGTGGTGTCGAATACTCGAGACCTTGTGGATGGGAAGATGGGACTTAACTGGGAAGGTCCGTACAATGTCATATCAGTGTGAGGTTCCAGGTCGTACAGACTGGAAGACATGAAGGAAAAACCTATAATCCGACCTTGGAATGTAATGAATTTAAAGAAATACTACTTATGAACAAACACTCGCTTTGGTGCTATTGAGTTGCAAAAAAAAAGGGGGGGCATGGCCCTGGAAGCAGTCAAGGACTCCTGCTCCCGAATAAGGGAAGGTGCAAGCCTCCTAGTAAAGGGCATGGCCCTGGAAGCAGAGACAATGACTCCTGCTCTCGAATAAGGGAAGGAACAAGCCTCCTAGTAAAGGGCATGACCCTGGAAGTAGAGTCAAGGACTCCCGCTCCCGAATAAGGGAAGGAACAAGCCTCCTAGTAAAGAGCATGGCCCTGGAAGCAGAGTGAAGGACTCCTGCTCCCGAATAAGGAAGGGAGCAAGCCTTCTAGTAAAGGGCATGGTCCTTAAAGTAGTCTTGAAGACTCCCAAATGGCCTAGGGGCCAATTGCTCGGCACAAGGGTGCTTAGTCATGTAGCATCTTGTAAAGGAAGGCGATTCATTTAGGATTCCTAGAAGACACATAGGGGTCTTTGTAAACCCCGAGGTCGACCACAGGAACGCCTGCACAAGTACATGGCTGCGGGAACCTTAAATGTTATTCAAAGCAAGTCGGAACCTTGCCTCCTCGGATGGACCCTTGAGGAAAATAAAAGCTAACATGAGTGAAGAGACGTCTTATAACCGATTGATACATAGGTGAAGCAGGGATACCCTAAAAAATTGTTCCCTGACCCCGACCGTCCATACTTGGTCTTAGAAGATATATTAGAAGTTATACAAAATATATTAGAAGTTATACATGACAAATAAGAGTACACGTAAAAGGATAGTAAGAGCGTATCTGAAGTGCAAAATCGTTCTTCATTGCCGAAAAGTGGGGCTTTGCGTCCCCGAGGCTACATGCAAAAAAAAGGGGGGTTCAATCAGGAATTTATCTGCCCCCGAGCATTTCCATCACCTCTCCCACAATATCATCAACAAGATCCCCATAAAGGTCCTCGACACTGGGTGAGTCGGCGATGGCAACAACGACGGGAGCGGGTGGAGTAGGATGACTGGTCAACTCGAGGACAAGAAGTGGAGGGTCGGCCTCAGGTGGCTCAGTAGCAACTTCAGAAGGGTCCCTCGGGCCCTGCACTTGGGCATTGACTGCTTCCTCAACAGCGACCTCGACAACAGCCTGGAGCATCTCCTCCGACGGCACGTACTTGTGCATTTGAAATAGAGGAGAGTCAGAGGAAACACCGGTTGCTCGGAGTGCTTCATCCCAGCCCTTCTTAAAAAACTCCCTCCTGCTCTCATCAAGAGCGACAAGGACGTCATCAGCGCATTAATTTCTGATCTCCTCCTCTGACTTCCTACTGGTTTTCACCTCGGACCTAACCCGGTCAAGTTCTTGGGTAAGAGCCAAGCAGTTCTCCTCCGACCCCGCTACCCTAGCCTCGGCTGAGGATAGCCGCTGTGTTTGCTCGGTTATCCTTCTCTCGGTGTCGGCTAGGGAAGCACTCAACTTTTCAGCGCTTACCCTCCCCGATTCGCCGTCCTTGAGCAATCGCTCAATCTGGGCCGCTTAAGCCGCCAACGTGATATCCCTGGAGGCTATCTCCTCCTTGACAGCGGCAAGGGCCTCCTCGGTTTTGATCCTCCCTTCCTCGGCTCATTGAAAGTTCTGCCTTACGCCATGATAACGTGCAGCGACCACAGAGATTTGTTGAGCGGCCTGCGAGGAAAAGGACTTGAGGGTGACTACGGACATTGAAATGAAGAAAAGGAAAAACAAAGAAAAGGCAATTGGGCTTACCACCAAAGAGTTATGGATGATAGAGCGAAACAACGAATTAGTTATTCGCTCCCGATATGCCTCCATGTCAGCTCCGAAGTAGAGCGTCTCACTTATGAAATGGGCCACATGGGGGTCTTGGAGGGTGGAGTAATTGACCAGGATGATCTTGCCCATTTGGTCAACTGCCCGGGGGCGCCACTCCTCGGCAACCTCTACCGATGAAGGTGGAATCTGCCAATCCTGTTGCTACTATTGTTGGTCTTGTTGCTGAAGTGGGGAACCTCTGCCACCTTATTGCTGAGAGGAGGAGGCCCTGCCTCGACCCAGGCCATCGTGCCTTTATTTGAGTCTCTTCTCCTCAATCTCAGGTTCCCTATCATGCACTTGCCCCCGACCAGTGGGCCTTGGTACAGGAGGAGGAGGAGTAGCATTGATGGTAACTCCAGGAGGGGGTGGTGGTGTGTTGTTGGGGGATCCCTTGCCACGCCCGACGGCCAGGGCTTCCCTCTGTCTCAGAAAATTCAGATCTATCCGAGGTCGGCGTACCATAGTGGGGGTTAGGGCAACTTCGAGGGCATCCTCTTGGTCACAGCTTTGGAGGATACCGAAGTCAGGCCACAACTCTCTCCCCAAGGAACCGGCCTCCTCCTAGACAATGGTAAAAGGCTCTCTGACTCCGGACGCCTCCACTTCAACTTCTCTAGCAACCCATTCTACCTCGGCCGCAGTGGCCCTGTCGGGTCCTCCTCTAAGTTCTGCTCTAATTCCTACTCCGCTATTTGCTCAAAGAACTCAGACCACCTTGAAGGATCGTAGGGTTGAGGGAGTTGAGAAAAATTCTTATATCCTGGGGTGTAGCTCAACAGAATATGACATGCTCGTCCACAACTGTCCCCGACGCATCTCTAGATGGTGACGAGATCGTCAAAGTTCACTAGATGCCGAGGGGGAGGAGCTGTTTCATGAGTAGAGAGATCTGCACAAAAGGAGGATGTCCAGACTTGTATAATAAAAAGTTAAAGACAAATCAAGAGAGGGAGAGAAGCCGACGTACTCGTTGTTCGCCACTCCTTGGGGCAGGACAAGCTGATGTACTCGAGGTCGACTCCTCTCTCCCATTCTCCGATGAAGATCATCAAGTCATCCTTGTATCCATTGTCGGAATCGAGAATGTCGGTGACAAGGTACATGGATGAATCTCGAGCTTTGAGGTAAAACATTTGCTGGGGCAACACCCTCAGCAGAGTGTAACAAAAAAGAAGATCTTCGAGGCCAAGGTTGACCCTGAAGTGCCTATTGAGTTTCACCACCCTCATAATTATTCGAAAAACGTTAAGGCAACATTGCCCGGGGAAGAGGTTGAACCTGGAGAGGAATTGAAGAAGGAAGGGGTGGAGGGGGAATCTAATCCCGTCCTCCACAATGGCCTTGGTACAGAAAGGCATAGCATCCTCGGCGCCGCTACGATAATCGTGGGTTGTCTTCTTAAAGTTCTCTATACTGACACAACGAGGAATGTGATAGCGGGCCTTAAAACTGGCTTTTTGTTGGTCTCCCTGAATCGAGAACTTCCTCGTCCTGGAGTGTCCGACCTCATCAACCTCAGGGGCAGGACGATGAATCCTCGGCATTCCTTACGACGGTAAGAGGAGTTTTTTACAAATGGGAAACCTAAAGGACTACAGAACGTCAAAATGATGAAGAAATAAGAGTCTAAGGGACCCTTGGCCTCTGATTCATGAAAGCCAAGGCAACGCTGGCCTGAAATAGACCAGTCATCGAAAAAGTGAAGACGAAGACGAAAAGCAGAGCAAAAACTCACCAGGAAGAAGCATTGGGAAGGAAAATCTCAAACACTTAAGGAGCCTGAGTCCTTCGACGGGCGACGGAGAAGGCAATGGGGGTGGTTTTCTTCGTCGAAAATGGCTGGAAAGACAACAGCTCTTCAGATAGGCAATAGGTTACTCCGATGGTCTCTTCGGCGAAATCTTTGAGGAAAGTCAAAGGCTAGAAAGTGATGGAGAGAAGGAGGGGCTCTGTTTATATAGGGTTCTCCCCCACCATCATTGCGCACAAGACACGATGACAGACGCATTTAATGCACACGACTTTTGAAGAGACGAAAAATGGCTTAAAGCAATGATAAGACCGTTGGGCAGTTAAGCCCTTTCGCCTTCTAGTGATGCGTGTCCTCGCCAGAAGAAGATTAAAGGGCTGGGGGCAGTTGATGGAACATTTCTGAGAAAGCACAAGATTTCGACATGTGTCCTCGACCCCGAGGATCGCAATTATCTCAGATAAACCCAGTTCTCAGAACCTTTCACCCTCGGCACCAAGGATCCTCCTCTCTTGTGATACCACCTGTCCTCGACTTCGATGCCATATTCTCCCGGGGGAAGTCCATGTATTGCGGTACGAGGACAAACCCTGAGATACGTGTCCTCGGCACCGAGAGCCCTCTTGCGGCTGTAAACCTCAAAGTATGTCTATTTGATCATTAACTTGTCTTTCCAATGAGGCCAGAGTGGCAAAATCAACAACACTCCATCAAGGAGGGACCAACACGTGGCAACGAGTACAGGTTAAAAGGTTGAAACGGCAGGTGCGCCCTTGCTGCCATATAGCTGTTGTCGGGAAGCATTTAATGAAGTCCCCAGTGATGGGATGAGAATGAAGAACTGGATAAATCGGAAGCATGGAGTATTTAATGCCCTGAAATCCGAGCATTTAATGTATCCACGCCGAAGGAAGGGCATTAATCACTCGGCGGTTTGAGCAATTAATGTTAGGACATTCCCCACAAAAGGTAAGGGGCACACTGCCCCATCTCTGACGACTACCTACTACCTAGGCTATCAGTAATGATGAGCCTGGGAAGGTATAAATAGTCTCCAAAAACATAACTGAAGGGTACGCAAATTAGCCTAACCAGAATATAGTGTTTTCCTCTCTCACTCTCTTTAAAAAGAACTGACTTGATCGTCGGAGGGGACATGCCAAACAACACTCCGGCTCCCTTCTAACTTCTTTTATGTGATCCAGGCACCACCAGCGACACGCCGGAACTGATCGATCGATCGATCCCTGGGGCAATTCATCACCACTCCTTAAGCCGCCTTTGGCCCTCTCAACCTATCCATGGCGGTGAGAACCACCATCGGATTCTCAAGCACGCCACCATAGGTGATTCGTCACTATGCGATAGGGTTCTCAGGCCGTATTCCCCCATTCTCCACCACCTTCCTCAACTGTTTCGCGTTCGTCACGGGAGAGACTTGTTCTCACTTATATTGTGCAGAAATTCGCTCGCACGGAGATTAGAATTTACCTGCGGGGAAGGGACGGGGATTAAAACTTCCCCCGTTAACAGGGATGGCCGGGGGGTAGATGAAAGTTTTTTAAGCGAGAACGAGGGTGGAGACTATTCCCCCTGCCCTTGCTCCAGTCCACTGTCATCCTTATCCAGCATGTTCAATTTATGTAAACATTTATCTTGAACCACCAACACCTATCATTGCAAGTAGTTTTTTTTTTTTTTTTGAAAGTAACTAAACATATATAACAGTGACTATGCAATATCCACCATCATGCAATCTTTCTGCCTAACTGTAGAGGAATTTTATTCTATTCCTTTTATAGTTCAACTAGCAATAATGCATGTCTGAAGCACTATATAACATAAATAAATTGAGAACTGACTAGATAATATAAGTATTTCAAATAGTAATGTGACTTTCATTGCTTTTCTTTTTAGGCCCACTATTTTTCTAGGAAAAATAAAATCGCGTTGGTTGATATTTTTCTAGGACCCTATTTTTCCCATTGTCAGCCTTGCTCCTTAATCCTCATTTTGGATTAATTGCTTGAAAATTGGCTAAATGTGAAGAAATTAAAACTTTAAATATTTATAATACAAAATAGAACAGACTTCAATAAATTTATCTGATGGTCCCAAATAAAATCATCTAATAGCCACCATCATCTCTCTCAAAATCATTTACATTAAATTTTACCTTCCTCTCCTCACTCTTCACTCTCTCTCTGGGATCTTTAGTCCTCACTTGTCTAAATTAACCTATTGATTTACATTACACCATGTTTTCAGATACGGATTACCCCTAGTCAAACTTATATAGGGCGATATTTTTGTGGCTATCTATGTAATTTTTAACCCTCATAACTTATATCAGTCTGTATGGACTAATGCAAATGGTAAGTCTACAATAATGCAGAAAAGTTAGAGGCTGGAAGCAAAGCCATGAGGATACAGACATTGGCGTTGGGTCAAGGCTCAATGAACAGAAATTTACTAATATTTGTCTATTAAATTTTCTCGTCTTATTGATTTAGATACTTGGACAATTGTAAGACTATTTCATTGTAACTTGAGCAACAAGGGTTCAAATTTTGGAAATAATTAAGAGTTGTTTGGTAACGTTTTTATTTTCGCGTCTTCAATAAAATAAAAAACAAAGGCAATTTTTGTCTCTATTTTGTGGTAAACACTGAAAAAAAAATATGTTTGAGAATCATTTGTGTTTATCAAATTATGAGAATAAAAACAAAAAACATGTTTGGTAAATATCCCAACACATCAACTAATTCATAAAAGAACAACTAAAACAATGTAAGTGGATTACATAAGTTCATCATCGTGAGTTTGTTTGTTACCCATTTTATAACAATTTCTCAATTATACTAATAATTTCCCAACCAGACACACATAAACAATTTCCCAACAACATGCATTTGAACACACACACACATTCGACATATAAAAAAATTCAGCCACAAATAGATTCTAAAAGTTTCAGACAAATTTGATTATACTTATGTTTTCTTATTATTTAGCACAATCCTAATAATAAAAAAGGTAAAAATGACAAGAAAGTATCATTCTTACTGACATCACGTTAAGAACCATTGCAAAATCTAGCACTCACAAGATAACATCAGTTAATGTTTCTACCATTCAAAAAAAAAAAACACTAAAAATTATACCAACATTGAAAATCAGCATTAAAACATTTGCACCAAACAGTTTCCAAGTGTTTGCCACTAGATGGGGAAAAGAAGGCTTACAACTTATAAGCAAATTCCTGTTACATACTTGTCGATATATTTACATGGCTAGCAATGGAACCAGTTACCGTTTTTCCCCTGCTATGCATGCCCAAGAAGCTTGAGATTGAAGGAGGCATCATACACTCATGTTATACTCATGAAAAAAGCAATAATAGTAATTTTCTTATGCATTTCTCTCTCTCCATTGTTTTCTTTAAACTTAAGCCACAAGTATATGACGAAGAAGAACTACATACAAATAAACCATTTTTTTTTCCGGAAGTATAAGAAGATCCTTATACCCCTAGCCGATAAGAACCGAAAGTGAAAATCTTTGCATTCGCTTCTTGTACCAGCTGGTCATTTAACCCCTTAGAACTGCACAATCTGTTCAATTTTGCAACATCCAAAGCAACATTAAATTGCAACCAAAATACTGCAAGACACTGGAAAATTAAGATCGACAAAGCAATTCAACCTGGTCTAGCCTCCCAAGCACTTCCTCCTTACTTTTAGCGTCCTCCTGGCTTTCATATAGACCTACATCCGCCAAGAACTGAACACCCACATTCACAGTTTAGAGTATTCTCAAATTATAGGATGCCTAACTGATGAACATATCTACAATTGGAATTCAACAAAACCTTTTGAAGCCCTCATGTCTTGATTACATCATATTCAGTTGGTCCACCCAATGAAATTGGTTCTGTAATGCCTAACCGCTGCCCGTTATTCTGATTGTTAAATCCAGGACTAGCCATTTATATTTTACGAGTAGCCTAGTAATATGATTCTGTTATACACAAATTTATTGATAATACACAAAACCAGCAGAAAACCAGGAAATACACAAAATAGATTATCCAAAGATAGAAAACATCAGACTAAACGTCCTTTTTGCTTTACAGTATTGGGTAAGGAAGTTCAGTGAAACTGAGTCCCGAATTACACACATCTTCAAAAATTACAGCCAAAAAAAGAATAAAATAAAAATGAAAATGAAAATTTGAAATTATGAACAGAACTGAAATACCCATACAACTTCAATTGATCTTTTCTTTTCTATATTTTGGACTATGGAACAAACCCTAACTGTAGACATTGAACAAAGACGATACAACAATGCACAACAAATTAATCCCCAATTCAGAGATTAACCCAACTCTAGAAATTAAAAAATCTCCTCCATTTTGAGCTCTTCGTTGTAGCTGCTCAGCCATTGTGATTAATTAAGCATCAAAGCTTGAAATAAATCAAAGATCTATGTATATTTATGCATATATATATATACAGATTTGTATATATATACACAGATGTATGTATATATAGAGTTTTATATACATACCTTCACAGCAACAGAGAGATTCGACAGAGGTTCCGTTGAAGCAGGCAGCAACAAAGATCGATTTGTTTAAGCAGGTAGCAAGATGTGAGGGAGCATCAATTGGCAGCTTTTATACTTCCTCTGAAGGAAGCTTTTATACTTCCTCAAAAAATGAGCAGCTTTTGTCGGTAATGAGGATCAAATCCCATACCTCATTAACCCATTCAGCCCAGATCGTGCGTGTTTTGCGTTTCATGTATTTATTATATCACAATTTTTTTGTTCTCATTTTTTTGACTTATTTATAAGACAATTAAGATGAAATAAAAAATAAAAATAATTATTAAACATGTTTTTATTTTTATTTTTGACAAAAATTGAAAAAAAAAAAAACACCAAGCCCCTTAATGTCTCTGTTTGCATTGATTAAACTATGTACATCGGGCACTGGATCAGTTTTTTTAGTTTCTTACAAATATTGTAAACTATTAAGATACATGATAATATATAGCCATGAAAAAGAAAAAAAAAATTGAAGAAGTGTGAGGAGAAATTTGAGAGGGGGCACAATTCCGAAAACGGACTTATTTCCTTGCTCTTAATTGGAAAAATCTACAAAAATTTTGGATCAACAAACTAATCTAATGATTCTTTTGGTAGAGTGATTGGAAAAATAAAAAAATAAAAAGTAAGAGTCATGCATTTTATGATAATGCACAAATTGGTTTGCACACCACAGTCAAGTAAATAGTATAAAATACAGTAAAATAGGTAGAGAGAGAGAAGACAGAGTTTATAGTGGTTCGGTCAATCAAGACTTACGTCCACTTTCAATGGCTAAGTTCACCGGTATTTTTATTAACTCCGGTGTGTTTGAGAGAGTAGAGAATTACAAGAGAGGGATGAGATGAGCTTGTTTTTGTGTGATGCGCCCAAGTGTTGGGGGAGCTTACATTTAATAGTTGTCTGCGTAGTAATTGTATAGTCAGTCATTAGGGGCAACTTAATGGTATTGAATAGCCTGGCGACCCATCCTCTCCTCAACGGGTGACCTCTCCTCTCCTCAACGGCAGGGAAGTTATGGTGCTCCCCGAAGGACTTGGTCAAAGGTGAAGGCAGGTTAGCTCTCTCCAAACGGTGAGGGTGAGGTTCTTGAATGACTCTTACTCTAAGGTGGTAAAGGAGGAGGCTCCTGGACTCCAAGGTGGAGAGGAGAAGACTCTCCAGCTCCTGGACTCCAAGGTGGAGAGGAGGAGGCTAGCTCCTGGACTCCAAAGTGGAGAGGAGGAGGCTCTCCAGCTTTAGACTCCAAGGTGGAGAGGAGGAGGCTTTCCAGCTCCTGGACTCCAAGGTGGAGAAAAGGAGGCTCTCCAGCTCCTTAAGCTTGATGAGTTGCTCCATGCTGATATAGCTCCTTGAGCTTGATGAGTTTGACCAGGTTGACTTTGTTGGACCTCTTGGAGTTGGGCCTCTTGGACTTGTAACATGATTTGGGCTCTTGGACTTGGCCCATCATTTTAAATCCTCCAAAAGAATAATATTTGTCGCCCACCTTTGTGTTTAGTAAGAGGGGTGGAAAGTAGAAAATATTGATTTTATTTTATTTATTTTTTTTGGTAAGAGGGATGAAAATTAGGAAATATTGATTTTTTTTTATGTTTGGTAAGATGGAAAAATATTTTTTTATTTTTTAAAAAATATAAGTTCATATTTTACCATTATAATTATATATGAAATTAATGTATACATAATATGTAATTGATAAATATGACATATGTATAAATCAAAAGATATATAGACAAATAACATACATTTCAGCGCACATAATTAATTTTTTATCCCAATATTGGAGGGATTAATTTTGGTAAATTAGAAAGAATAACTCATGCATTCACTTTTTCATCATTCCTATTTTTTTACCTTACTAAACATGATATTTTATTTATCCTTCCAACTTTTCATCTTTCTGTTTTTCTATCGTACTAAACGAAGTATAAGTCTAGCAAAGTTCATACATCTAAATACTTAAGAATGAAAATATGTAATCTTTTGCTCATTCTTTTACTGGCCAAAGTACCAAATTCTCTGTGGGACATAAGCCATGTGACATATCAGTCTAAATGGAGTAATGTGTTCGGGACCTAAGGATCTAATTAAATTTGCTGACTCACTGAGGTGTCAACCGACATGATCCCAATAAACAAATCCAAAAGTAGCAATTATAAGAATATTACTGGTCTATATGCTTGTTTTCATACCATTAGGTTTACGTCCCAAATAACATTACTCCAATGACAGAGTATAAGTGATTAGTAAGACTGGTTTTTAGTTTGTGTTTGGGGGATGTAGCACAAATTTTGGAGAGACATGTTAAGTGCTCATTTGCAACCACTAAAATAATAAACAGCCCAACCATGCTGACATAATCTAAAAGCAATCAGGGGTGCTTGAGGGAAATGATTGTGCTAAAATTGAGACATTGTAAGTGCTCATTGCTACCATTCAATTAGCGAAGAGATTAAATATTGGGAGAGAGAACCACAAGATTCGGAATAATTTCTTAAATATTATTTATCTTCACTTAATTGAGAGTAAAAAAAATATATTATAAATGTGAGAAATTATAAAATAGATTTAAATGAATGAGTTTTTTTGTACGGACAAATCTATACTATACATAATTTATATGAAAAATTTTGTTTCAAAATGAAATTAAGTGGGGGCAATTGTCCGAGTGGCTTCGCCCCTGATTAGAGGAGTGTTAGTTGTATCAAATTTACGGACCTAATTTATTACAATCTTTTGGATGAAATTCACTTTTAAACTAAGGGCTAAAGTACATTGGTTTCACAATTGAGTTATCAAATTAGGTATCCAATCATTAAAATATGAACAAGAAAAGCCCATACCCCCTCCCCCCGGGTTCTCACAACACACACGCAATACCGTGTCAGAACTTGTGCGTTAATCTAAGTCCAAAAGGGTTGTGCACAATGAAGTATAAGCTCTGTTGGTCTGTGGTCTTCTCACTATACAAATAATAAAAGTACTTTAATATGAAAAATTGTTGATTCATTATTTTATTTTTACAAGTTATTAAAAAAGCTTATAAATATCTAAACTATCCTCTAACATCTTCAGTGATGTCATAATCTATACCAATTATATATACATGTAACTATCTTCAAAAAAAAATTACAAGTACTTTAGAATAAAAAATTTTAGATTTATTATTAATCCTTTATAAAAAAATTTAAAAAGACCAATATATCCTTTTGTACTTAAAAAGGCTCATAAATACATATTTTTTATTTTTTATAAAATGGTACAATTATTTTGTAAAATTGAGCTAACATGATTAGGTTATTTGGTGAAATTGAAAATAAATTGAGCTATTATTATTATTATTATTGATTTTTTGAGTAATTTTTGGTGGATTTCCATAGCTCTCTCTCTCTATATATATAATTTTTCACATGTAATTAGATAAATTTGAATTGAATTTTTTAACTTTAATGACAATATATAATACTCTAATTTTTCGTGCAAAGTTTATTTTAATATATTCTATACACCTAAAAATTTAGGATTAATAAAAACTCCAATGATCTGATTGAATACAATTCCCATGGATTGGGTCATTTGGGTTTGACCCATCATAATTCAACCACTAAACCCACACAGAGTCACGCACTTCCGTTTGAGAGCATCAACCATACCCACGGCAGTGAAGTATTAACAATTTAGGGCGGTTAATTTTACCCATTAACACGAATTCGACACAACTCGAAAATGAAACGGATAATAAATTGGTCAAATGTTATACTTGTCAGATACTCAAAAATATGTATCAGATAAACATTAAACGAATTCAACAATAAATAAAATATATTGATACTTCGCAGATACTTCTATATTTATATAAGTATGTAGTATTTACTTTTAATCTTTACCCCTTCGATTTCACATACAATGCAATACATCAACAATAATACATATGACTTTGAAAACACATTAATGTTTTTCAAATACTATTCGCTATCACGCGTCGAAAGGGTATAAATGAATTGATTACACTCTAATCTTAGCAATAAACACTTCTAAACAAACAATCTAATTAAATATTGGTTCTTATTTCTTTAATTAATCACAATCACTTTTTAGGTGTACTATAATGAGATAATAGGTGAATGTTTGAAAATAAAAAAAAAAATTAATGTTGTTTATTATTTTTAAAGAACCACAAAAAATTATACCTATCAAGTTATTATATAATAATATAAATAGAAGATATATATATTTATAGACGTATTTTAGTTGTACTCATATCCTATTTTGTAGAATTTTGTCGTATCAGTATCATATCATATTTGTATTTCGTATTTGTATTCGTGCTTCCTAGTATGACACCCACCCACACCTCTCTCCATGGTGAAAAACCTCCCATTTCTCTCTCTCTCTCTATAGAAACCAACACCATTTGAAAGGCAACCAAATCTATTCAAATATATTTTTTCTTCAATTCAATTATTCATAAATCATCCACCATTAATGAGTTAATGACTCACTTCTGTATAATGAGTCATCATTGAATACATAGTAAGTGATCCGCCGAGAAGGGAAAATGTTTTTTATTCAAACATATATTTTTACTTTAGGTATTTTGTGGGTATATTGCACTTAGGATGCTATGTAATGATTTTGTAACTTTTTAATAAAATGTTGTATATTTTTTTTATTTTTGTTTGGTGGATGCAATATTTTTTATCAAATCAATTGATTTGAGACATTTATTGGATATACATATATACGGTAAACGTAATTTATTAAAAAACACATTTTTTTTGGAACGATATTTTTGGTTGATCGGCAACTTAAATTTTCTAAATTTTTATATTTTTTTCCTTTTTTTTTGTTCAATGGTTAATGGTTTTTGTGTCAGTTTATGCACACTTTGATTAATCCTCTCTTCAGTCCTCTCAAAAACAGGTCATTCATGTCAGAATTAAACTATTCATAAATGATAAATTCCTCATAACTTGACTTCAAAAAATTAAAAATGCCTAAATTTATAATTTTTCAGATATATATAATTTCCTTTTCATCAGCATGCAAGGTCGTGAAAGGGTATTGACAACACTCTCCGATATCTGTATGCCCGGAATATAGCTGGCCAGCAATAAAAGTGAATTACGAAAAGAATTGAGTTAGCTTACTTGCTAATCTACCTCCATCGGTTAGTAAACAAAGGGGAAAGTTCAGACACACTCCTCCTCGCTTATCATATCTTTAAGAATATTTTTTCTATTATTTAAAATATTATTGACACATTTTATAATTTATATTTAAATATCACTAACACCCGTTGTCATTAAAATTTTCATACATAAACCCCAAACAATTTTTTTACATAAAATTTAATTAAAATTCGAACAGATTAAAATTTATTTTTTTACATATTAAAATTCGAGCTGATTAATTTTTTTTTACATATTAAAATTGGCCCAATTAAAATTAGATTCGAGCTGATTAAATTTTATTTGTTTTTACGTATTAAAATTCAAGCTATTAAAATTCAAGGTAACAAAAAGTGATCGAGGTGGTGAATATAGCGCACCTTTCGACAGGTTCTGTCAAGAACATGACATTATTCACCTAACTTCTGCGTTTTATACACCTCAACAAAATGGAATTGCTGAACATAAAAATAGAATATTGAAAGAAATGATGAATGTCATGTTGATTAGTTGGGGATTACCTCAGAACTTGTGGGGGGAAACTTTGCTTTCAACAAATTATATTTTCAATAGACTATCCCACAAGAAATTAGACAAAACCTCTTATGAATTATGGAAAGGTCGGAGTCCTTCCTACTAATATTTAAAAGTGTGGGGGTGTTTGGCTAAGGTGATGGTTCCTATTCACAAAAAGATTAAAATAGGACCTAAGATTATTGATTATACATTTATTGGTTTTACAATAAATAGCAGTGCATATCGTTTTTTAGTGCATAAATATGATATTTCTAATATACATGTCAATACAATCATTAAGTCAAGAAATGCATCATTCTTTGAAACTGTATTTCCTAGTTAAAATGCATGTGATGAGAGTTCTCTTAAAAGAACTCATGATAGTGCAGTTAGGAATATAAACCATGAATAAATGAAGAAGGTGAAGAGACACTTAGACACAGTAAGAGGGCAAAGACTTTCAAGTCCTATGATCTAGATTTTCTGACATATTTATTAAAAAATGAGCTTCAAAGCTTCAATAAAGCGATGTCCACTCCTGAAGCACCTATGTGAAAAGAATCTGTAAACAGTGAAATTGAATTCATCATGCAAAATCACACCCGGGAGTTGGTAGATCTTCCTCTATGGAGTAAACTATTGGGGTGTAAATGAATTTTTAAGAGGAAAATGAAAACTGATGGATTAATTGATAAGTACAAGGCTAGACTTGTAGCTAAAGGTTACAAACAAAAGGAAGATCTTGATTACTTTGATACATATTCTCCTATCACGAGAATAACATCTATTCGTATACTCATAGCTATTGCAGCGTTGCATAATCTTAATATACACCAAATGGATGTAAAAATAACTTTCTTAAATGGTGAATTAAATGAGAAAATTTATATGAACCAACCCGAATGGTTTCTTTCTCTGAGAAAGGAGAAAAAAAATGTATAAACTTCTTAAATCACTTTATGGTTTAAAACAAACACCAAAACAATGACATGAGAAATTTGACAAGATAATGATGTTAAATGGTTTCACAATTAATGAATGTGATAAATGTGTCTATGTCAAAGATACAAATAATAGATATGTCATTGTCTATATGTGGATGATATGCTTATTTTAGATAGTAATAATAATATTATTACAGCTACCAAGAAAATGTTGTCCAATAAGTTTGATATGAAAGATTTGGGTGTTGCAGATGTTATACTATGAATTAAAATTTCTAGAACATCTGGTGGACTTATATTATCTCAATCACATTATCTTGAGAAAATACTCAAGAAGTTCAACAAAGATGAAAACAGTATTGCTAGAACACCAGTTGATATAAATATTCATTTGTCTAAAAATACTGGTCAAAGTAAATCACAATTGAAATACTCTCGTATCATTGGTAGTCTAATGTATGTCATGAATTGTAATAGACTGGATATAACATACTCAGTTAGTAAATTGAGTAGATATACAAGTAATCCGAAAGTAGACCATTGGAAGACAATTATCAAGGTTCTTAGATTTCTAAGATATACCATGAATTATGGATTGCACTATACAAGATATCCAGCTGTACTTGAAGGGTATAGTGATGCAAACTGGATATCTGATATGAAAGATACAAAATTCACAAGTAGTTATGTTTTTACACTTGGTGGTGTAACTGTATCTTGGAAATCCTCTGAGCAAACTTGTATTGTCAGATCCACAATAAAATATGAATTTATTATTTTAGATAAAGCAGGAAATGAAGCTGAGTGGCTTTGCCAATTTCTAGAGGATATTTCAATATGGCATAAACCTGTGCCAGCAATTTTTACACATTGCAATAACTAATCAGTACTTGGTAGGGCACAGAGTGACATATATAATGGTAAGTCTAGACATATACGTCATAGACATAATACGGTTATGCCATTTCTTTCAAATGAGATTATTTCTATTGATTATATAAAATCAAAGGATAATCTAGCGGATCTACTTACTAAAGGTTTGACGAGAGACTAAGTAAATTGTACATCGAGAGATATGAGATTAAAGTCTGTAACACAAGAGTCACCTTAATGGCAACCCAACCTAGTTGACTGGAGATCCCAAGATCTAGGTTCAAAGGGACAACCGAATTATGCGTGATTATTGATTCTTGTAATTCTTGAATTTCAATTAATAAAGTCTCAGTAAATTTTAAAAAGAAAAAAAATTATGCGTGATTCAAAAGAAGTACTAAGGAGATAATCTCTACTACCTATTCTTATGATAAACTAGTGCTACCTGTAGAGTTTATTAGGGTAAGCTATGTTTTTAATGACTCTTATACCTTGGAAAATTCAAGTGGGGTATTGCAGGATATTCCTAATAGCAGTCCTAATAGAATTTTAAAGGCTAAATTTTCTAAAGCACTCATGAAAACTAAGAGTTGTTTAGGACCAAAATGAACACAATTATGAGAAATAATTGTGTTAGGAAAGAGACTGTGTGAAGTCTATTCGATCTGATTTATCAAAAAACTGAATAGTTCAAGACATCATATTCACTATTTAGATGGTAAGTCCGATGTGATTTCACTAGGGAATGTTCATGGTCAAAAACTACCTATTTCGATGCACGATCTTTCCAAAAATGTATTCTTTATAGTGTGTCAACATTATCATTTGCATACCAATAGTCAATTTTCCATTCATGTGGGGAATTGTTAGACCAAAATAGTTTTTTAAGTGAAAATTTTGATTTTTTGGTTGACTTTGAACCTAAATTAAAGTGAGACCCGATTGTTATTTTGAATAAAATTTCGTGGGTTCATATTGTATTCCGTGAGGAGAATAATGTGGTATATTCACTTGCTCAAATCGAGATAAGAAATGAATGAGAAAATAGGCTCCAACGTGACTCTCTTGAAATGTGAAAATAAAAGAAGTGCAATGTGGGATTTGACACCAATCTCACATTGGTTGAGGAAGAAATTCTACATGGGCATATATAAGTCAAGTTTGTTCTATGGGATTGGGCCCCAAGGGGTACCACAGTTTTATGAACGGAGCGAGCGCCTACATGCATTCGGTTCTACCACCCGCGTCGCCACGCCACGCCCCAACCCGACTGAGCTCGGGTACATGTGTGGGTGTGGGTGTGGGTGTAGCCAAGCCCTAATTTTTTGGAGAAAATTTATTTAATCAAATGTGCGAGAATTTCTGACTCGAAATTTAATTTCGGTATCTTTAGAATCGCACTAGTTCGGATTTTTGCTTCACTCTAATTTGAAATTTTGAGTCCAGTCCGAAATTTTAAGTGGTGTCTGTTCATGGAGAACAGTTATTCAAGGTGTCTACTGGCTGTTGCATTTGTCTTCTAAGGTTGCGTCTTTTAGTGTGGTGACTGTTCGGAAAGTCACTAAAGTCTCTATAAATACTCAGTTCATGCATGCATTTATTAATTTAGTCAGTCATTTTCTGCAACTTCTACTCATGAAAGATCATTGTATCCTGGGAGGCAGACGCTCGATATTTCACAAGCACTGTGGGGGCGAAATCTGTCTTACAGACATAGTGTCAAACACTAGTCTTGATCTACTTCAAATTCTGTTCTGCAAACAAGTTAATAATTATACTGGTTAAACAAACAGTTACGTCTAACTCTTTTATGTAACTGTTTGGTAAGACTGTTGTAACTCTTTCGTTTATTCTTCTGTAACTGTTTCAATTTCCTGTGTAACTGGTTCGTACTTGATTGTTATTGTTTTGTTATAAATTACATGCTTCAAATCAGAAATTTCAATAAGTGATTTTACAATATTTGAAATGCCACAATCAACAGTTCTAATGTTTGATGGGGTCCACAATTAATCCAAATATTATAGTGAATTAGGTCAGTAAATTAGGTAAATAAATTAGGTCTTAATAACATTGCTCTAAATTATTTCATCTGATTTGGAAAAAAAGAATATAACAAACCCAAAAAAAAGAGGTATAAAGTGAAAATTTGAGATGTACCATAAGACCAACACATAAATACCTATTTATCTAAGAGACATATTTTATACTGAATAAATATATTTTAACGAACAAGTCATGTGATTTCATTCTATCAGAATAAATTAATAAATCTGAATCCAATAATTGAATTAAAACTCCGTTAAAACATTAAGGATGTAATTATTGCAATTGAAACTTTAGAGACTAAATAAAAATTAACTCCATATTTTCAGGATATAAATTATTAATTGCCCCCAACAATTAAAATCCCTAATAAATTTGAAGATTTTTTTTTTATTTTGTCCACTGAAGTATGTAATTTGTTTCATTTTGCCACCGACACATTGACAATTTTTTGTCGACAAAGATAACGGACATTTACATACGGAGTAGTGTGAAATAATTCAAATAGTTGACTAGGCAATGTAAAAAATTTAATAGTTTAAGTGGCAAAATAAAATAAAATCCATAATTAAAGTATAATTTTCCTAACTCGTTTTAAAAGTTGAAAATTTTGCTTTTTGTGACTTCGAAATGGTAGGTTGACTACTGGGAGAGTGGCAAATACGTCGATGACTGCCGGCTTCATGGAGATGGAGATGTCTCTCGCAAGACTTTTTGTGACCAACCTTATAATTATTTTTACGTATATACAGTGATATATAAATATAATTAACTATTAAAACAAATAATAATATATCTATAATAGAGAAAGAAAAATATATAGAAAATGTGAGGAGAAATTTAATAGAGTCACAATTCCATAAACATTAGTCACAAGACAA
The DNA here is from genome assembly GCA_023539305.1 of Ilex asprella. NCBI lineage: Eukaryota > Viridiplantae > Streptophyta > Magnoliopsida > Aquifoliales > Aquifoliaceae > Ilex > Ilex asprella. The sequence goes on along the minus strand of CM042194.1, from coordinate 2,814,600 downwards.
AAAAATCCTTATGTGGTTCATCAATTTTACTCGATAGTAAATTGTTTACCGTGTATTCAAGTAGAACCAATATCTATAAGTGAGCTTGTCATTTATATATTGTGAGTAATTTACTATTGAATGAAATTGAGTAAAAATGTACTAAAGATGATTTGAACCCAGCCAATGCATAAGCTTTTTGTATGACTTTAGGGTGATGATAAATATGATAGCAATATGTGCTTTGTCTAAGCTGTTTCTTCCACCACGTGAACTAGATAAGGGCAAGACTTGGAAGACTTAAACCACTGGGTTAATTGCACGATTGTGCTTAGAGTTTAGGTGGTTAATAACACAAATTTCTTTCCGAAAGTGTTAATGTGATTCCATTCACGATTCACCCTAAAGGGCTAGTTAATAAGTTGTCATTTGGATTATTGTTTTCGTATATATACCCCATAACTTCTCTACAAAATTTTCAATTTGGGATTCAGCACATGCTAACGCGGGTTATCACAATTCCTAATGCAACTGGTCTCAATGTGATTGTTAATGCGAATAACTATTTAAAAGAGTGGCTAAATTAAGAAACTTTAGAAGTTTAGATATAAAATTGATATAAAGCAAAATAGTTGAAGACAACTTGTCAATAAACCCTGCGTAAGGATAAAGCAATAAGGAACAGTTCAAATGGTAGGTCCACAATAATGAAGAAAGTTGAGAGGAAGACAGGTCGTGAGGATACAAACATTGACCTTGGGTCAACCTAGTCTACTGAAAGACCAAGTCAAGTATCCCCAAAGTTTAGATGTTCTGTCAGATTCCTTTCTAGATTTTCTCTATTTTGGCCTTGTGTGCAAGTTCCAATTTTGGATGGTTCATCCTCTTTCTAATATTGACCTTGGTATATTAAACCATTTTATTGTAACTTTGATATAATACAATAATACAATAGAACTTTTGGCAAGCCGCCCCATGGAATTAGTACATTCCCCATATTTGGCAAACTACAAACCTGGGATGAAAAGCCTGGATGACATAATTGTGTGTCTTTTTGGGTTCTTTTGGAAAGTGCTTAGTCTTTAGGGATTAAGTATCGTGATGATTTGTCTTGAATTTGAATTTTGGTAAATTTTTTGGGATAAGTTATGAGAGATTTATATCTCATAAATACCTTAGTCCCGATATAGATGACTTGTCTTTGACCAGACTGAGAAGTAGATTAATTGAGATACGCGTAAACTCATCCAAATATTCTTGATTGTATAACCCAAAAAAAAAAGTACCATGATGAATAATCTGATGGAGTGCTAGAACAAAGGGCTTCCACTTTAGCAGATTATTCTATACTTCTTCTGTTTTTATATTAAAAAGCTGGTTTCTACTCCCTTTCCCCTTTTTCCATTGATGTAGGAAGAAAAGGAGATATATCACAATTGGATAGATGTACCACAGTTGGATGTTGTATGTTTCGTGTACTACAATTTTTAAGACTTTTTTTTCCGAATTTTTCCATTCGTTTTTACAAAAATACAATATTTTCGTCATGTTTCGAAAGCGTTTCTATTTTTCCGCCAGTCGAAACATGCCCCCAAACAAAACTTTGAACCATGGGTCCACTTAATCATCAAATACTGATTGTCTAAATAAAAGCATAAATCCATAACCTAAAGACATTTGCAACACTTGAAAACCCCCACTATAATTTATTAATACCATTTTCAACTTATTTTCTATACTAATTTAGAAACTTATTTCATAATCTAATGATACTAGTACATTAGATCCTCAAATTATGTCACACTAGTTATTTTCTCGGTTACAAAGCTAACCAACAAACCTGAGACTTTACTGTTTACATTTGGTGGGATTCTCGGAGAACTAACACGGTTTGTTGGTGCAACGAGGAGCAGTTACATTCATCCTTGCAGAGTCGTTCATGGTCAGTGTTGGTGGTGGCGGTGGGTTGATCACCGGACAAGGGTGGCCTCGCTTAGCTTCACGGATGCACTCATTGGAATATG
>CM042194.1:2786773-2800628 GCA_023539305.1 Ilex asprella | reverse complement strand
CATATTCCAATGAGTGCATCCGTGAAGCTAAGCGAGGCCACCCTTGTCCGGTGATCAACCCACCGCCACCACCAACACTGACCATGAACGACTCTGCAATGATGAATGTAACTGCTCCTCGTTGCACCAGCAAACCGTGTTAGTTCTCCGAGAATCCCACCAAATGTAAACAGTAAAGTCTCAGGTTGTTGGTTAGCATTGTAACCGAGAAAATAACTAGTGACATAATTTGAGGATCTAATGTATTACTATCATTAGATTATGAAGTAAGTTTCTAAATTAGTCTAGAAAATAAATTGAAAATGGTATTAATAAACTAGAGTGGGGGTTTTCAAGTGTTGCAAATGTCTTTAGGTTATGGATTTCTGCTTTTATTTAGACAATCAGTATTTGATGATTAAGTGGACCCATGGTTCAAAGTTTTGTTTCGGGGCATGTTTCAATTGGCGGAAAAATAGAAACGCTTCCGAAACATAATAAAAATATTGTATTTTTGTAGAAACAAATGGAAAAATCCAGAGAAAAAAAGTCTTAAAAATTGTAGTACACACAACGCACAATGTACAACATACAACATCCAAGTGTGGTACATCTATCCAATTGTGATCTATCTCCTTTTCTTCCTACATCTATGGAAAAAGGGGAAAGGGAGTAGAAACCAGCTTTTTAATATAAAAACATAAGAAGTATAGAATAATCTGCGAAAGTGGTAGCCATTTGTTCTAGCACTCCATCAGATTATTCCTCATGGTACTTTTTTTTTGTTTTTTTGGGTTAAACAGTCAAGAGTATTTTTTATTATGTCATCCATGCTTTTCATCCTAGGCTTGTAGTTTGCCAAATATGGGGAATGTACTAATTCCATGGGGCAGCTTGCCAAAAGTTCTATTGTATTATTGTATTATATCAAAGTTACAATAAAATGCTTTAATATACCAAGGTCAATATTAGAAAGAGGATGAACCATCCAAAATTGGAACTTGCACACAAGCCCATAATAGAGAAAATCTAGAAAGGAATCTGACAGAACATCTAAACTTTGGGGACACTTGACTTGGTCTTTCAGTAGACTAGGTTGACCCAAGGTCAATGTTTGTATCCTCACGACCTCTCTTGCTCTCAATTTTCTTCATTATTGTGGACCTACCATTTGAACTGTTCCTTATTGCTTTATACTTACACAGGGTTTATTGACATGAATCACAGTGGTTTAAGTCTTCCAAGTCTTGCACACACGTGGTGGAAGAAACAGCTTAGACAAAGCACATATGGCTATCATATTTATCATCACCCTAAAGTCATACAAAAAGCTCATGCATTGGCTGGGTTCAAATCATCTTTAGTACACTTTTACTCAATTTCATTCAATAGTAAATTACTCGCAATATATAAATGATAAGCTCACTTATAGATAGTGGTTCTACTTGAATACACGATAAACAATATACTATCGAGTAAAATTAATGAATCATGTAAGGATTTTTTTGTCTTGTAACTAATTTTTTGGGAATTGTGCCTATATATATATATTTTTTTTTTCTCTATTATAGATATATTATTATTTGTTTTAATAGTTAATTATATTTATATATCACTATATAAATATACATAAAAATAATTATATTCTTGATCACAAAAGTCATGCGAGAGACATCTCCATCTCCATGAAGCTGGCGGTCATCGACGTATTTGCCACTCTCCCAGTAGTCAACCTACCATTTGAAGTCACAAAAAAGCAAAATTTCCAACTTTTAAAACGAGTTAGGAAAATTATACTTTTGATCCCTTTAATTATGGATTTTATTTTATTTTGCCACTTAAACTATTAAATATTTTACATTACCTCATCAGCTATTTGAATTATTTCATACTGCTCCAAATGCAAATGTCCGTTATCTTTTTTGACAAAAATTGTCAATGTGTCAGGGGCAAAATGAAACAAATTACATAGTTTGGATGACAAAATAAAAATAAAAAATTGTCAAATTTATTAGGGATGTTAATTGTTGGGGTAATTTATAATTTATATCCTTAAAGTATGCAGCTAATTTTTATTTAGTCTCTAAAGTTTCAATTGCAAAAAATTACATCCTTAATATTTGAAAGGAGTTTTAATTCAATTATTCGATTCAGATTTATTAACTTATTCTGATAGAAGGACGTCACATGACTTGTTCGTAAAAGTATATTTATTCAGGATAAAATATCTCTCTTACATAAATAGGTATTTATCTCTTGGTCTTATGGTACATCTCAAATTTTCACTTTATATCTCTTTTTGGGTTTGTTATCTACTTTTTCTCCAAATCAGATGAAATAATTTAGAGCAATGCTATTGAGACCTAATTTATTGACCTTATTTTGCTGACCTAATTCACTATGACATTTGGATTGATTATGGGCCCCATTAAGTATTGAAACTTAGTGTTTATCCAATGATTTCACTAAAACTACATCATTATGTCAGCAAATTATGTCATATTTTTAGGTCCAAATAACATTACTCATAAATAAATAGTGAATTTGGATATAGGGACCAAATCAAAACTCGAAATTTTTTAAAAATAATAGTTGAAGGGGTAATATAAAAAATAATCATACTTAAGGGGTCAAAGCATGATTTTCCCAAACACCAATTTTCGTATTAATTGAACCCCTAAATTGTAAAATTTTAGAATTATACACTTATGTCAGCAACCGTTAAGTTTTTGGATGGAATGTCTCATGTGCTCACCACATAGACAACAATTAGGAGTATTTTAGACTGTTAGTTTAAAACCTATCAGACGAAGAACCACATTCCTCATACCCATTAACCGAAACCATAAACCTAAGTTTATTTCATACCTATCAAACGAATAATATTAGCAAGCTCTTCAATCTGGTATAGAAAACAAATTACATAAATGTAGCCTCTTTGAAGAGCTTGTTAATTTGTTTCATTTGATGCGTATGAAAGAGATTTAGGTTTAAGGTTAAAATTGATGGTTATAAGGAATGTGATTCTTTGCCAGATAGGTTTTGAACGAACAGTTTCTAATACCCCTAATATGTTGTCCATGTGGTAAGCACGTGAGACATTCCGTTCAAACTTAACGGTTGCTGACAAAAAGGCTTAATTGCTAACATTTTAGAGTTTAGGGGCCTAATTGATACAAAAATTAATTCAGGGGCTTAATTGCAAAAAATTTAGAGTTTAAGGACTCAATTGACATAAAAATTAATTCAGAGACTTAATTGACACAAAAATCATAATTTAAGGATCATTTGTGTAATTTACTCTAAAAAGAATATTAGTCTTCCTCTCCAATCTCTTTCCCTTATCAAGTTCATGTGGTGGAAGACAGCTCACACTAGCATATATACTTTCATACTCGCCATCCTCTGTAGAGTCCTATAGAAAGATGGCATACAAAGCTGCTGCTTCCCCAGCTTTCATGATCATATGCTGCTGCTTCATGATCTGGCTCATCATCATCCCGCCAGTCATGCCCGCTCGAAAATTAATCTCGAACAGTAATCTCTCTCTTTCTCTCTCTCAAGCATATGCAGTGTTAGTGTACAAATCTGCATGTGTTTAACGTTTTTCCCTATTTCAATTTGATGTCCAAAGTTCAATTTTTTTTTTAATTTTAGCCACTTTTTTTAACTTATTGACCTTAGCCACTTTTGACGTCCCTATAACAACGAAAAAATATTACCAATGCATCAAGGCTCACTCTATAGTAATGGTCACGTATTTAATTATTTTTTTGTGGACAAATTTATGTATGTGTATATAAATTTGTGAACAAAAAAAGGAAAAAAAATGAAACTGTCACCATAAAAAATCATTTGAGGGACAATTTTTTGTTGGTGATGCCCGTTGTATCGCCAAAAAAAAATGAAATACCAAGTGAACCCCTCACTATTCAAATGTGTCAATTGTCGAATGATTGGTAGTTAGTAAGAAGAGAATTCACTTTGTCTATTTTGTATTTTATTATTTGTTGGTGATGTCAAGTGTCAATGACGATGTAGTATCATCGTTACATTGAATATTCTCTCCCTCCCCTCTCTCTGTCTCTCTGATATTTTCATGTTCATGATTTTTCTTTTCTTTTGTGGAAGGGCTAAGTACGGCGGCATTACATGGAAATACCTCGCTTAATTCCCATTCTAGAACCGTCCAAAGTTCTCCTACCGGCCAAAGCTCTCCTAGCAGTAAAACTCTCTCTCTCTCTCTCTCAAGCATATACAGTGTTAGTGATGCCCGTTGTATCGCCAACAAAAAATGAAATACCAAGTAAACCCCACTATTCCAATGTGTTAATTGTCGAATGATCCATAGCTATTTGTAGTTAGTAAGAAGAGAATTCGCTTTGTCTACTTTTTATTTTATTATTTGTTGGTAATGTCAGGCATCAATGACGATATAGTATCATCGTTACATTGAATATTCTCTCCCTCCCCCACTATTCAAATGTGTCAATTGTCGAATGATTGGTAGTTATTTGTAGTTAGTAAGAAGAGAATTCACTTTGCCTACTTTGTATTTTATTATTAGTTGGTGATGTCAAGTGTCAATGACGATGTAGTATCATCGTTACATTGAATATTCTCTCCCTCCCCTCTCTCTGTCTCTCCGATATTTTCATGTTCAAAATTTTTCTTTTCTTTTGCAGATGGGCCAAGTAAGATGGGAGTACATGTAAATACCTCGCCTAATTCCCCTTCTAGAACCGGCCAAAGTTCTCCTACCAGTGGTGGGAAACTAACCTCTCATTCACTAAACAAAGGTTCTGCTGTGTGCGACAGTGACCATTATGGAAATTGCGTTGTCTCCATTAGTTCCTATAACCGCAATTGTACCTACGCGAACAATTGTAAACGTGGACCGCCCCCGTAGGTTGGAAAATCAGAAGCAGTAATTTCCATTGAAATTACATACGAATTACCAAGTCATATATTGTGTCCCGTTGCCTGCATGCAAACATGTTGTCTTTGTCCTGTTTTAATTTACAGCAATGTTATTGGCTGTCGAGACTTAATTTATTAATATAATTTATTTACCTAATTTACTATAGTCATTTGAATTGATTATGAGTTTCATTGCATCAGCAGATTAAATCCGATTTTTAGGTTTCAATAGAGTATTACTCTTTTCCTTGACTTTAGATCACTTATCTTGTATTCAAATCAATTTTTTTTTCTTTTTTCATTATTAATATGTTGCAGATGATACTGTTGGACTTGTATTTGTTGTGCTTCAAAACCCTTAGATTGATGGGCCCATTTATTTTTATGTGAAAATTAGAAGTGAGTCCCCCCTAGATGTACTTGTTTGGAGATAAGTCTTGCAAGGAAACTTATAAGGAGCTAAGTCCATGTTTAAAATTATATGTAATGACTTAAGTCCACGTTTTTTTTATCTCAAAAATACCCTTCCTTGAAAGGAAGTTAAATTAATTTCCTATTTTGAAAATTGTTATCCCTTATTTCAATGTCAATTAAATATGTCAATAAAATCTCCATCATAAATTTAAAATTCAAATTCAAAGCTCTCTTTCTTTTTCTCTGTATATATATATATATCAAATTTAAAGTTCTATATATCTCTCTCTCTATATATATATCAAATTCAAAGCTCCATCTTTTTCTCTCTCTGTATATATATTCAAATTCAAAGCTCTATATCTCTCTCTATGTATATATATTAAATTCAAAGTTCTCTCTCTCATATATATATATATAGGAGTGGAACTTGAATGGACTTTTGTGTAGTGGTGATGGTGGTGAGCGTTGTTGTGGAGGTGATGATAACGTGATGGGTGGAGTTGCTCGGGAGGTGACGATGGAGGCAGTGCTATGATGAGGAAAGTGGTATGTATGTGTGTATATATATATATACACACCTAACCTATATATTCAAATTCATGTTACTATTTTTTTTATTATGTTACTGTTTTTGTTGAGTATGTTACTGCTCATGTTACTATTATTTTAAGCATGCTACTATTTTTTGTTGAACATGTTACTGTTGTTATTTTTTAAAAATATTAATATTGAATGTTTAAAGTTAGTCAAACTCTTAACCTATATAAGGATATGGATAGATATGAAAGAGAAAATACTTTAATGTTGGTTAAATTCCTAAGATTTAAGAGTTTTTAATTTTTAGTTTTATTTCACTTCTAAAGGGAAGGGATAGCATGGTAAAATTGACAAAAAACGGACTTCATAACAAATAAGTTTTCTTGACGGACTTAAGTCCAAACAAGTCTATGTAGGGGGACCGGTCACCAAATTTCCCTATTTTATTTCAAAAAAAAAAAAAAAATTGGGTTTGGGCTTTTTGTTTTTCTCTTGGTCCATGTCTTTGTTTAGGGAAAATTTTAGTCACACTCCCTTTAGTTTATAATATCTTTAATGATACCCTATCTAGTTTTTGAATTTTCACTGGTACCTCCTCTCACATTAAATACCTTAACTAGAATATAATTTTACTTAATTGTCCATGATATATTTTAGAAAAAAATTCATCCTCACCCCCTCTAAATAGACATATCTTCAATGAGACTATTTTTATCTTATAAATTTTTTGTACGTATTAAAATTCGAACCGACTAAACTTCGATTCAAGTTGAATAAATTTCTTTTTTAATTAGTCCGAATCAAATTTTAATCAACTTGCATTTAATTTTAATCGGCTTGAATTTGATGCATAAAAAAATATAAATTTTAATCGACTCAAATTTTAATATGTATAAAATGAATTTTAATCAATTTGAATCGAATTTTAATTGACACGGATGTTAATAAGTAAAAAAATATAAATTTTAATCAATTCAAATTGAATTTTAATTGACACTAACAGCTCAGGTTGAGCTCAAAATCGACTCAAATTTTAATATATAAAAGGAAATTTTAATAGGTTGAATTTTAATATGTCAAAAAAAAAATTTAGTCAGCTCGAATAGAATTTTAATCGGGTTAAATTTTAATATATAAAAAAAATTTAATCAGCTTGAATTTTAATATGTAAAAAAATAAAGAGAAAATTTCAGTCACACCCCTCCCAATTTATTATATCTTCAAGAACACCCTTTCTAGTTTATATTTAAACATCGCTAATACCCCCTACCATTAAACTACCAATTCTAACAAAAAATATTCATCTAAAATACAAAAAATGCCCTACATAAATTTCAAGTAATTTTTCTACGTAAAATATTATTAAAATTCGAGCCGATTAAAATTTATTTTTCTATATATGAAAATTTGAACTAATTAAAATTCGATTGAAGTTGATTAAATTTTTTTTTAAAACGTATTAAAATTTGAGCTTACTAAAATTTGAGCCAATTTGAACTCTACCCGAATTGTTAGCGCCGATTAAAATTCGCTTTTGAGTCGATTAAAATTTATATTTTTTTACATATTAAAATTCAATTTATTAAAATTTGAGTCAATTAAAATTTATATTTTTTTATGTATTAAAATTTGAGCTGGTTAAAATTCAAAGCGACTTGATTAAAATTTAATTTGAGTCGACTAAAAATAATTTTTAATTGGCTCAAATAGAATTTTAATTAGTCCAAATTTTAATACGTAAAAAATATAATTTTTAATCGGCTCAAATTTTAATATTGAATTAATCGAATTTTAATCGGCTCGAAGTTTTATATGTAAAAAAAAAATTAGAAAACAGATGGGGTCTCATTGAAGATATGTTTATCTAGAGGGGGTGTGGATGAATTTTTTCTTCTAATATATAATGGGTAATTTAGTAAAATTGCATTCTAGTTAATATTTTTATTTTGACAGGGGACGTCACTGAAGATTCAGAAAATAGAAGGGGTGTCCCTGAAGATATGGTAAACTAGAGAAGGTGTGGTCGAAATTTTTCCAAAAATAAATTTTAATTTGTTCGAATTTTATGTAAAATTTTGGTATTTTAGAAAATTTTTTTTATTAAAAATGATGGTTTAATGATAAAGGGTGTTGGTGATGTTTAAATATAATCTAGAAGTGGTGGCAATAATATTTTAAATAATAGAGAGAATGTCTTTAAAAATATGATAAATTAGAAATGGTGCGACTGAAATCCACTTTGTTTACTAACCGATGGAGGTAGATTACCAAGTAAGCTAACACAATTCTTTTCATAATTCACTTTTATTGCTGGCCAACAATCTTCTGTGCTAACCGATAGAGGGAATGTCTTTCACTCGCCACTCCTATCCTTACCCTTTATCTCCCCCTACAGTCAAACACCACCCTACTTTCACACACATTGCACCTACCATGGTACCCCTCGTCCAACCTTTTGCCTTCACTACAACACCATTACAATACCTTTGCATTGCTCCAAGACTCTCTGTTATTGAGCACAATAGACCATTGCACCAAAACGCCATCAACTATAACACCAAACCTCTGTATCCAAGGCACCACAACCACGCTATAAACTCAATGCTATCATAGAAAAACCTCCACCATACCAGTGCCAGTGCACTAAGTTCACCACCCCCACCCCCAATCCCACCGCAACCACCACCACTGCACTCCATCAAACTACCAGTTCCCATAAATTGAATCATACTAACCATAATTGAAGCCAATTTCTTGAATTTAAATCACAAAAACACAATTGCAAACACCTTAATCACCCTCGGTGTAGAATGATCAAGAATTGCATCACCGCCTAAGTTGATGTAGCCGCGGTTAAGCAAGACAGAATAGACAGAGTTTTTGAAGTCTCTGTTGAAAAAATAATAATAAACATGACTTTTCATGTTCTAGGAGTTATTTTTATGCATTTAGTTTTTTGTATTAGTGGGTCATCAATCTAGTATTAGTGGGGGACAAAGTTATTGTGGTATTTTAATTCTCTAAGCAATGGAGGAGCGAAGTCTTTATTATTTTTATTATTGCATTATGTAGTGGGAGTTATTTTGTATGTCATATGTTATACATGAGAGTTTATATATATCCTATGTAATACATCCATTTCAATATGAGTGAATAGAAAGAGTTCTTCCTATCTTCAATAGTCTCTTCCATTTTTTTTTGTGAGTGTGTGATAGTCCTCTAGATTCCAACAAAGTGGTATCAGAGCAAGACTTGAGTGTTGAAAAGACAAAGTGAGAGAGAGATGGCGAATGGAATGATTCCATTTCAAATGCCTCGATTCACCAAAGATAACCATGAGAATTGGTGTATCCGCATGAAGGCAATTCTTGGATCTCAAGACTTATGGGAGATTGTAACAATTAGTTACACGGCACCGCAAGATGAAACTTCCTTAAGTCAAGCCAAAAAGGAAGTCTTGCAAGCTACAAAGAAGAAGGATTAAAAGACTCTTTCACTCATCCATCAATGCTTGGATGATGCTATGTTACAGAAGGTTGTTAGTGCAACTACATCCAAGCAAACATGAGATGTTCTGAAAATCGCTCATAGTGGAGTGAAAAAAGTCAAGAAAGTTCATCTCCAAACTCTACGAAGTGAATTTGAGGCTTTACGTATGAAGGAATCCGAATTAGTTTCAGATTATTTCACAAGAATCTTGGTGGTTGTGAATAATTTGAGAACTTATGGTGATGATCACTATGATGATACCCGGGTGACAAAAAAAATCCTCCATTCATTGGACTCCAAGTTTGACTACATTATCATAGCCATTGAAGAGTCTAAAAATTTAGACACAATGACAATTGACAAACTCATGGGATCGTTGTTAGCCCATGAAGAACGGCTAGGCAAGAAGAAGCAAGAGTCGTTGGAGTAAGTGCTACAAACCAAGCTTTCTTTCAAAGAAAAAGAAAGAAGACAAGATGAAAATTAAAGAAGTAGAGGGCGTGGACGTGGAAGTGGAGGTTGTGGTGGACGTGATCGAGGTAAAGGAGAAAGTTTTGGTCAAAATGCGTCCAACAAAGAAGAAAGAGGTCGTGAATCACATCGTGGAAGAGGACGTGGAAGAGGCAACAATTCAAAGTCATATGGAGGGAGGTATGACAAATCTCATATTCAATGTTATAATTGTCATCGATATGATCATTTCGCTTCTGAGTGTAAAAATGATTTTGTGGAAGAAAGAGCACATTTTGTTGAAGACAAAGTTAAAGAGGTAGAGCCGACCTTGTTGTTGGCATACAAAGAAGAGCAAAAGGGAGACAAGAATATGTAGTACCTTGACTCTGGTGCAAGTAATCATATATGTGAAAATAAAGAGATGTTGGTGGAGCTTGATGAATTGGTAAGTGGAAAAGTCACTTTTGAGGATTCTTTTCAAATTTCAGTAATGAGAAGAGGTAATATTTTGATTCGTTTGAAGGATAGAAGACACCAAGTTATTTCTAATATTTTTTGTGTGCCAAACATGAAAAATAATATTTTGAGCTTGGGATAACTCTTAGAGAAAGGTTATGATATTTGCATGAAAAATCATAATCTTTCAATAAGAGATGGAAACGGGTTTTTGGTTGCTAAAGTGCCGATGTCAAGAAATAGAATATTTTGTTAAATATTCAAAGTGATGTGACAAAATGCTTGAAAACATGTGTTAAAGATTCTTTTTGGTTATGACACTTGAGATTTGAACACTTGAATTTTGGAGGACTAACCTTGTTGTCTAGAAAGAAGATGTTGAAAGGATTGCCCTTTATCAACCACTAGCATAAACTTTGTGAGGGATGTCTAATTGGAAAGCAAGCTAGAAAGATCTTTCCCAAAGAATCCATTTCAAGAACAACCAAACCACTTCAACTTGTTCACTCGGATATTTGTGGCCCTATAAACCCACCATCATTTGGTAAGAACCGGTATTTTCTTCTTTTTAGTGATGATTTTACCCAAAAAACGTGGGTTTATTTTCTAAAACAAAAATCGGAGGTGTTTGGTGTTTTCAAAAAGTTTAAGGCTTTGATTGAAAAATAAAGTGGGTATGAAGTTAAGACAATTAGATCCGATAGAGGAGGTGAATTCACATCAAATGAATTCAAAATTTTTTGTGAAGAAAATGAAATTCATCATCTTCTAATGGTTCCAAGATCACCACAACAAAATGGTGTTGCCGAAAGGAAGAACCGAACCATTCTTGACATGGCTCGGAGTATGTTGAAGAGTAAAAAAATGCCCAAGGAGTTTTGGGCGAAAGCTATTGACTGTGCCATCTACTTGTTAAATCGGTGTCCCACTAGAAGTATTCAAGACAAAACACCACAATAAGCATGGGGAGGAATCAAGTCAAATGTTTCTTATTTGCGGGTCTTTGGAAGTGTATGCTATGCACATGTGCCGGATGAGAAATAGACCAAACTAGATGACAAAAGTGAAAAGTTTGTCTTCATTGGCTATGATTCAAGAAGCAAATGTTACAAGCTTTACAACCCAAGTAATGACAAGATAATCATTAGTAGAGATGTTGAGTTTGATGAAGAAGATGAGTAGGATTGGAACACTCCACAATAAGACTATGATTTTTTTCGCATTCTTTGAAGAAGAGGAGCAATGAGATCATGGAGCAGCCCATTTATCCTCCACCACCATCACCCACCAATGTACAAGTATCTCCATCATTATCCGAAGCAAGTTCAAGTGAAAGACCATCTTGCATGAGGAGTCTTCGAGATACCTATGAAGAAACCGAAGAGATAAGTCAAAGATTTAGTGATCTAACACTATTTTGCCTATTTGTTGATCCCATAGGCTATGAGAAAGCGGCACAAGACAAGAAGTGAAGGAGTGCCATGAATGAAGAAATTGAAGCTATTGAAAGAAATAGAACAAGGGAACTTGCCACACTCCCTAGAGGACAAAAGATCATTGGAGTTAAGTGGGTGTACAAAGCAAAGAAAAGTGTCAATGGTGAAGTGGAGAGGTACAAAGCAAGGTTGATTGCAAAAAGCTATAGTCAAAGACCGGGTATTGATTATGATGAGGTATTTACACCCGTTGCTCGTTTGAAAACAATTAAATTGATTATTTCTTTAGACGCTCTAAATGATTGGAAAATTCATCAAATGAATGTAAAGTCCGCTTTTTTGAATGGTTTTCTTGATGAAGATGTGTATGTTGAATAATCTTTGGGTTATGTTGTAAAAGGACAAGCAGAGAAAGTCTTAAAATTAAAAAAGGTTGTGTATGGTTTGAAACAAGCACCAAGGGCTTGGAATAGTAGACTTGACAAGTACTTTCAAGCAAATAATTTCACCAAGTGTCCCCATGAACATGCTCTTTATGCAAAGGTGAATGATAATGGTGATATACTTTATTCTTGTTTGTATGTGGATGACTTGATTTTCACAAAAAATTGTCCAAGAATGTTTGAAGATTTCAAGAGAGAAATGACTAAAGAATTCGAGATGACCGACATTGGACTTATGTCATACTACCTTGGCATTGAAGTGAAGCAAATGAAGGAAGATATTTTCATCTCTCAAGAAGGTTATGCTAAAAAAATTTTGGTAAAATTCAAGATGCAAGATTGTAAGCCGGTATGCACACTCGTTGAATGTGGTGTAAAATAATCAAAATATGAAGATGGAGAGCATGTGGATTCCACCCATTTCAAGAGCCTAGTGGGAAGCTTGAGGTACTTAACATGCATAAGGTCGGATATTCTTTTTAGTGTTGGTCTTGTAAGTCACTATATGGAAGCTCTTACCATGACCCATTTGAAGGCGGTGAAAAGAATTCTTAGATACATCAAAGGTACACTTGATTATGGGTTGTTATATTCTTATTCTAACAATTCCAAGCTTATATGTTATTGTGATAGTGATTGGGCTAGAGATATGGATGATAAAAAAGTACTACCGGGTATGTTTTCTTCATGGGAGATACCACATTTGCTTGGAGTTCAAAGAAGCAACCCATTGTGACTCTTTCGACTTGTGAAGCCGAGTATGTGGCAGGTACATCATATGTTTGTCAAGCCATTTGACTTAGAAATTTGTTGAAGGAGCTTCATTTGCCTCAAAAAGGATCAACGAAAATCTTCATTGACAACAAATTTGCACTAGCATTGACAAAGAATCCGATGTTTCATGATCGTAGTAAGCATATTGACACAAGGTTCCATTTCATTAGAGAGTATGTGACCAAGAAAGAGGTAGAGCTCAAGTTTGTGAAGTTTCAAGATCAAATTGTCGATATTTTCACTAAGCCCCTCAAAAAGGATGTCTTTTGCAAATTGAGAAGTTTGCTTGGAGTTAAGAAGAAAAATCATGTTTAAGGGAGGTGTTGAAAAAATAATAATAACCATGACTTTTCATGTTCCAGGAGTTACTTTTATGCATTTAGTTTTTTGTACTAGTGGGTCATCAATTTGGTGTTAGTGGGGGATAAAATAATTGTGGTATGTTAATTCTCCAAGTAATGGAGGAGTGAGGTCTTTATTATTTTTATTATTGCATTATGTAGTGGGAGTTATTTTGTATGTCATATGTTATATATGAGAGTCTATATATATCCTACGTAATACATCCATTTCAATATGAGTGAATAGAAAGAGTTCTTTTTATTTTCAATAGTCTCTTCCATTATATTTTTTTTTGTGAATGTGTGCTAGTCCTCTAGATTCCAACAGTCTCGGCAATGGAGTACGATGTTTGCTTCGATCAATTCTTTTATGAAGGATGAGAGCTTCGATGTCGGCATTGGTGGACGGTGGCAATAACTGCAAAGTGTTGAGGGTGGCGGTGGGTGTGTTTATGGACACAAAGAGAAAGAAATGGGGCAGGGGTGTGATGGGCTGAAACCAACTTATGTATAGTGTTATGATGGGTTTTTATTTTGCCTGTGATGGGGACAGATTTTTTTTTTGGATAAGTAGATGGGGACAGAGATGGAGGATGCTGGAGGGTGGGGG
>CM042194.1:2728164-2766773 GCA_023539305.1 Ilex asprella | reverse complement strand
ATATATTTAGATCAAAGTGTTATAAAAAAAACATAAAACTTAAGTTACGTTTGATAATGTATTGTTTCTTTTTTTTCGGTTCTTGTTTTTAATTTTTGTCAAAATACAAAAAAAATATATGTTTGTAATGTATTTTTGTTAAATCTTTTAGCAATTATGTTTTAAAAACAACGCCAAAAAATGAAAACAAAAAAAAAAGATGTTTTTAAAAACAAGAAAAAATGGAAACACGTACATGGGAGAGTAGGACTTTAATGAAGTCCACCTATGACCAATAAAAAAAAATGAAGTCCACCCATAGAACCCCATTAGCAACAAAAATCATATTTATTTTGGAGGAAGTATTAAAACTCCACCATTTTATTCTCTCTCTCTCTCTGATGGAAAATGATCAAAGAGGCTCACCTCGTTTGCCATCTTCAAATTTGTTCATCTCGTCTCCCCATCTTCAGATCTATTCTCGGTGGTAGTGGACTAGTGTTAGTAGTGGGTTTGGGGTGGTTGGGTAGTGTGTTTTCAGGGGTGGTGGATCTTCAAGGGGATTGTTGGTGAATTTTAGGTGGTTGGGTTATGGATTTTTGGGAGGTGTTGGTGGTTGGTTTGTAGCGGTGTTGGGTGGTGGTTTTCCGATGGTTGTGTGGTGCATTCTTAATTATATTTTGAGGAATAACTTATTTAGAATTAAAAAATTAACCAAAACAACCACAATACCAAACATGTTTTTTATTTTTGTTTTCATAACTTTTTAAATATAAATGACTATCAAACATATTTTATATTTTCAGTTTTTATCACAGAAAAAAATAAAAATTAATTAATTCTATTTTTTAAAAAAATATATAAGAACAAAAACGTTACCAAATGCACCCTATAAATATAATTAGAATTTAAGAAATTATAGCCCAAGCATTGAAGATGGCTAAAGATCAAAGGTGAATTGTTAATCTTGTAGGATACTGTGAGCCTGACCGTAAGAATTGAAGTATTTTGATCATAACTTTAGCGAGAGACGAATGGAGGAGCAACTAGAAAGGACTATTGAATAAACAACTTTAATAATTCGACATTTGTACAAAAAAATAGAAAAAAGTGAATGAAAAACTATTTTTCAATTATTACTCGTGAGATCAATTCTAACGATTTTTTTAATTTTCAACGAGAGAGAAGAAAATGAAGAGAGCTTTTCAGTAGTAAAAAAAAAGTTTATGCAGCTTTTTCCATTTGTCGAAATTCCATAGAAGACTAACAAATATATTAGACAATCACATTTGGTTCAAGTCTTTAATAACTAAAACAATAAATATGAATTGAGTCGGCTTGATAACTAAATGCGCCTAATAAACAATCCTAACAACAAAAATGAATAAAATCGCAATTCGAATCGAGATCTACAATCCTGTAAAATCTGGATTACAATTCATTAAAAACCTATCAATTTGAGATTCTACAAAGAAACTGGGATCAATTTGTCTATTTCGAATAGTAAGACCCTAAGATCCGGATCTGGATTTGATAACCATGAGTAGAATAAATTGTTATTTTAATAAAGTCTAAAAAATTCACAAGTCCAAAAGAAAAACATAATGCAATCACTTGAGAGAATCACACTCTCCAATAATGCAGCTAGAACCCTAGACTGCACACCCGAGACCGTTGAATAATTAAAACTTAGAACAATAAGAACAATTAGAATCAACACTCATACAAGAGAAAAATACAGGAACTTTTATTTCATAGTACTTCTCCTTTCACTCTCTACAAGGACACACCAAGACCCAAAACACTTCTAGTATTTATAGGACTCTCCTATCATGAACTTAGACAAGTACACAACTCTAGATAAGCAGATTCATGAATGACTATTAGACTCCATACATGAATATTACTAATGACTTTTTTAACTTAAAAAAAAAATTTTTAAACTGCATCCATGTACCAAACCATGTACATGAACCATGTGTGAAAATACTAAATTAAACTAATAAAGTTAGCACAACTTTCAACACAATCTTCAAAACAAAATGCAAAGAAGAATATAATACAACTCTCGAAGATATGGCCTTGATTTTATCAAGAATTGACCATTTAACCTCTTAGAGTATATAATATTAGGGATGTCAAACAATGCTAGATGTAGTTGGATTTGTTTGAATCGTAATGTTATTCAATTGAATCGTATGTAACTCTTTAAAAATTCTGATATATTACCGAATTCGGTACCAAAAACTTTTCTTCCTCAAAGGTTATGGAGTGAACACAATTTAAGGTAATGAAGCACAATGGCTAATATTTTTTGTTCTTTTCTTGAACAAAACGGGCAATGCAAGTCTTTGAATGGGCAATGCAATGAGTTTTTGGCATACCAATTGCGTTTAAGCAACAAATTATAACTGCTTATTGACGGCTTAAAATGATATCCTCTGATGATAGTGTGTGCTTTATGTATGGATAAGTACATTACAATAATGCAATTTCCTTTTGCAGTCTTGCAGCCATAGTTTGATAGTTCATGTACATAAGATATTTAGGCCAGGCTACGGCCTAATGGATTGCAGCTAGGCATTACTGATTCTCTATATATATTTTTTAATAATCGACAAACATCTCAATCATATATTTTTTAAGTCATGATGGCTACGTAAATTGGGGTTGATACACAATCACCTGCAAATTGCATGCATCGAGTCAATCAGGGCGTTTCTTGTAAAATTCAAACTTATGATTTTTGTAATGATATTCTATGTGATTTGTTTCATAAACATGTTTATTATTAGATTTTTTACGTTTGATAGGATCGAAAATTTTAGCTTATCCTTGTATAGGAAATGTTTTAAATATAGAAAAAAGAAAAAAAAAACAGAAGTCATTTGAGATTGGCACTTGGTGGTAGGTTTTATCCATTCCCTTTGATTTTCTTTGAGGGTAGAGGATTCTCCACCGCCTTGAAATTGTGTGGAAATACACTCTAGATTTGGTTAAGAAGAAAGCTTTCTTGTTAGAAATTGGGAAAGTTTGGATTAATGAGATTTAGGTCATTCGTGTAATTTTTTAACAATTTGTCCAAAGAAGACATCGCCTACGTAAACTCATGAGACCCATTATATAAAAGTGAACCTTCTATCTATACTCGGTCAATCATTTGAACCTGAGTACAATACAACCTTTCAATTCGAATATTATCCATGTTTAATTTTTGAGCTTGAGTTGAACTCAAAATACCAAATTCAGTTTGAAACTCCAATTTTGTTGTAATTTTTTTTTTTATTGGGTTTATTTTTAAATTACACAAATAGGACTAAACTTCGATTTGAATCAAAAAAATCTGAAACTCCAACTAAGTACTGTCTGAATTTAAATTGGATAAGAATTATTTGATCATTTGAGTTCTACCCAAGTAATTGATACCACGGGTATGAAACGAAAGGAAATTATACTAGAGAAGATTTAAATCTGGATCAATAGTCTCATGTCCTAATAACAATTGTAAAATAGAACGATATTAATTCTATCACGAGCTAAAATAGATTTTAAATGAGTAATTAATTAGGTTTGCTTTTAACAACCAAGCACTTGGCAAAAAAAAATAATACACCTTCTTTAGAATATGTTCTGTCAATTAGTTTGAGATTAGAAAGGGACAACCATGCACTTGTTATCTAAGCTAGTGGAAAAATGATTATGACTGCAGATTAGTTTAATGAAGAACAGTTTCAAAACAATCACAAAGAGGATGATGATTACTATCTTAATGAATGCTTAGTCAGTCTCTATGTCGTCATTAGAGCATAAGCAAAAATTCTCTTTTTTTGTGATATTTTTTCTCGAAACGTCTAGGTTTATCTTAGTCAAGTTTAACGTAGGATATCATATATACAGTTCAGCAATTGGTTAATGCATAAAGAGAAAGACTAACCTCAACTCAAACCTAACAAAATGATGGCTATATACTTGTATTGACATACACACACACATCCATATTTATATTGCGATTGGACTTCGAGCGATGATAAATGTTTATCTATTGACGTGGGTTCGAATTTGGTAATCATCAGTTTCTCCAAAACGGTTGTAGAAATTAATTAATATGATGACATAAAACTTAAATATGACTGGAATAGGATCAAATATTGAAGCTAGGTTTATGCTACGTTTGGGAGGGTTCCCTATTAATATATATCGTTGTATAATAAAATCCCCAATACCTTGGTAGATATGGTTGTGGTGTTTTGGATGGTGTGATGGGATACTGGCTTAAGATACGTTTACTTACACAAGCCCAACTTATTGTACAATCGGATCTAACACACCTTAATTCGCTTAATTAATTTGAATGGTATTACTTAATCTGTTAACAACCCGTGAATATAAATCAGGTATCCAACCCTCAAATCTGTGAGCATGTTGAACGGATTGACAGAGTAAGGATAACTATCGACATCCCTAATATTAGGAGAATGGTAGTGGAGAAAAACCATATAGTAATCCAAAGTATAATAGTAATTCACATTGAAATTTAACAAATTATGTGCATAAATTTGACTTTCTCGAAACCCTAGTAATGAAAATTTTGTGTACTGAACCGCCTTTTTATTATGTTTCTAAGTGGACATTATAACTTATCCATCAATCAATAAGATAAGAATCATTTGGTCTAGTGGATTGACACTTGGTAGAAGTGCATACAAAGATCAAAATTCAAATTTAAGCCCAAGAACATGGGGTGTCACCTCTCATCCTATGTAGCAATAAAAAATATATGTTATACTCCAAACTTTTTTGGAAAAAAAGAAAAAGCACAACAAAAACATGTGGTATATATTAATTCATTTGGTAAATTGCTCAGAATCACATCCACCATTTCTCTAATCTTCTCCCTATCTCACCAGAAATTCTGATTCTTTACACAACAAGAATCCACAAATTTGGAGAGCATCTTTCGAATTCAAATGGTCTAGAAGATTTCACAGCACAACAAAACTTCAGTTAAACTTGAGATACAGGGTGTTAGTAAATCGTGATTCAAGTTGGTGGTATCAATCACTGACTCAAAAGATACTGAAATGTATCGATTGCAGTATTAGCGAATAATATCAGACGATACACATAAAATATTATATTAAAAAAAAGTTGGACATGGCAGTGATACAGGCTATACTACAACATCCCAAAATAGTATTAGTTGATACATTGCGATTCAAGCACAATGATGTGACCAACTTACCTATCCAATTGGTTGGATCTGTAAAATTTGAACAGATAAAATACAATGTTAAGTTATATTAATTCCTCCTTATGGTATCGTATTTTCCATTCAGACATCTATTATATGTTCTAATAGAATTTCCTATAGTAATTATTCTTCATATCTTTGTTGATTGGCCGACTAATAGAAGATATACTAATCGACAGACAATTTTTATGCGACTGTTTGTGAGGGGTTCAAATATCTTGTTTCAAGACTTCCAGAAATAATGAATAAACACACAGTGCATGTAACTAATAAAAAATGATTCCTTTATCAATTCAAGTGAAGGAACTTTGGTTACAGAAATGCTGAATAAACAGTCTTGATTACAACAATAACTGCCTGCTAACACTAATATAAAAACTACTCCTAAAAATGCCTAGATGGCGAGTCTTGTAGGAGTTTGAGTGTAGCATGTCTTCTCCACTAAATGCCCTTTTATAGCTACTGCCTTCAACAGTTTTGTTCCCATCGACAGTTACTGACTGATAACCTCCAGTTAATTATTCTTTTTTTTTTTCAAATATGGTTGTGATTGATCATCTCTTGCCTTTCTACAAATTCTTCCACGTGACACTTTCTTAATGCACTTGAGACGCCAAGTGTCTATATTCTTGGGATTTAATCTTTTATGTCCAAACAGATAACTTGTTTAAAATAAAGAGATTTTTGTAACGGCTTAGAACTGATTGTAACTTTGAGTTTGCAATCTACCTTAACCCGTCTCCGGACAATCAGCCCTCACTAGGCAAGTGGCATTGCTTCAATTAATGAGACATCTTCTAGTCAACAAAGAGTCGAGTAAGACTCATGATTTTAAGCAATAACATGTATATATGGTTCTTATAACGAAAAGTGCCGAGTTAGATATATTTCGGGCAAGTCCCATCAATTCAACCGATTCTTTGAACACGGGTCTTAATTTAATTCAACCCACAGATCACGCAAATCGCATCTCCTTACATGTTAAATCTTTCATCCACTGCTCAAGAAGATAGTGGTTCTCGACCCATCTGCAAGAATCTAATCCTCTACCTGCCATGTCCAAACAATGTGCTATTCATAGTAAGAAAGCTGCAAAATAAATGGCATATACTCTATGCTTTACTGTTGTACTATAATGAGCATGAAAAGATATATCAGAGTATAAGAACCTTAAGAGAGTACTTAACCAAGTATATGCCTAGATTGAATCATCAATCCAATGAAGAAAGAATGAAAAGATGGGTTCCTAATCCATTTTAAAGGAGGCAACTTTGCTTTTTCTTCAATGGAAAATGGGTATTTTTCTAGTGGAATATACGCTTACCATTAATATACGAACACAAAATGGAATCCAAATCCAGAATCATATGCTTAGAATCATTTTTCCAACACTTTGGAAGATTAAACTATGCAGTATTTCAAATGATTTCAAATTTTGTGTGTTGGAAAGTCTCTGATGAAGGATAGAGAATATCATTTTCAATAGTGCATGCATTTATCCACGATGAAGGCATTGTGAGTACACGGAATTTACGAGAGTCTCGTGTACTCCTCGACATGTGGAGAGATTGTTTGTATTACTCATGACTTCTCTCTAATAAGTTCAGGAAATAACCTCAAAAAATGGTGCATGCCTGATGAAAAAGCTATCCTAGCAAATGCCTTAATTCTGTTTGTAACTATTGGTAACAAGAACATGGTTCAAATACTAACACAATTCGATTTAATCGTATTCTCAACTCTGTACCTTTCGAACTGATACTATTCATATTCTATATGAACCATGAGTCTCACACGACTCATCTGAGTTGTCGGAGACATCCCTGAGTTAACCCAAGCCTCCAAAATATCGTCAATGGCTACAACCGATCTTGTGATTCTACAATATGATCTTAATTTCTCTTCATGTTCAACTTTTTTTTTTATGTACCATTTCTTGTGAGTCATTCGTTATTATTATGTGACATTGCGACTAACACCTCTAAGCTCGAAGTCATTAGCCGATCCCGCAATCTGAAGCATGGCAAAACCAAATTCAGTATTGCAGTCTAAACTATGCATTAATTTGTTTGCTGCTTTTACTTCAGGGCATAGAGCCCTTATCAAAAATACTGAAATGCAAGATCTATCCGTCAACCCCACATCGCTCACTGCTCACTCATAATTTCTTGTGCGCGGCGCATGAACTTGGACAGGCACTCTGCTGATGTGATTGATGGGAGAAATGCTAATGTTGGTTTCACCATCATAGGATGGCCAATTGACCTTTTTTTACTCCTACTTCAAAAGAAGATGACTCAGATAACGGTAGTCAGTATCCAAGTTCGAAGAAATAGTCGATACAAGCCTAAACATCAAAAAAATATATTTAACTAACTTGTTTACTAATTGATTATTCTAAATTGAATCGAATCGGGCAAAAAAAGCTCTTTTTTATATTACAATTACATTATTTCTATTTTTCTTTTCTATTCTCCAAGATTAAAATATGTCAATGAGGGGGTGTAAATCGAGTTGGATCATTTTGTTTGACTCGTATTTCATATAGACTGTGAATTAGAAATTACATCATTTTTCGTAATACCAATTCAATAAGTTAATCATGCCCACCACTAATTCGATCCATTTCTTATTTATATGTATTGATAGTATTAATTTTGAATTTATATTGTATCGTGTTCTTCATGTCACGTTCATGTCAACGGTTAAAATAAGGAATCAGTAAGCAGAAGAAAGGAAAAATGAGTGGGGTAACCTGCAGGGACGCACCCAGAGAAATGCCATCCTACTCAGAGCCATGTTTTTTCATGACTTGTCATTCAATTGGTTCCATTGATTCAAAGCCTTACATTCCGTGGCTACTTCTACTACTACTCCTTTGTGATTGAAATTGTACCAAACTAATTGTTTCAACAAATCAAAACGTAACACCAACGTTTCGTAAATAATATATTTTAAAATTACTTCATTGTGACGGACATCAACATCTTTTCAAAAATTAGTAAGTTCACGCACGTCTAACACTCTCTGAACATCGTGGCGTAAGTTCAACATCTTCCATATGTTTGGGTATCAATGTTGGCTTTAGAATGAAGACCTCATAAGCCGGAAGGAGGGCTCCATGAGATGTTCAACCTTGAAGTTTCAATCGTGTTTTTCTCAGACAAAGTAAAAACATAGGGGAGAGGGAATCGAGCTGGAGGTAAGGCACTTGAACCTAATTTTCATTTTAGGATAAACTCCAAGGACCAGACTCTGCTCTAGTCTAGGAATAAACAAAATTAGAAATAAAACTTTGATAAAGCTGATTTGGCTCATATCCTTCAGAACAAAAGGATTTTTAAAATACCACTTACCAACTGTTTGGCACCATTAAAAAGGAGGGGGGGGGGGAGAGAGAGAGAAACTAATGACAATTCTACTAAACAAATTGCATTATTGTTCTTTCTTACATATACTAATCACCTTAATATAACAAGATTGCATATCAGCTGGCAGATACATTCTCAAATTAGAGGGTGTTGTGTGCAGCATATTATATATTCTAAGAGAGAGAGAGAGAGAGAGAGAGATGGCAAGAGAAAAGCAAAAACATATCTTTGAGTCAGCACACCTTAGGAGGGGCGCTTTCAATTTTCCACAATTGAAACATCATTGGTATGTTGCTGTCGTTGTCAACAGAGAAGAAGAGAGAAGGGGAGACAGAACACGGCTACTAAGTTTTCAAATTTTGTAGTACTAGTGGAGGGTATTATGCTGACAAGTTGATGAGAAGGTGGGAATATAACATGGGAATAGAACACAGAACCTTCTTCCCCATTGTTACTACTAGTAGCAGCAGCCTATATCCATCCTTGAATTATTTGATTCCATAGCTTAGATTATAATGACATGTTTTTTGCTTGATCAAGCTCATACTGAAACACAAAAAGAAGCTAATTAATGGGGTTCAGAGAATGCATCTTTTAGTTTACAATTACAGTAACTGTGATAGCTAGTCAATCTATTCAAATATTGATGCTCATGGTTCAAAGGATCAACCGATAATACTAATGTGACTCGACTATGTCATATTTGGCTCAGCACCTTTTGTTTAGATAATGTTCCACGTTCAAAGAGAACCATTAACCTCACTCAACTTGGTTGAGTCGTACCAGACATCTCCGAGTTTACCCCGAGTCAGTCGGCCATCGTCATCGAATCAGCTGATACCATTCCAAGACGCCCGGACAATTGCATCTCCAAAGTCGATGACCAATACTGTGACCTTTAAACCACGACCGTGACAATGCTTACACATGCTGTTTTAGATATCACCATCTTGATTGACAACGATAGTTCAGATTGTCTTAGAGGGACCAATATTTGGCATTTGGCTCACCAAAGTACATTATGCTGGAGAGAGAAGTCATCACAGATTAATGAATCAATGCCCATGATAGATCATATAATGGCAAGTTTAAACATACCCTAATACATAATATATCTTCTCTACTTTACATATGAAAACAAAATCTTTTCTTAGTGAAAGTGGGTGAAAAATTATTGATAAAAGATTTAGTTATCCTGAATTTAGTGGAAATCAGTCTGGGCTAATAAGAGGCAAGCTTTGTGTGTTTGTCCATGATTTACCCTATAAGATTTATTTGCAAATAAGCAGCTGCTGACTAAACAACAGGGTTTTACTTGCAAATGTCTAGTTTGCCCTTGATATCTTGCATACCTAATTAGGAAAAAAGGTTAGCAATGTAAATTCCAGAATGGGAATAGTGTGAAAAAAAAAAAGAATGGGAATAGTGCAGCTTGTCCTAAATATTGGCATAAAACTAAGAACCATGTTTCATATAATTTGAATTAGGCTTGACCCTACTCTCTTCCACTTTAAATTCCCAGCTTTTGTATGTTTGCATGACTGCATGTTGGCTGAGAAGTCATCACATTCCAGTGGCGGTGGGGTGATTTTCAGGCGAACTCGACTAATATACCTTTCAAGTGGAGGGAACATAGGATGGTATAAAAGCAAAGGACATTTTCGAATGTCCTGTCGAGTATCGATACCTTTACATCAATTAAATTCCTTTTCCTCTCCATAAATAATGTGATTATAGGCCTCTTGAAACACTCACAAGTGAGACAACTGCAAGCATCATCTATTACTTCTTTCCATTTTCTCAAAGAAAACACAAATAGAGAAGATGGTGAAGTTCTCTAAGCAGTTTGAGGCTCAAATTGTTCCTGAATGGAAAGAGGCCTTTGTTGATTATTGGCAACTCAAGAAGGACCTCAAGAAAATTCATCTCCTTAGTAACGATAACACTGCCACCAAGCAACAAGAAAGCTCTTTTTCCAACATCCTCTTCTCCTCTCTGAGGAAGTTCTCTTTATTTTGCACTCAACAAAGAGAGCATGGGGTCATTCAAGTATACTAGCTCTCTTTCTATGTGTGTGTGTGTGTTTATTTCCCATTCCCCACACCTGAGCACACTAACATAATATCACATATATGCATCCAAGCATATGTGCAAATTCCAGTATGCATGTATGATGTGGCATTTCGATTCTATTGTTATTGATGTATATGTGTGTTTTTTTATTTTCCGGTATTGAACAGGTTCATAAGAAAATTGCATCCTCAGGGAGCAAGGGTACTTTGTACGAGACTGAATTGCTGGAGCAATTTGCTGATACTGATGCACCCAATGAATTTTTCGCATGCTTGGACCTCCAAGTTAACAAAGTGAATCAATTCTACAGAACAAAAGAGAAAGAGTTCCTTGAGAGAGGGGACTTATTGAAGAAACAAATGGAGATCCTCATTGAGCTTAAAACCGCTCTAAGACAGCAGCGCGGGAAAGGAGCTTCTTCCCAGGAGGATGACTCCATTTCAGGCACAATCTCATGTGGTATGCACAACTTCCTTAACTGTTACAAGAGCAAATTATCTTGGAGTTTTCTCTTTTACATCCTCCTATTCAGTTGTCATCACCGAGCACATAAGGAATAGCGTTTTCTCATTGGCCTTGACCTCAAGCTTAGTTCTAATACATTAGTGTCCAGTTTTACAGTAGTTTAGAACTTCAAGTAGTTTTTTTTATGTCCAGTATCAAGGTAAAAATAACAATATTTGCCATTTTTTTCTTGAGATCCATTTTACAAGCCCCTTAAGGCAACAGAATTAAGCTGCTTTAGATGGAAGTGTAAAAGAAGAAAAAGGAGAAGAGAAGATTTATCATGAAATGAAATTGGTTTCCTAAGCCAAGATCATGTCTATTAGCCTGCCATGTTTTGGTACAAATTGATCATATTTCATCAAATTGAGCATCTCCTTTTCTTTTTTTTGGCCACAGATGAAGAGTCTCCTAGGGCCATAACAGAGCAAGAATTGGGGCAGGACAACACAACAGATGAATCTTGCAAAAATGATGCACACTTCACAGACTCCCTAAAGTCAGATGAGATGGAAAAATCAATGAGGATGAAAAGGGAAGATGGGAAATCCAGGACTTTTTCAGGTCGTGTTATCAATTGCCAAGGGAAAAACTTGAGAATACATATTCCTCTGACAAACCCAACTCGTACATTTTCAGCAATCACTTATTTACTCTGGGATGATTTGGTCAATCAGTCCTCGAAGAAATTAGGTCCGGAAGGAAGTAAGCTGCACATCAACAGAACAAAGCTACACCATGCTGAGAAGATGATTAGAGGAGCCTTCATTGAGCTCTATAAAGGTTTAGGTTATCTAAAAACTTACAGGTATGATCATTGAACCTATATTTTATTGGGACTTCATTTTATTGCCGCAGTATCTAAAATGTTACATTTTGTCTATGGTGACAATGACTTTCAGGAACTTGAACATGCTTGCTTTTGTAAAGATTTTGAAGAAATTCGACAAAGTATGCAATGATGTTACTTTCAATTTGTAAGAATTCTCGTCGTCTTCTTTTTCCCGGCTGACCACTTAATTTTATTGGCTACTTTTCAGGCCACGAAAAAAGAAGTTCTTCCTATTTATCTAAAAGTTGTTGAGAGCTCCTACTTCAACAGCTCAGACAAGGTAAATCATTGAAGTTGTAACTTGTATGACCAAGTAAAATATCTACTGCCTATGAGCATATAGCCATGATAGGGAAAAAATTTAAATGATATTGTGGTTGCAAGATGATTGGGTGTGGGGTACTGGCTATCCCATCATTAGATATATTATTCTTAGACAGTGTTTAGTGGCCATCAACCAGTGAAGTGCAAGTCCACACAAGCAATGGCCTTAGATTTGAATGGATCAAACTAAGATATGCTTGTCTGAAACTGCATTGGAGTTTTATTTTGTAGAGACACTTAAAAATTTGAAGATATTTCATGAATCACAGGTTATGAAGTTAGCAGATGAGGTTGAGGAGATTTTTGTTAAACATTTTGCTGAAGATGATCGAAGAAAGGCGATGAAATACCTTAAACCAACTCAGCATAAAGAATCACACTGTGTCACTTTCTTTATTGGTAAGTTTCTTCCCAATTATTCTAATTATACTATATAAGATTACAGAACAAGATTTTCAAGATAACATACAATATTTATTTCTTTTTGAATCATTTACTTTAGTGGAGATTAATGAGCTATTCTTCACTTTCTGACCATAATGCATAAAGGAAGGGAAAAAGATAACAAAAATGGGCCCATTAGGAAACCAGACCTTGAATAACAACCGTACAAGGTCCACTTCTTGGAGGTGGATGATAAAGCAAAGCGCCTATTCTAAGACCATTATGAAGTGAGGGGACAACTTTGAACCAACAAGAATTGAACCTTGACGAGCCTGCTAACCACTTAAAGGTAGCTCTTCTTAGTTTATGCAGTGTTACCAAGCTATGTAGCTTGAGTGCTTCCCTACATGAGAGAAAGTACTCATGCCAGCTATGTAAGACACACGTTGGACACCAACAAAACATGTATCCTTGTAAGAAACACTCGATTATGGTATGTCATGCATGGAGTGTGCACTAGGACCTCCTATATGATATGACAAAAAATTAAGAAAATAATTGTGCATCGTCGGGTTCTTTGAACATCTGCTAATACATATAATGAAAGAAACTACTCTAAATTAGAGCATTGTCGTTTAATCTAAAAACTATATGTTGGTTGGTCACCCCATGGGAAAATACCTGATCCTTATAACTAAAACAGCATAAAAATTACACTAACATGTTTTCATTTCTGATCTCCAGGGCTATTCACTGGGTGTTTCCTTGCTCTTTTTGTTGGATACATCATCATGGCTCATATTTCCGGGATGTATAGACCACAATCCGATATAATCTACATGGAAACAGTTTACCCTATGCTTAGGCAAGTGCCTGATTTTCATATGATTAAGAGTTTGTCCAGTACAGACTTACTGAGAGTTAAGTTTTACAGTCCACTGATGGAGGATTTCTGATGTGCAGCATGTTCAGCCTACTGTTTCTGCACTTCTTTTTGTACGGATGCAACATTTTCATGTGGAGGAAGACTCGTATAAATTATAGCTTCATTTTTGAGTTGTCCCCAACAAAAGAACTTAAATTTAGAGATGTTTTCTTGATATGTACCATGTCAATGACTGCTGTAATTGGGGTCTTATTTGTTCATCTGTCCCTTGTGGCAAAAGGATATTCTTATAAACAAGTTCAAGCAATTCCTGGCCTCCTGTTACTGGTAATTGGTTTTATCTTACAGCATTTCATCTTCATACACATAGTTCATAGACCACCATTCAGTATTCAGTTACCATCTAACATTTGACCATTTAATTGAATTGCCTCTTAACCAAAGTTGGAACTCTTGTGCCCACAGGCTTTCTTATTATTGCTTCTGTGCCCCTTCAACATAGTCTACAAATCAAGCCGATACTGTTTTCTTCGTGTAATAAGGAATATAGTATTTTCACCTCTCTACAAGGTACCAACCCTACTGCTACTTTCTGACATTATTTTTGGTCACAACTTGCTGTCATTCAGACAAAGGCTGATATGGCAGTTAAGAAGTAGTAGGAAACAATTTTGGCATTTGTAATCGAAATAAAAGGAGAGTTATAAGAAAGTCCAATAACTAATTTATCTTGTGATTTATTGCCTCTGTAGGTTGTTATGCTGGACTTCTTCATGGCTGATCAATTTTGTAGCCAGGTAAATTAAAGCACAAATAAAATGAACTTCATTGAAAGCCACAATAAAATCTGAATTGCTGATTAAATGCCTTGAAGTATTTTGTGCTCCGACTCTGCTACAATCTGACCACCTTATTGTCAAGCAGGTACCAATGCTTAGGAACCTTGAGTACATAGCATGCTACTACATAACCGGAAGCTTTAAAACTCAGGATTATGGATACTGCATGAGAACCAAAAATTTCCGGGATCTTGCTTATGCGGTTTCCTTCCTACCTTATTACTGGAGGGCTATGCAGGTTTAACAACAAGCTTTATGATTAAAATAATTTCTCATACTGCAAATTCAATTGCTAATTGTTCCAAAGCAAATTATACTGATTAAACTCTGCTTAATTGGGCAGTGTGCTCGACGTTGGTTTGATGAAGGACACTCAAGCCACCTGGTCAATTTAGGCAAATATGTGTCTGCAATGTTGGCTGCAGGAGCCAAAGTGGCCTATGAGAAAGAAAGTGGTGTTGGATGGCTTTGTTTAGTCGTGGTCATGTCGAGTGGTGCAACAGTATATCAATTGTATTGGGACTTTGTAAAGGATTGGGGTTTGCTTCAGTTTCATTCCAAGAACCCCTGGTTAAGGAATGAATTAATGCTCCGTCAGAAGTTCATTTACTACTTCTCTATGGTATATGCAATGCCCCTCTCTCTCTCTCTATCTCTCAGGGAGAAAAGTTAGAGTTCTAATGGGCCATTTTCTTCAATTGGTACTTGTGTTTGTCAGTCTGCAGTAGTGAAGCAAAAAAGCCACCTCCCAGATCTTAGCAACTACCAACTGATTTTATAAAATAAAAAAAAAAATTGAGTTTGAATTTAAGAAATAGATTGATGAAACTGTTTAGTTATATTTAATCTGGTGCATTGGATCACCAAATGAATTTTGCAACTAATTTGAAGTTTTTTTCCCCTTTACATCCTGATCTTGAACAAAAATATGGTACCATTTGCAGGGGTTGAACCTTATTCTTAGGCTTGTTTGGTTGCAAATTGTTATCCACCCCAGTTTAAGAGGCGTCGATTCCAGAGTAACAGGGCTACTTTTAGCAGCCCTTGAAGTCATTAGAAGAGGCCAATGGAATTTTTACAGGTATGTAACGGGCCATACCAACATGCAGACAGTACTGTACAATACGAGCATTATAACTCACATCTCTCATCAAGTGTTGCTCTAATGGACAATCTTTTCAATGGCACAGGTTGGAGAATGAGCATCTAAATAATGCTGGCAAGTTTAGAGCTGTGAAGACAGTGCCACTCCCTTTTCATGAAGTGGATGAGGAAGACTGATTCCCATTGGCAACAGATGATAAAGGAACAGAATTTTGGATTACTATTAGAGAAGCAGCTCAATTCCTAAGGTTCCAAATGAACCTTATTGCCACTGTACAAGTGGATGAACACATGTTGTCAAATCATTTTATCAATAATCAGTTCAGTTCAGTTCTGGAAAATAGTTCATACATGTATACAAAAATTTCCTTCACAATTCTAAGGGAAGTTACGCTCTTTTTGCACTGATATCTTGTACATGGATTTCAATCTCCTTCAATATACTCTTTTAATTTGTTCATGCTCGTTCAAATTTCAAAATAATATGAATTTGATCAGATTGATGGATTATAATACTTTCAAATAATAAAAAATCATGAGGGTAAAGTATAATGACTTATTCTTGGTAAGAAATTATAATTAATTTTAATTTGTACACGCTATATGTGTATATCTGTTTTTAACTTTTTATGTTCAATAAGCTTTTAAGTATTAAATATGATTTTGATGAATATGAATTTATAAACTTCTCGATCGGAGAAAAAAAAGTTATAATTTATATTGTGCCCACCCTACAATAATTTATTGATTTCGCCCCTGATTAAAGTTAACATAAGTTTGAGGGCATATGCTTATTATGAAAAGTTGACGGAAATCTTAAGCCTGTAGTTGGTTCTTGAATTTTGTCTTTTATTTTAATTTGGTCTTTGAATTTTTAATTATTAATGTTTAGACCCACAATTATCAATTTCAGCCTTAATTAAGTTATTTTATTATTTTTCATCGTTAGATCTACTAGATACTAGCCCAATTTGATTCATTTTAGCGTTGCTCTAACAGTGGAAAATGAACTAAATACTTAATTGAGACAAAATTGATAGTTTAGAGATTAAATTAAAATAATTAAAAATTCAGTTATTATATTTAAACAAAACAAAAAATTCATGGACTAACTATAATTTTTACTAAAGCTGATTAACGTAAGAATTTACTCTCAAATTTTATTTTTTCCTGCCTATGACCTTTACCTAGCACACGAACCTCCTCTCTCTCTCTCTCTCTCCATATCTCTTTTCCTAAATAGGACTCCTCATCTGCTCCCATCTATTTCTCCCCAAATCACCTCTCTTTCTCCCTCTAGGTCTAATCTGTCACTGGCCCTATCCAGCCACAACCATCTCTTTCCCCATCTAGCCCTAATCTCTCTTCTAACACCAACATAAAAATTTCTTTCCTCTTACCTATGTTTCTCTATATCTCCTTTCCAAATTAGTACTCTCTCACTCGCTCCCATCTCTCTGTGTCTCCAAATAACCTCTTTTTCTCCCTCTACCCTAAGTTGTCGTCGCCGCTGCCCAGCCACACCCATCTCTTTCTCCCTCTAGCCCTAATCTATTGTATAACCCCAATGTAAAAATTTCTTTCCTCTTACCTATGTTTTCCCATATCTCCTTTTCAAATTAGTAATCTCTCACTCGCTCCCATCTCCCTATATCCCCAAATAACCTCTCTTTCTCCCTCTAGCCCTAATCTGTCGTCGTTGCTACCCAACCGCAACCATCTTTTTCTCTCTTTAGCCCTAACCTCTAGTCTCACTCCAACGTAAAAATTCTTTTCCTGTTACCTATGTTTCCCCATATCTCTTTTCCAAATTAGTACACTCTCACTCGCTCCCATCTCTTTATCTCCCCAAATCAACTCTTTTTCTCCCTCTAGCCCTAATTTATCGCCGTCATTGCCCATCCACAGCCATCTCTTTCTACCTCTACCCCTAATCTCTCATCTAACTCCAACATAAAAATTCCTTTTCTCTTAGTTATGTTTCCCCAGATCTTCTTTCCAAATTAGTACTTTCTCACTCACATCCATCTCTCTGTCTCCCCAAATAACCCCTATTTCTCCTTCTAGCCCATGTCTATCACCGCTATTGCCTAGCCATAGCCATCTCTTTCGCCCTCTAGCCCTAATTTTCCTTTACTTTTACCTATATTTCCTCAGATCTCCTTTCCGAATTAGCACACGCTCACTCGCTCCCATCTCTCTATCTCCCCAAATCACCTCTCTTTTTCCCTTTACCCCTAATCTGTCACCGCTATTGCCCAGCACAAGCATCTCTTTTGCCCTCTAGCCCTAATCTCTCGTCTAACTCTAATGTAAAAATTTCTTTTATCTTACCTATGTTTCCCCTGATCTCCTTTCCAAATTAGTACTCTCTCACTCGTTCTATCTCTCTATCTTCCAAAATCACCTATCTTTCTCTCTCTAACCCTAATATGTCACAGCTGCTACCCTGTCACAACCATCTTTTCTCCCTCTAGCCCTAATCTCTTGTCGTAAAAATTCCATTCCACTAACCTATGTTTCCCCATATTTCCTTTCCAAATTTGTACTCTCACTCGCTCTTATCTCTTTGTATCCTCAAATCACTTCACTTTCTCCCTCTAGCTCTAATTCCTCAACTAACTCCAACATAAAAATTATTTTCCTCTTACCTATGTTTCCCCTCCTTTCCAAATTAGTATTCTCTTACTCATTCCAATCTCCCTGTCTCTCCAAATCACCTCTATTTCTCCTTCCCTAATTTATCGCCTCCACTGCCTAGCCACAACCATCTCTTTCTCCCTCTATCCCTAATCTCTCGTTTAACTCTAACATAAAAATTCTTTTTTTCTTACTTATGTTTTCCTAGATCTCTTTTCCAAATTAGTACTCTCTCTCTCGTTCCCATTGCGTTGTCTCCCCAATAACCCATCTTTCTCCCTCTAGCCCAAATCTGTCACTGCCGCTGCACAGTCACAGTCATCTCTTTCTCCTTCTAGCCCGAATCTTCATTTCCTCTTACCTATGTTTTCCCAAATCTCCTTTCCAAATTAGTACACTGTCACTCGCTCTCATCTCTCTGTCTCCCCAAATCACCTCTCTTTTCCCTTTACCCCTAATTTGTGGCTACCGTTGCCCAACCACAACCATTTCTTTCGCTCTCTAGGCCTAATCTCTCCTCTAACTCCAACGTAAAAATTTCTTTCCTCTTACCTATGTTTCCCCAAATCTCCTTTCCAAATTAGTACTATTTCACTTGTTCCACCTCTCCGTCTCCCCAAATCACCTATCTTTCTCCCTCTAGCCCTAATCTGTTGCAACCACTACCTAGCCATAGCTATCTCTTTCTCCCTCCAGCCCTAATCTCATGTCATAAAAATCCCTTTCCTCTTACCTATGTTTCCCTAGATCTCCTTTCCAAATTAGTACACTCTCACTCTCTCCCATCTCTCTATCTCTCCAAATCACCTCTCTTTCTCCCTTTAACAATGGGGAGTAGACTATGTGTG
The DNA here is from genome assembly GCA_023539305.1 of Ilex asprella. Taxonomy (NCBI): domain Eukaryota; kingdom Viridiplantae; phylum Streptophyta; class Magnoliopsida; order Aquifoliales; family Aquifoliaceae; genus Ilex; species Ilex asprella. The sequence continues at coordinate 2,747,738 of CM042194.1, read as the reverse complement.
TGTGCTTTGTGTGACAATGTGTGTGTTGTGATTTGGGTGTGTTTGTATATGTGACCTAGGTGTTGTGTGTGTATGTGTGTGCACACGTGAGTTGAAGAATGAAAGTGAAATGGGCAGAGTTTATGCTAGAGAGAGAGGGGGGAGGTACCTAGCTGAGTTGTCATTGGCATTGGATTGAAAAATGGCAGAGAATAAGAGGAAAATGTGAGAAGTAGAAGAAAGTTCGAGAATGTGAGAGAGAGAGAGAGAGAGAAATATTTAAAAGGGTTTAATTTTTTTCTTAATATTATATATATAAATATAGATATAGATTTATAAAAATCTAGCGTGGATAAGTGTCGGTTCATCCCCGCTTCCATCTCCACACGAGTTTATACGGGTATTCTCATATACATCCACCGTTCAATACGTATGGTCCATCTTTAGTCCAAACCAGACAAGTTTGGACAAATCTCCGCTTTTCCTTGATCCACTGTCATCCCTACTGCTTTTCCTCTTGCTTCTCATTTTCATTCCTTCTGTTTCTTCTCATTCTCTTCCTTTTCATTCTCCTTCTCTTTCTTCTCATTCTCCTTCTTTCTTCACGCTTATCATCCTCCTTTTTTTTTGGTAACACCCTGGTATCATAAATGCGTTAATTGATTAAATTGACCATAATATCCAAATATAGGACCAGAACTCTAATTACCTCAATAAAAATTATAATTACAAATTTGATCTTTAAATACAAATAAAACTTTGAATTTTAATTTAATAAAAATTATATCAAAGTTCGTACATCTTTGATTCCTCAAATATCAATTATGACCCTTTCCTTCCAGATCATCCTGAAAAATATTAAAGGCAGAGAAGTATACAATACAACAAGAAAAACAATATGCTAAATGATAAATAAAGATACAAATTATCAAATACCAAATAATACAATCGATAGACAATCATAGACAATAAAATCAAGAATCAAATTTGATAGGTCACATACCTCAATTGTTATCAAATATAGTCTCATACTCGATTTATCTTGGTGATATGACAAGTGACACTTTGACATACAAATTCATACTCATATTGAACAATAATAACCCCGCAGGGTCATAAGCACACCCCATAGGGCCTCAATCTCATTTCACTAAACATGCCACAAGTACACTTTGTACATATATCAATCAGTGCCAAAGTATTTAGCCCACAATATATGTTAGATCAAACAAACTTGCAAAATTTCATATCAACAGGAAATACTATGAATGAATACGAATTTAAGATAATCAAAAGAACACTATTTGCAAAAAGATTTAATGACATGAGAAGATTGTGTACTACCCCATACTTCAAAATCATAAATGACTTCAATAGATGTGAAATTCAACGTATCACAAACAGCATACTTAAATTTGGTAGCGATCTAAAATAAAATCATAGTCTAATTTTGGACTCTAAAATCTTACAAGCTTTTTTCTATGTATTTTTTGTTCTTTCTTTCTTTCTCTCTTTCACTCTTTCTCTTCTTTCTTTTCTTCCTCTTTTTATCTTCCTGCCTCTCTCCTTTTTCTCTCCTTTCTTGTATGCATTTTGCCTTCCAGCACTATGACTATTTGTAGCCAAACTTCCACCCAACACCACACGTTGAGGCTATGAAGCTTGCATCATTATGGACAAATGTCCATCCTTTGTCAATGCATTTTCTTTCTCAATTATAATTTTTATTGAGGTAATTAAAGCTCTGATCCTATATTTGGGGATATATATTGTAGTCAATTTAATCAATTAGCGCATCTAGGAAACCGGGGTGTTACATTCTTCGTCTCCTTCTTGGGAATCTTAGCTTCAAGGGGAGTTCAAATTTGTGGCCTTTCATAAAGCTCAATAAGTGGAAAGGGATATTACGTTATCTTCCAGTCAAGAGGCATCACCTCCGAGGGTCATAGGGCACTTAGGGCTTATGAGTCTCCGTTGAATTGTCAGAGCAAGCCTATACATTCGTCTCAGAGCCGAGAAATACACAGTTCCTAATGTGATCTCCCATTGCACCATTTTTCCTTTCTCCCTCTCTCTAAATCTCTTTCTCTATATTATATATGCATATATATGTGTATACACACACCGTAAATTTCTAGTTTTATGGAATCATTGCACTTTTTTATGTGATTCTATTTTAGTTTCTATTCCTCGCAAGTCACCAATGTTCCTTAGAGTTACCATATTTCGAGTGATATATTTTCTCTCTTTCTCCTTCTTCACCTGTTTTCCCTCTAGTTTCTCCTCCATCTCCCTTTCATGCCTTCTATTTTTTTTCCTCCTCATTCTCCTTCTTCTTCTTCTTCTCCTTCTCCTTCATCATTCTTCTCCTTCTCCTCCTCCTCCTCCTCCTTCCTCATTTCTATCGTTTTTCCTCCTCTTTCCTTTTTCGTGCCGATTTTTCTCTTTCTTCTCCTCTTTCTCCTTTTTTTCCCCGTTCTCCTGTTCCTGCTCCCTTTTCTCTCTCATTCTTCTTCTTCCTCCTTTTCTATTTCTCTTTCATCTTTTGCATCTCCTCCTCTTTCTACTTTTTCTTCTCCTTCTCCTTCTCCTTCTTCCCTTGCTTTTTAGGGGCGGCAATGAATCGGGGCGGTGAGATTAATCTCCACCTCTATACCCCTTTAAAAAAATTTCGTCCATCCCCATTAACTGAAGAAATTTTAATCCACGCCCCGCGAGTAATTTCTAATCCCCATTAAATATATATAAATAATATAAAATATGATAAGTTTCAATAAGTTCATTCAACGATCTCAAATAGATTCATCTAACGGCCACCAACATCCTTCTCAAAATCATTCACATTAATTTATGTTGTATCGTGTCTTTAGACACTGATTACCCCTAATATACATATATGTATACATCTCTCTCTCTATATATATATATATTTATATTATTTATAAATGTTAGCATCTGTGAAAAAATTTAATTTTTTATTTTACCCTTAATTATTACCATAAAACCAATAATATCCACATATTTTCCTATCTTTCATATCTATTTAACTTTCAAAATATTAACTAAATAAATTTTATCTCTATGACTTAATAGATAAATTTTATTAAAATATTAGACATTGAATGGCTTAATAGTATAATCAACTGAAATGTTATGTTAAAAAAAGTTAAATTTAAAAAATTAATTAGTGATTTTAAATCTCAAATAAGAAATAATGTTTCAATAAATACATTTAATATTTAAATAAATATATCGTATCAAATATATTACTAAAACTGACATGGCATCATTTAAAAATTTTCGTCCAAAATCTCAGATTACGTCGAACTTAGAAATTCATTCCACGGGCTCATCTATATATCTATATAATAAAATAGGAGTGTGTTTGAATTTTATCCCAGTCATATTTCTCCCTTAAAATCATCACCAATCACTTACTTCACTCATCATCATTTTATCATACTCAAACATCAAATCGTATCACTTATTTCTGTCACATGTTTAATTATTTATATTTTTTCTTCTAAAAAATATTGCATAACTCATTTCTATCATATATTTAATTATTTAATATTTGATTAATTTTTAGTTAATTAATTCAATTTTTTTGACGCTTAAATGTTATATTTTATCGTGCCTTCAGGCACGGGTTATGACTAGTATATATATATATATAAATCGATGTTGGATCTGAACTTGAGAGGTAGGGATCGAACAGAGATGGAAAGCAAATCTGAGATGAGGAGAGCAGCGATTTGTGCAGTGTGTGACTGTGTAGCGATGGAGAGCAGACTATGTGCGCGTGCTTTATGTGACTGTGTGTGTGGGCTGTGATCTCTGTGTGTGGACGTGGGTGAGCGCGTGAGATGAAGAAGGAGAGGGAAACACGTAGACTTGTGCTGGAGAGAGAGGGAGGTACCTGCCTGGGTTGTCGTCGGCCGTGGTTATGCCTCTTGACTGGAAGATATGTCTTTTCATTCGGACTCCGTAACCCTTTCGAGAGATAAAATGTTTATAAGAGTTTAATTTTCTTTCTTAATAATATATACATCTATATATTTATATAGATATAAGTGTTGATCCATTCCCGTTTTCATTCCGTACGAGTTTATAAGAATATTTTCGTATACGTTATTTAATATGTATAGTTCATTGAGGTTAGATGAATTGCATTTTTTCTCAATCCATTGTCATCCAGCCTGCAAGATGGAATATGATTTTCAACCCATTAGAGTTACCTTCACTAATGAATGTATGAAATTTTTTTGAATGTTCACTCGGGTTTGCCCGGGGCAAGGGGGGTCTCTCTCTTGGCCTAGTTAACCAAGACATCTTCAAGTCAACTGCAAGTTGAGTGAGTCTCGTGCTTTACACAAAAATTGTCCCGTTCTCAGAACAGCAAATTATTGCACACACCCTCACCAACTGCCGATGTTTCTTATTAGTGTTCATGGTGTTTCCAGCGTCACAAATTATATGACAATCTTGGGCTTGTGGTACGACTTTCGGAAGAAATTCAGTATTCATTCAAATGTGGATCCAAGTTGACCTGAGTTTGTTCTTGATGGTACTAAGAAAATATTTAAGGTTGAGTTCAGTAATTCAGGTCATGTCATTCAGGTAGGGAGTTCAACACATTTATATTGTTTACAGACCTCGATCTCAGACTTCAACTCCCTATATCCTCTCAAGGAAGGTTGTGCAAAGGACACTTGGATCCCACCAAGTACCCTTTTTTTTTTTTTTGTAGTAACTGTTAATCAATAGTCGCAAGTCTCATAATCACCCCACAGAAAACGCTACAGCTGTTGCGCAATGAAGGTGACCATTGCAAGAAAGGGACAAGGATCTCGCCTCAAATCAAGCTGAGGCCCAGGGATAACTATAAATAGGGGGCAAAACCCTCGAAAAGAAAAACAAGTCATTGTAGCCTCACCAAAAATATTTTTTGTAAACTTTCCGGTAATCAATATATTTAGGAGTAAGAGACTCTCTTAAGAGTGGATTAACCGAGCTCCCAAACTGGTAAACCACTGTAAATGTTCTGTGTAATCACCCACCTTTTCCCAAACCCTATTTTCTAGAGTCTTGGAGTTTAGACTGAATCATATCTTACTGTTCAGTACACTTTATATTCACATTACTGCTCAATCGTGTTAACAATATCATCGGTTCTAGTATTTTGGCTTTAGTTATTGTAATCTATTGTGCAGTGATGGCAGTTATAGTTCAAAAAATGCACCTTCATTACATTGTAATAATGAATATTGGTTCATGTCATAATCAAACTGACAAATTTTTACAGTATCTTGGATCATCTCTTGGATTATTCTTCTCTTTGCGTATAAATAGTCGGTCCCTTGCTAAAATCATGTCTTCGTGTAAGTTGTAAGCTATATAAATATACATTTCAATGAGGATTTCTAGCCAGTGACAGCCAGTAGAACAATGACAGCGAATCCAGCGTTCATCCACATTACAGATCTTCCTTTCAGCTGCATTGATGAAACTCCTTCACCCTGCAATGAAAATAAGGAGTTCAGAAACTTCAGGAGACTAATATTTACTGCAAAAAAAAAACTTTGGGTAATTTTGTATACTTGATGAATTATCTCAGATATCAAACTGTGGAAAACAGAAAATAACAGACAAATTACCAAATCTAGATTTGGTGATGGTGCTGGTGTTGTTTCCTCAGAATCTGTAACGGTAGGTGGTGCTGGAGGGCTTGGGACAGTTGGTGCTGGTGCATGATGCCTCTTGTGCTTGCCAGGAGCTGGTACAGGGGACGACGGCCCTAATCCTGGTGATGGGGCTGGTGACTCCATAACCGGAGCTGGTGCTGGTGACACCTTTGGCAATGAGGGCACTGGTGCTGGTACTGGTGTTTCCTTAGCAGGGGTTGGTGCAGGTGGCTGTTGCACTGGAGTTGGTGAAATTTGTGGCGGAGGTGGTGGTGGTGAAATAATAGGTGGTGGTGGTGGCAATGCAGGTGGCTGTGATGGACTTGAAATGGGCGAGCTTTGTGATGGTGGGATTTTAGGGGGTGGTACGGTTGGGCTCAAAGATGGTGGAATTTGAGGTGAAGCTGCTGCAGCTGTGGGTGGGTGTGTTGATGCAGTTGGTGGGGTAGAAGGTGGTGGTGTTGTAGTTGGCACATTAGAAGGTGAAGCCGCCGGTGCTTGAGCATTGGCAATTACTAGCAGAAGACAGAGACAGACAATGGCAGCCCATGGGATTGAAACCATTTTGTTGAAGTAGAATTGGTTGGAACAATTTGTAAATTGTACTTGTATATATACACAACTATTTGGTTCAGGACATTATAAAAGTGAAATAGGTTTGCTTACACCACAGGAAAGTAAAACAGAAGCATGTATTCCACATTGTCCAAATAGGGTATTGCTATCGTACCTCCATTTTTTCCTTCGATGAGAACGTGATTGGTGTAATGATTAATGGTGAAAATCATATTTTGCTATGATAATGAAAACATTATCCAGATTTCAGACAACACTGGCAAACCTTATTATTTGGAAAGGGGTTAGAATGCAAAGTAAACAGTAACTTGGAGGATTTGGAAGATATGTGACTGTGTTAAACCACAATCTCAGTGGATTATCTGTATGCAATTATCTCTTTGTATGATTAAACTAAATGAATTGTTGCTTTATGAGCTTTTTTTCCCTGACCAGCAGTGATAATGAGTCAATAAATATGTATCTATATAGTAACACGATCATGATCTAACAGTTAACACGAAAAATACCCACAAGAGACTATGATCCATACCTTCTTTGATCGCGATTTTCTATATATACATATGCATAATATTTTTTTTAATGATAAGTGAAACAAAATCTGAGAGGATTGTGAAGCCAATAGTAATATTAACAACCCCCACCAAACTGCAATGGTCAACTGTGTTGATTTCAATAGATGAACTGATCTTGACAAAATACCTAAACCTTTGGTATCCAGTCCAATCAAATTCAAGAAAAAGCAATGCCACAAATTCTCCAAGAATTTCCTTTGCCTTCAAAGGATTGTTTCCCATTTTTTCAGTTGCTGGACAGCATGGCTATTGGACCAATATTTGTGCTAAATTCATCATCATTCGATACGTAAACAGCCTCATCATACAGACTATTGATTATAACATAAATGCAATGAAAAAAATGAAGAATTGAACTTAGAGGGACAGTCGTGCCATTCAACACTTCCTACAATCATGATTTATCAACAAAGCCTATTTGTCATATGTGATTAATATGCAGCAAACTTATTTCGTGAACCCGAAAAAAAAAAAGGGGACACAGTTGTACATTGGAGTTCAACTCACTAGGACCAAAAGGCAGTTTCATTTCTCAAAACAATTCTGGAGCATGAAAAATGGTTCAACGTCTGATCAGCTACAAACAGAACATCATGTGGAAAGCATCATGCATCTTGGTGAAGAACTTTGAAGGATGGTTTGAAATAGGAAGGCATGAAGGTGGTGATGGTGGGTCTGGTTTCTTATCCTTCTTCCTCCTTAGTTGGAAGAACTGCTGCATTGCATCTGCACACTCTGAAGCCAATACTCCTCGTCGAATCGTAATATTCGGGTGGAACGGGTGGACTGGAGCAGCGGGCTTATCTGTCAGTTCCGAGCCATTTCCTCCATCCCCATTGGGGAAAAGCCTGCAAATGATTGATAACAGGGCACCAAAAAGATAAACATGTATGAGTAGAAATCTCATAGAGACCGCTGTTCGATAAAGAGTGGAAAAATACATCCACCTAGAATATGTCTCTAGTGGTAAAGTTCAACTTGTCTAAAAACCAGTTTTGCTAATGTCATTCCACTCAAACAGAAACAAGAACAGGAAAAGCATCAATTTGACGTTAAGTCAATTTAAATCTGTTCCTGGCCAGACCGTTTGAACAACATCGTGGGAATTTGGTCATAAGTAGTCTGATAAATGTATGGTTAACTGAGACTCCAGTTCATGTCATACAATGACACAAGATTTTTGGGGCCCATCAACAAATTTCATTATTTAGAAGATTAACCAGACTTAAACCCTTTTCACTACGAGTTCGTCATGGCATAATGAGGCTTGATAAGGCTTCATGGACAGCACATCAGTTGCTTTGGAGATGTGCTCCGTGCAAGCCGGTAATGTCAGGGAACAGCTAGGGTCGTGCACATGGAACAAGACCCCAATCCTCATGCGACTCTCTCCAATTATATGAAACACACAGCATATCCTATTTTCAAGCCAACCACTTCAACAATAAAATGTATACAGCAACGTATCCTAAGAAGCCAACATTACTATCTATGTAATATGGTTAGAATTCAGTTCTATATGCATCAATAACATGACATAAATCCCCTACTTGATTTGATTAGTTCAGCCACCAATCCGATTCCATAAACCAACTCTGGTATCTTTTGCTTTAACAACTACACGGTGCAACTATAATTATGTGACAAATATGGTCATCATCGTTCATGATATAAGGATGAACAAGACCACTATCAAACAACTCAACATTTATCAATCAAAACCTATAATGAAAATTCTGATTTTTTCTTCCCACAAAAGCAAAAATAAAATAAAAAAATCATCATTTTAGATGGCTTACCTAATCCAGCTGCCATCAGCTCCTAGGAGCTTATTGGGGGCTCCCCATACAACAGTGTCTATCCTAGCTTGAAGTATTGCTCCAGCACACATAGGACATGGTTCAAGTGTTACATAAAGTGTAGTCGCCTGAATGATAAGACCATTGAATATTAGGTCAAAACATGGAACTGGTCATACAGAATCACATGAGCTAAAAACAACCAAAATTGGTAGTGTTCATTGAATCAGAGAATCACAAGGTAAAATCACTGCAAGTATATAAATATAATAATATATAAGCATAAATATACATACACATACATATATCTATCTATGTTGTGGCTGATGCAGTTTTTATTACGGTAAACGAAGGCTATGGCACAGAATGGCCCAAAGAGAAATCTTAGGTTAATTCAAACACCACAAAATTCGAGCATGCTTGGAGAAACAAAGCAGTTAAACTTAGGATTTTCCAGGGAACTATAGCAACTAAAAAACTAGTGCTCCAAATAATAACAAATAGAAGGCAAGCAAAAAGATATAGGTTAAATTAATTTTGAATCAAGGCTCAAGCATAAACACAGAAATTACCGAAAGCCTCCATGTCTGAAATATGTTTGAAGCTTCCCGTATACAAATCATTTCTGCATGGGCAGTGGAGTCGCGTAACTCTTCTACTCTGGAATACATACACTTCAAATTCAAAAAAGCAAAGGCATCCATTCAAAAAAAAATAACAGAATAAGCTACTACAACTTACAGGTTACATCCACGAGCAATAATTTTTCCATTTTGCACCAGAACAGCCCCAACAGGCACCTCCCAGCTGTCAGCAGCCTTTTTGGCTTCCAACAATGCTTCCCTCATAAACATTTCATCAACTGTCCGCTGCTCAGCTTCAAGTTTATATGCTTCCTCCCATTCTTCAAATCTATTTTTCAGGACTTGATTGTTTCTTTGAAGTTTCCTTCGCCTCAATTCCAAATCTGCACCCTCAGTTCCAGATACTTCAGTCAAACCAGTAAAAGCAGGTCGCTCAGGCTGCACCATTGTGCTACTGCCAGATGCATCAATTTTACCAGCCACTGAAATTTCTTCTCCAACAGGAAACCTTCTTATGCTTACAACAGGCAATGGACATGAAGATTCTGCTATTGCAGTGCCAGAGGAGGTACCTTCAGAGTTCTTTCCAAAGATTTCTTTACTGGAAGGCAGAGAAATGCCTTCGGATGCTAAGCCACTCTCCAAGATACTTGAGGAGGATAGTGAATCCACTACTACATGCTTTCTTTTGTCCTTCGAACTCGATGAGCTCGAAACCTCTAGACTTTGAGTTTGAATTCTTCCTAGTTGTAGCTGATCAGTAGTGGGGTTTTGTGACATGCTTCTCCCTCCACTTTTCACATTTTCACCATTGTTTTCATCCGGATCATGACCAGAAAACCATGCCTCGCTGCTTGTAGACTTATTCGATGAACTCCTTCCACCTGACTTTAAAGCTGAACTATGGGTTTCGGAATGTGATGCCCACCGCAAGCGAACTAAATCTGTAATTATATTCCACAAGGACCTGCCACTTCTCTTGACAACAATATTCGCAGCTTTAGTAGTAGTACCCTCTGGTACTTCTGTCTTGGTTGGCTCCTGAATAGATGGATCAGTTACATCCCACATGTCATCCGGAGGCCCCTTTGTACCAGAACTCAGAGATGAATGCCTCGACTCATGGTCTTTTGGTTGATAATCTCCAGAAGCATATTGAGTCAATTCATTTTGTTTACGTTGATCATCATTGTACACCAGCTTTGTTTCATAAGTTTTCTGCTCCTTTTGGATTTCTGAAGTTGAAAGTTCATGTCTTACCTTCTCAACAAACTCATCAACCAATTGCACAGACAATTGCTGAAACCGATCAGCTGAACCAAGAGAATCTGCTTGATTGATGAAGTTTAGGGGTTCCCCATGAATCTCACCATAGTTTTCACGCTGCAAAACTGGAGAAATCTCTTGTGCGCGCCCATGTAAAGCAATAGAAGCATTTTCTAGATTTCCACTCGAAACCTCTTGTGTTGCAAATTCACTTACCTTGATATGCAGTTGATCTCTTGCTACCAATTGAGATGATGGTGGCATCATTATTACCGGAGAGCTTATCTTGTCCCCCTCCACTGCACTAATTGGTTGAACCCCAGGATGGATGTTTGATTTTGGAGATGCTTGGCAACTAGATGTCTCTTGCAACAGACCCAGGTGAAAACTGAGCACTTCACTAGACCTTTGAGTCTCTTCCCTTGACCCAATTTGCAGTACTTTTTCATCAGTTATATTAGGGCCTTCCATGGTTTCCTCAGCTGATTTCATCACCGTAGTAGAATATCTTTCTTGACTATTCATTCTTGAGTCAATCTGTCTTGTGACCACTTGACCCACCCGGTGCTGCAGCTCTTCTTTATCATCAACCAAACTTATAATCCTTGTTGAGGTCTCCTCCGGCTTATTTATAGCACTTTCCGACCGTCTCTGTGAAGCAGTGGTCCCTCTGATATTGATTTCTTGGCTTTCCAACACATCAGCACTTTGCCGGGAATTCCTTCCATAGTCACCTTGTCTGGTACTGCGGCCAGTCTTTTTATGATGTTCCCCTCTTGAATCCTGAACCGAATTCATGGATGCAGCCAAGTCTGCATTTCTGCTGCTATACCGCTTTAGGGAGCTGGAAGTTGTTTCTACAGCATTGTCAGGGATCTCCGACACCTCTTTAAATTGTTTGTAGTTCCTTCTTGTTTCAAATTGTCCAGTGATTTGGTCACCTGTTTCACTATAATGCGGTCTTGTTCCGTCTTCAATCTTCACAGCCATATTGGAACTTCCTTCCCTACTATTATTTCGCTTGTGTGAACCAGAGGTTTGGACCTCAAAAAATCCGGATTGCTTTTGTGATGATTCCTTCAAAGGCCCAGTTTCTTCACTTGATACTTCGGCAAGCTTCTTCTCTGACTTTTTTCTCCAATCACACTCAACGCCACTTGATGCTGCATACAACCCTAAAGCAGTATTTTTTCTTTTCAATGCAAACTCATGTTCCTCTGCATAATCACCATAGCTCTCAAGCTCCACCGCAACTTTCTCATCACATGTAATTTCGCCATTCCTTTTCGAATCCCTTCTATGCCCACTTGATGATTCTTCCACATATCCTTCATGTTTAACCTCAATTTCATTATCACTCTCCTGTTCACCCAATGAAGAAAAGGAATAATAAGATGAGCAACTCGATCCTTCTTTCTTTTGATTCTCAACTGTCAAAAAGTGTTCCTTCTCTTCTTCCCTATCTTCTTTCCATCCCTTATCCTCCTCCCTAGACTTATGCATAACAGGTTTATACTTCAAATTGCTCTTCAAATCACCAGAGTCCTCAATTTTCTTTTTGGCACTGTAACAAGTATCACCATCATTCCCTCTCTTATCCACTTGCAATTCATAGTCAAGCTTTGAAAAACTCTCCAAAACACTGGAATCAGCATTTTTCACCTTATTTCTAGAACAACTACCATGCTCTTTTTTCTCCACTTGAACTCTCCTAGATAACCTGCCATTTCTCCTTCTAACACCAAAGCACTCCTCACCCACCTCCTCACTCAACAAGCTAAGCAAAACCTCAACCTCGTCAACATCAGTCAAATGGTCCCTTTCCCTCTTACCCTCAAAAATCATACAGCCATATCTACCCTTTCCCCACCTCCCTTTGCTTCCACAAACACTTCTCTTATTAAAAGAGTAAGACTTCTCATAGCAGTTTGGATCAATATCACATACCGGAAACCGGGTATAGCACCGATCCACACCACCCAAAATCAATCTTTTACATGGTGACCAGTGAATTAAAGTAGATTGCCTCAACCCATAAAAGAAGCTAGGGCATGTGGGCACTCTATATGTAGAATTTGCACAACAAGCACAACATGACGATGAACATGATGATAATGGCAATGGGTGTCTATCAAATCTATCATTCAAACAGTACGAATACTCACTGATTGAAAAAGAAAGAGACTCTTTGCACCCAAGTGTTAGAGTTGAACTGATGTATGTGTTGTGCATATCTGTGTTCTAGCGAGTGAGAGAGAGAGACAGAGAGATTTACCTTGATTTGATAAGTGGGTTTTGGAGCGTTTGCTGGATTATAGAAGCTGGAGCTGGGATGAAGTCCATGTGGGTCAGTGTAGATGAGATTGCTGAAGTGAGAGACTGAGAAATGCGTATGACAGAAAATGAATCTGCAAGTGAGCGAACATACAATGAACGAGTCACGATTTGACTGAGTTGGCTTGTCAGCTCGGCTACCGGGTTTCAAACTCCGTTGAGTTTAAAAGTTTTTAGAATTTTTTTTTTTTTTCAGTTTTCCTAACATATCACTGCAGGGCATGTTTGGCAAATCTCGGATGGATTGGACTGGATTAGGTTTAAAGTCCTAAACAATCCAATGAAATCCTAATAACCGGAATTAATAGTGGGATAAAAATAAATTTTCTTAATCCTATCTCATAGTTGGTTACGAATTTATCATGTAGTGGGTCATGGATAAAGTATTACTTTTTTTAAATATCTCATAATTTTGATAATAAATGACAATTTTACCCTAGAATCCTATCCTATCTTATGTCATGTTTGGCTTAGAAATTGTTGATTACCATTTTACTATTTAAGTGAAATGGTAAGAAAACCTATTTATTGAACACTGCAAACTTTTACACCTTTCAAATTGAAAACATTTTAGAATGCGTTAACAAAATTATTTGATCCACCAAAAATATAAAAAAAAGTTAAAATAAATTATGAATATATGAGAAATTAATGCACAACACAAATGAACATGAACATTAAACTTTAATGAACCGTTGCCTTTTACCTAAAAACACACACAATTAAAACATTCTACGTCATACATCTTACAGTCAACGTCCATTTAAACAGTTGTCTTAACCTACACAAACAAAATAAAGGCAACATATTTGAAATGGTAAGTTCAAGACATATGCACACATATTTATTACATCATACACAACCACAAGCGAAGTCGCGTAATTAGCAAAATGGCTTGTCACATTTACCAACTCTAATACACACACAACTACATATTGGTTACATATTAACTGCGAACCTTGGACATAACGATTGCGGCCCAGTCAATCATCGATTACTATAACATCGGGAGACATTGGAGAATTAACTGACGGGGACGACCCAACACTGTCCAATTCTTGATTGCTTGACGTAGCTTCATCTTTTTTGAAAATAACTTCAAAATATTGATAGTTTTGACATGGTGCAAGGCAATACAACGCCGTGAACTCATCTTCCTACATGTGTAAATTTGAAGTAGGTGTTAATTTGATATGTAATGAACATGTGCATAGTTAAAATAAGTACGTACAAAAGTTGGTAAAGACATATATAACTTACTTCCAATAATTTATTTGCCTGAACTATGGCTGGGTTGTGCACCACACATTTATAGGGTCCCATTCAAATAAACCACTGTCAACCATCTTACTTATCGTATGATATTGTCTCTCCCAGAAAATATTATCCTAATGAGCTCGGTGAAGGACAAACTGAAGTTTGAAATGCGTCGATTCAACTTTGACAACATCCCATCTACTAATTTTGTGTCATACCTCCCAAAAGGAGGTAGCTTCCCTTTATTTTTGTAATCTATCAATGTGTCTATCAACACATCTGTCTCATCATCAGTTATTTTTGGTATCTTCATTTCAAACTCTACAATCATAACAATCATTCATTAGAACAGTATCAATATGATTTATGGTAAATGCAAGAGTACAAATAATAAACAAAAATTGACAATATTTCTACACAATGCAGAGGCAATCTTATATACTTCTAACCCGCCAACATGATATTACATCACATCCATACATATGTTGCATGTCTTTTGTTACATTTCCATAGCTGTAAAGAATTTAAGGTGGGAAAATTCGGGGGTTTGGATATTCAACATACCCATTTTATTTTTCACATCTAATTAATATTCCCTTTTTAATTAGTAGCTTGCCACCAGGGACATTCATATCGCATGCAAACATGATCGTAATAATATTTTGATTGATAGTCATACATGTTTGGATCTTATATATCTTGAGTTTTCATGTTTGTGTTTGCGGACTGTTATGTGTTGTTGTCTTAACCCATTTTTATTATTTTTCAACAGTGTATTGGATCACGGTATTCGACGTTTTAAGCCAACAGTAAGGTATTCTTATTTATGTTCGACAATCTGTGAAGTCTTATGTACTAGCCCATCGTTTTTACTTTGGTGTTATAATGCTTTGGTGTTACAAGATTGCATTATGGTTACATTTGTTTGTAGTTGTATGGTTATGATAAATTTATTAAAGTTTTTTAAGAACACATTAGATAAATAGCTTATTTTTTTTAGTGATAGTAGCATAATTGGTTATAATAACGGTATTCAATGCATTTTTCTATTGCACTATGTATACATGGACAGTAATACCGATGAATTATGTTTGTTACTTACACTTATGCATAGGAATATTCGGGAGATGGTTGTTCTGCTTAATCTAGTATTGTCTATAATGCTACTGATATGGGGCATGGATAACAATGATAGCACATCTGTTGTTCCACGATACTTCCAAAGGAGTCAGTTACAGATTAAACACTTGCACCGTCTTATTGGGGAGAGTGACATAACGTGTAGAAGTCAACTAAGGATGGATAGGCACACGTTTGTCGTGTTGTGTAATATGGTACGTGATGTGGGGGGTTTAACTCCAACTAGGTACGTAAGTGTGGAGGAGATGGTGGCGATGTTCTTGAGTATTCTAGGCCATGATGACAAATATAGACCAGTGAAGTTCAATTTTCTCTGTTCGGGTGAAACTGTTAGTCGTCATTTCAACAATGTGCTTACAACAGTTTTGAGGCTACGTAGGTTATTGCTTCAGTCCCTTAATCCTGTACCAGTGAATAGTACGGACAATAAATGAAAATGATTTCCGGTAAACACATACTTTTATAGTAATTTAAACACTGTTTAGTATAAGTATTATAGTACATTTTATTAGGTTTTATTACATGATTAAAGATATAAAAAATTTGTTACACAATTGCCTTTGTAGAATTGTGTGGGTGCATTAGATGGCACGTATGTTCCTGCCCGAGTACCTCTTGTCCATCAAGCTAGATATAGAACACGTAGAGGAGGTATAGCAACAAATGTGTTGGGGGTATGTGCACCGAACATGAAGTTTATTTACGTGCTTCCTGGTTGGGAGGGGTCAGCTGGTGATTCTAGGATATTGCGGGATGCTGTTTCTAGGCCAAATGGGTTGAAGGTAGCACGTGGTAAGTAGAATATCTAAATCTTGGAGTGTACAACAAACAATTATATATGAATAAATGTTACATACTTTGGGTAGATGTAACCAATATATTCTTATACAACACAAGGACTTACTACCTAGTTGGTGCGGGATATACAAATGAGCAGGGTTTTTTAGCACCATTTCAGGGTCAACGGTATCATATCCAAGAATTTGGAGCTGGTTCTGTTGCACCCTGAAATCCCGAAGAATTGTTTAATTTGAGGCATTTTGCAGCAAGGACAAGCATTGAGAGATGTTTTGCATTGCTTAAAAATAGATGGGCGATTCTTAGGGCACCGTGCTACTATCAAGTGCGCACTCATAATCGCATCATAGCTGCATGTTATTTGCTACATAACTTAATAAGGAATGAAATGAGTTTTGACCCATTCGGGGAGGAGTTACTCGAAGAAATTCCTATTGAGGGTGAACATGCGGATGATGTTATAGACAATGTGGAGACATCAACTGAATGGTCTTTTTTTCTCAATCAAATGACATTGGAAATGTACAACGAATGGAGAAGTACTCCTGGTCAATTTGTGTAACTTCATGAATTTGTATTTGTATGTTCACTACTATTTGCCCGAACGAATGTTACTACCTTGTTATTGCATGCAATGAACAATTACTTCTTACTTTGTATTATGGATGTTTTTTTTCTTTTTCGCTTACAACTTGTGGATGGAATTTAAGATGGTGGTTGTGTCTTACCCGTAGATTGGACCGTTATCGTAAAGGAAAAAATATGTCGTTTATTTGTTGTTGTGTTTTGAACATGAGTTAGAGAATGCCAGACACACTAACGTCCGGTACACAATTAGAGAAGGGTGTACAAAAGACTTGGACTATGGCTGAAAAGCATAAGCTTATACTGTCCTTGAAGGAATTGTGCGTGAATGGGTGGAAGTGCCAAAATGACACATTCAGACCTGGATATTTATAAACCTTGGAGAACAGTTTGAAAGCTGCAATTCCAGGTTGCCAGGTACGTGCTTCACCTCATATCGAGTCGAAGCTGAAAATCTGAAAAAAGAATTACAACTCCCTTTTTACTATGATGTCTACTTTAGGCTTTGGCTTTGACAGTACTGAGAATAAGATACTTGTTGATGGTGGCAATATTTGGCACGACTATATGAAGGTGATACTCGACACCCCCACTTTTCTCTTAGGTTATATGCTAATACTAACACACACACAAAATTGATATATTGTCCTCATATGGTGTAAAAGGACCGAAATGCAAAAGGCATACGAGAGGAATCGTGGCCTTACTTCAATGACTGGGGAGTAATATTTGGCAAGGACTGGGCAACTGGGGAGTATGCAATTGATATTGAAGATATGGTTGGCGATGCCAAGGCGGAAGCATCAATGCGAGAAGTTGATAGCATGGATGCACAAATTTCGATACAAAATAATGTACCGGCGTCCGGTAGTGCAACACATGGAGTTGATCAACCACCTCATATGGAACCTAGTGTTGCATCCCCGTCTTCAACCAAGAAAAAGAAAGGTAAGGTGAGTGGGAAGGCATCTGAGGCAATTGCAAAAAATTTGGGAGACATCTCAAAGGTTTTTGGAGAATATGTCGAAGAAAGTCGGAAGCAACTAGACCTTATTGCACATCGTGTTGGGTACATGCATGATGTTGCTGATGCTAGAAAGAGAGTGAATGAAGAACTTGAGAAGATAGAAGGTATATCCATGATTGATCGTCATGCAGCACTGTTTAAGATTTGTTCAGACCTAGTAAAGTTTGACATATTTTTTAGCTTGCCTGCGTATGAGAGACCTGCATGGGTTGGTGGATTACTGTGGAACACAACCCATCCATGATGAATATCGATTGAATATGTGGGAGACATGTCCAAAAAATAAATAATTCGGAATGTTGTTATTATGTGAATATGTAAAATGTTATGTATGTTGGTAGGTGAATAGGACTTAGTTAGAAGCTATGAACTACTATCATGATGCATCATGTTTTGCACTAAGCCACCAAAATTTTTTTGTGGGAATTTACAGTTTAGATATAAATGTGACAGGACTTGTATTTGGTGGAATATTTGTTGTGATGTAGTAAACATGTTTTGGTCGGCTATATGATGGTCATGTATATTATGTATTACACACTGCATTTAATGTTAGGTACTATTAATGTAACTAGCAGTGACAATTTTTTTTTTTATTGTTGTGTAAGAATTTATGAACAGGAACCAACGTTGGTATGTTGTATTTGTTGGAAGACGGGCTGGAATTTATCAGTCATGGGTTGAGTGTCATTCGCATGTGAATAAATACTCAGGTGCATTGTACAAATCTTATGATTCGTATAATGATGCGGCAAATGCTTTTGTCATGCACAATGCGACACAAGTAGTACCACCTGAACGAGATGTAGCAAATGAGATGGATCCACGAACTTGGAACTTTGGAAAATTTTATTCAAGAACGGCCAATGGATAATAATGAACAACCTGTTGTTGTAATTGGACGTAGCAGCTACAAGCGTGACATGATTTGGTGCATGATTAGTGTAGCAATGTTCATACTGGGTATCGTCCTCACCCATATTGTGTACTCGGTTAAGGGCAGAGTTGGTTGAGTTTATGTATTTAAATTAATGATTTTCTGTATCATTATGAAGAACTTATGAGAATGCCCATCGTTTGTAAGTAAAATGGTTTTTGGATTTTAAGTTCTACATATGTATGGTTGTGATGTAATATCATGTTGGCGGGTTAGAAATACATATGATTGCCTCTGCATTGTGTAGAAATATTGTCAATTTTTGTTTATTATTTGTACTCTTGCATTTACCATAAATCATATTGATACTGTTCTAATGAACGATTGTTATGATTGTAGAGTTTGAAATGAAGATACCAAAAATAACTGAAGATGAGACAGATGTGTTGATAGACACATTGATAGATTACAAAAATAAAGGGAAGCTACCTCCTTTTGGGAGGTATGACCCAAAATTAGTAGATGGGATGTTGTCAAAGTTGAATCAACGCATATCAAACTTCAGTTGTCCTTCACCGAGCTCATTAGGATAATATCTTTCTGGGAGAGACAATATCATACGATAAGTAAGATGGTTGACAGTGGTTTATTTGAATGGGACCCTATAACAAAATGTGTGGTGTACAACCTAGTCATAGTTCAGGCAAATAAATTCTTGGAAGTAAGTTATACGTGTCTTTACCAACTTTTGTACGTACTTGTTTTAAATATGCACGTGTTCATTACACATCAAATTAACACCTACTTCAAATTTACACATGTAGGAAGATGAGTTCGCGACGCTGTATTGTCTTGCACCATGTCAAAACTATCAATATTTTGAAGTTATTTTCAAAAAAGATGAAGCTACGTCAAGCAATCAAGAATTGGACAGTGTTGGGTCGTCCCCGTCAGTTAATTCTCCAATGCCTCCCGATGTTATAGGCATCGATGATTGACTGAGCCGCAATCGTTATGTCCAAGGTTCGCAGTTAATATGTAACCAATATGTAGTTGTGTGTGTATTAGAGTTGGTAAATGCCACAAGCCATTT
>CM042194.1:2631311-2700604 GCA_023539305.1 Ilex asprella | reverse complement strand
TGTCACCTTGAACACCGATTAACTTATGCATCGTATTAGACACACCAGACACTTTCATTCTCCTTCTAACCTCGTTCCATGTTACATTAGTGAGGAATTCATTTATATATAAATAACTGATTTAATTTTATGAAGAGTGATCAAAATTTAAGAAATTAGTATGGATTAAGTAAATTATTATAGCAAGGGTAACAGTACAATTCATAATGTTGTAACAACAGATACAATAAACATAATCATACTCAAAGAAAAAGGAAGGTATGAATTAATCATGACGGACGCAACAGATGGATGTCAATTGGTTGATCTAATCTCTCAGGGGACTTCTTGTTTCAAAAGACGAATTTATCAAATTTGATCAATCATAAACAAATAATCATAACTAGACCCATTGTCGATTCCAATTGTTTGTGGTATCTTTGTACATGCATAGTTTTTATATTGGATAAAAAATAATGTTATTTGAACCTAATTTATTAATTTAATTGTTAACTAATTTATTAGGATTTTTGGATTTATTGTGAGTCCCATCAAACTTTAAAATTTGATGTTGATTTAATAATTACAATAAAATCAAATCATTAAAAAAATAAATTATGTCATATTTTTAGGTTTAAATGATATTAATTATTGGGTAAAATATTATTAGAACATAATTTTAAAATTCAATGATTATGGTCATTAGATTATTAATAGGGTCAAGCATTAAATAAAGTCCATTATCAACGATCATAAATATATTAAGTTTTAAAATTATATACCAATACCATTATTGAATCACAGTTAGACTCTTTGAATTATGCTCCTAAATTTACATTGTCACCTAAATTATTTGCTTTTCTCATATTGTATCTTAGAACTATTTGTTTGAGTTTCACATTACCCTAACCATTGTCTTCTATCTAATGTTTCACGACAAATTAGAGTTAAACCTAAAAATTGCATAACATTAAGAGGTGTGGTCTTCCCTTGCTCGTCGAGGTAGAATTTTATTTTTCTCGTTAATTTGTAGTAAAAATTAACCCCAAGTAAGTACAACGAAATTCAAACCAATAGTTTAGGTCCTATTTGGTAACGTTTTCGTTTTTCAGTTTTTTAAAAACGAAAAACAAAAACGCTTTTTTTTTGTTTTTGAAAAGCGCCAATTGTTTACAAAACGATGCTAAAAAAAAATCAATTATCAAACGAGCTTTTCTTTATTTATTCTAAAAATTAAAATAAAAATAAAAAATAAAAATGTTATCAAACAGGACCTTAGGGTGTAGATTGATAGTTTAGAAGAAAATGTGAAACAAGGGTAGACTTTTTGTGTCCGACTATTATTTGTACTTATATGTGTGTGAAAATAGATGTTCTATAAATAATTAGTAAATGCCAATAAAAAAATAATAAATAGATAAATAATGGAGTTTTGTTTAGGGGATACAACTTGGCTGGTCTAACTCGAATTCAACTTGAGTTCAACCTCGAAAAAATAGGGTTTAAGTTAGAATTTTTATTACTTGGGTTAAGTTTGGGCAAAAAAACCCTAACCCGAATTAATTTGATGCAAGCCTCGGGTTGATGCTTCTAGTTGTCGGGTTCAACTTGAATATACATAAATATATAAATATATTTAATTGAAGTTAGTAGTTATTTTCACTCTTTAAAGTTCAGACTTTTACTTCACTTCAAATTTTCACTTCGCGTCTCCATCACTCTCAGATCCCTCTCTCACTCGTCACTCCTTTCTATCTCAATTGTTACTCGTCTGAGTCGTCTTAGACTCTCAACCTCTCTCTCTCACTCGTAGGGATGACAATGAACCGAGTAAAAATGGTTATTCATCCAAACCTGTCCCATTTAGACAAGGAATGGATCATATGTATTGGACGGTGGACGTATATAGGGATACCCATATAACCCGTGCGAGAATGAAGGCGGGATGAACTGACACTTACCCCCGCCTCTGCTTTATCTCGATATTATTATTATTATTTTATATATATACATGCTGTTGCGAATACGAATTTACACATTATTGAATGATTTTTTCTTTTGAAAGTTGTTTTGTTTTTTGACTTTTTTTTTTTTTTATGTTTTTGGCTTGTAAAAGTGTAGATCTTTGCGTTTTTGTATTTTTTTTTATGTTGGATTATGTTATGTTATATTATGTTGTGTTGCATTATATTGTGTTGGATTTATATGAGAGACAATGTTTTAATTATATTATGTTAAATTATGTTGTAAATGATAAATTTTTAATTATGTTATGATATTCTATAATTATGTTGAATTATTTAACATGTTAGGTTTATTTAGAGTTTTGCATTATGTTGGATTGGTTTGGAACAGGTAACGTGGATAGAGGCGAGGGCATGGGTGAAGGAGAGGGACGGGGTAGGGGCGGGGATTACAAATTTGCTCACGGTGCAGGAATGATGATGAAAAATATACCCGTTAATGAGGATGTACCAGAAATAGACATAATTTTTTTAAACGGGTACAAAAATAGAGACTACACTGCTCGTCCCCGCTTCGGTCTATTGCCTTTCCTATTCACTCGTCACTTCTCCCTCTCTCACTCCCTCTTTTTTTTGTTTGTTTTTCGTCATTTATCTCAAATCACTTGAAAAAAATGAGATCTACACTTGAAAAAAATTAAATCTACACTTTAAAAATTAACCAGTAATCCAAACCCAACTCGATTTTAATCTAAAATCAGTCTAAATTAAATAACCCGAATTTAGTTTGAGTCCGTCCCAAATTACATTGAGACAGTACTCGAGTTAAGGTCGGATTATGAGGTAGGATTATGATTAAAATTAGAATCGAAAATTATTTACGTTAGGTCCCAACCCACCCGAGTTGCATCTGTTTTTGTCCGGCTTTCCTCGAGTTCGGAGAAGACAAGCTATAACATATACCTTTGACGCAATTGTCACACTCTTGAAGCTTTCCCGCGAAATCATTTTAGGTGAACCATACCCATCAATCTTCTGCAGCCAATCTTATTTATTCAGACTTTTTTTCGATCGAGTTATTCAATTTCCACGCTCGTATTATTATTGAAAGTCATCATAATTATTTGGTGTTATATACATTTTGGTTTTTCGAGCAGTGGTTGAACTCGACATCGTTTTCAGCCAATGCGAGCGTAACAATCGGATGTTTGCGAAGTCAATGCATGAGAGAGAAAGACAGAGAGAGAGATCCAAGTTAATGTTCAAACCTTGGCCGAACAATTCTTCACACATCTTTGCTGTTTTATGGCAATTCTTGTATACCCATGAATCTCATGGGTATAGTATTTCATGACTGGGATTTAGCTGAATCATAAATTTTGTTTCTGGGTCTTTATTTTTTCAGACATAGATTATATTTGAGGTTTTTTTTTTTCTTGGGATTTCTGGATTGTCGGTAACGCTTGATTTGTCTGAATCTGTGTTGCCTTTCAGTTTTCTGGTATGTCAATCCTTCGTGACCTCTCTGTCTGGGTTCTATTCCGCTAATCTTTAATTGGTGAAGTTCTTCTTCAACCTCTATTCTGAATTAAATTTTCTGGGTTTTATTGCCTCCGAAATTCAATTACTGGGCTTTACAGCTTTGGGTGGATACCTTTTTCTGGGTTCTTTGTCTTTGAAGAACTATGTATTTATTCCTTGCGTGAGCGTGAATAAGTTTTGTTTTTTTAGGAGTTTTGCTTTCTTTGAAGAAACTGCATTTATCATTGAGAATTTGCGGTTGGAAAAGTCAAATCTTTGGTCTTGTTGGTGGTTCCCTGTGTTTTGGGGTTCAAAATCTTGGTTAGCTATTTGAGCTCTTACAAGGGTACAGGAGAGAGAATGAAAACTGGTAGACGAAGGAAGCTACATTTCAGCAAGCTCTATGCATTCAGGCGTGGGAGAGGAGGTTTCAAAGATGACCATTCACAGATTGGTGGATCAGGATTTTCAAGGGTAGTTTATTGCAATGAACCAAATAGTTTTGAGGCCTGTACTCGAAATTATGCAGGCAATTATGTGAGGACTACAAAGTATACTGCTGCGTCATTCTTGCCTAAGTCTTTGTTTGAGCAGTTCAGAAGGGTGGCCAATTTTTATTTCCTTGTCATTGGCTCCCTGGCCTTCACACCACTTGCTCCTTACACTGCTGTCAGTGCTATTCTCCCTCTCATTGTTGTTCTAGGGGCAACAATGGTGAAAGAAGGAATTGAAGACTGGCAACGAAAACTGCAGGTATTGTGTCCATTTATTGATGCTTAAACTAGTTCTTGATTTTTCATTATGGTTCCTATATCGAGACGTAGATTTTAAGCAATCCTGGTTGCAGCAGACGGTTAATTCTTCTTAGCTCAAACTGACTTTAATTTGCCTAATTTATAACCTTGGGATTGTTTTGGAAACTTAATAATCAGTCAACAGATACCAAAGTTGCTGTAGCAAGGCTCAAGTGAAATAAAAGTTTGTAGGATAATTGAATTCCTGGAAATGCTTTCTGAGATACAGCTCAATTCTTATTGGCTTTTCAATGGAACGTTTGTGCCATAAATTTATTCTCTGATATATCTAAAGGGCAACTGAACTTTGGACCATACCACAGAAATGGTTCATGTTATATAATCAGGGGAACTTTGACTCATTTGATTGAAGACTTGGCATTATGATCAACCTAAAATTTGGTTTTTGGTTTGATGTGTACAGTCTAACTCAGGAAAGTGGTTTTGATTTATTTGAGTTGTATAGAGCCCTTACCATTGGACCAGATTGGGTTGCCAAGTCAGCTGACAATTGGAAGTTATCTAAAAATTGGAATAAATGTTAATGATTGATATTAATGTCTCTGTAATACGTAGACTTGCTGGAACTTTGTATTTTTTTTTTTGGGCAGAAAATTTTGGCAATACTTGCTCTTACAGTTTTATTAAGGAAATTTAGAAAGAAACTCCTAGTAATGTATTTGTTTCTTTGTTCTTCCATTTAGCTTCATGATTTAGTATGTGGATATTTTGTAGGACATTGAGGTGAACAGTAGAAAGGTTAAAGTTCATTGTGGCAATGGAGGTTTTGACAATTCTGAATGGAGAAATCTGAGAGTGGGTGACATAGTGAAGGTGGAGAAGGATGAATTTTTTCCAGCAGACCTTCTCTTGCTTTCTTCCAGTTATGAGGATGCTATTTGCTATGTCGAGACCATGAACCTCGATGGGGAAACAAATTTGAAACTAAAGCAGGCATTGGAAGCATCTTCATTCTTAAATGAGGACTCTAACTTCCGGGATTTTAGAGCTGCTGTTAAATGTGAAGATCCGAATGCAAATTTGTATTCTTTTGTTGGAAGTATGGAATTTGAAGAACAACAACATTCCCTCTCTCCTCAACAACTTCTCCTTAGAGACTCTAAACTCCGGAATACAGAATACATATATGGGGCTGTTATCTTCACTGGTCATGACACAAAGGTAATTCAGAATTCCACTCATCCCCCTTCAAAGAGAAGCAGAATCGAGAGGAAAATGGATAAAATTATATACTTATTATTTGGCATCTTGTTTACGATGGCTTTTGTTGGGTCAATTTACTTCGGCATTGTGACGAGAGATGACCTAGATGGTGGTAGGATGAAAAGGTGGTATTTAAGACCCGACAGTGCTACAATTTTCTTTGATCCCAAAAGAGCCTCAATGGCTGCAGTATATCACTTCCTGACCGCCCTGCTGTTATATAGTTATCTGATCCCAATCTCCTTGTATATGTCAATAGAAATTGTCAAAGTTATTCAGAGCATCTTCATCAATCAAGATCCTCATATATACTATGAGGAAACTGACAAACCAGCACGTGCCCGCACCTCTAATTTAAATGAGGAACTAGGCCAAGTGGACACAATACTTTCTGACAAGACGGGGACATTGACTTGCAATTCCATGGAATTCATAAAGTGCTCTGTGGCTGGGAC
Organism: Ilex asprella; assembly: GCA_023539305.1. Classification (NCBI taxonomy): domain Eukaryota; kingdom Viridiplantae; phylum Streptophyta; class Magnoliopsida; order Aquifoliales; family Aquifoliaceae; genus Ilex; species Ilex asprella. The sequence continues at coordinate 2,694,667 of CM042194.1, read as the reverse complement.
AGCTTATGGATGTAGTGTCACAGAAGTTGAAAAGGCAGTGGCAAAAAGAAATGGATCTCTGTTAATGGCAAACGGTGGGGACAGTGCTGTGGATTTTGTTGAGAATAATACAAATTCACTCATCAAAGGTTTCAATTTTAAGGATGATAGAGTTATGGGAGGAAATTGGGTTAAGGAGCCCCATTCAGATGTCCTGCAGAAATTCTTCCGTTTGTTGGCAATCTGTCATACAGCCCTACCTGAAATTGATGAAGATACAGGGAAGGTATCGTATGAAGCTGAGTCACCAGATGAGGCAGCTTTTGTGATTGCAGCAAGAGAACTTGGCTTTGAATTCTTCAAAAGGACACAAACAAACATCTCAGTCAACGAGTTGGATCCTATTTCTGGAAAAAAACTGGAAAGGCCAGTACTGAGAACTATTTGTCCACAGTGAATATTGTTTTGATCCTTATTTAAAGAAGAAGCCTATGCTTACTTCTTTGGCTGCCACTTGCATACATGTGAACTCATCTCAACGAACCAGTCTACAAGTTCCATTTTATGTGATATCTGAATAGGCACATTAGGTTGATACAGAGTATACCCATGAATTATTTATTTTTTCTCATGCTTAAAAGGATAACTGATCGGTAGAGTCGTAAGAAAACTGCTTCTTCATTTTCATTTGTGATACTTATACTTTGGTTGCTCTTGGGGTGGTTGTTTTCATGTGTGCTTTGTGTCTTTTTCTTAAACCTTCATCTAATGAACAAGAGGTTCTGTTGAAGTAGTTGACTATAAAATACCATGCTGACACTTCCATTTTGGAGTTAGAATGTCCATGAAAGTCCCCAAGGGGTTGGCGTGGCAAATATTAAACACTGTTATGATGCCTTTATGGTGAACTTGGTGCATTACATCCACGATTTGTGTATATGTTGTGTATACACACACACATTCATAAACATGTAGACGCATGCATGGGTGGCATTGATTTGGATTTCTCTAACTGAAGGTATGAACAAGCTGGGTTTGTTAACGTCAAATAATTCCTCCATTTCATGCAGGTCATATAAACTTTTGGATGTGTTAGAATTTAACAGCACAAGAAAGAGGATGTCTGTGATAATAAGAGATGAAGAGGGAAAGCTATTTCTGCTCTCTAAAGGTGCTGACAGGTTGGTAAATTTGTAGCTTTTATTACCCTTAACCTCCCATGCATCAGTGGCTCTTTACCACTACTTAAAATTTTCGACCCAATGTTGTTGGTTTTCTGCAGTGTTATGTTTCAACGGCTTGGAAAAAATGGAAGGAAATTTGAAGAGGAAACTAGGGGACATGTGAATGAGTATGCTGATGCTGGCTTGAGGACCCTGATACTTGCTTACTGTGAACTCAATGAGGAAAGATACAAGGAGTTCAATGAGAAATTCACGGAGGCCAAGAACTCAGTAAGTGCTGATAGGGAGACGAGGATTGATGAAGTGGCTGACATGATTGAGAAGGATTTGATTCTTCTTGGTGCAACGGCGGTCGAGGACAAACTACAACATGGGGTGAGTTGGAATGTTTTGGGATGAAGAGTCACAAGAGCGTTCACCCTTCCTATTTGTGATAATTTGGAGTTGGATTTTAATTTTTTTCTGTTTTGCCTAGTAGGTACCTGAGTGCATTGACAAGCTTGCCCAGGCGGGAATAAAATTATGGGTATTGACTGGAGATAAGATGGAGACCGCCATTAATATTGGGTACTACTTTTTACATAACGTGCATGAGGCTAAATTTCCTTGACTGAATAATTCTGACTCAAAATTTAATATCCTTCTGCAGTTTTGCATGTAGTTTGCTTAGACAAGGAATGAATCAGATAATAATAAACTTGGAGACACCAGAAATTAAAGTGCTGGAGAAAGTGGGAGAAAAGGATGCCATTGCCAAGGTAAATATCCTGTTTTGTGCTTTCAAGCAGTTTAGGAAATCATGCTATTTGGGAAATAACTTGCTAAGAGTGACGTCAACACTGTAATGACGGAAGTAGGGTAAGAAAATGCCTGCCGACTGCTAGAGTAGTATTATATTCATAGAAATTGAATGATGATGGAATGGCATTATTCACTTGGAACATATGAAATAAATACTCTTCTTCTTCTTCCTCTTCGGGCTGGTCACCCATTATGTGCTTGTGCTCTTTCTGGGGTCTCGTGTTTGCATTGGGTTGTCAATAATACTGTTGCTTTCTTGCTACATGAGCATACCTCCTTGAAGAGAATATAATTTCCTTCAACTTGAACCACATTGCATCTTCTTAGTGGAACAAGTGGCCTCTGTAGGATTACTAAAAGAATTAGGTCGATCTACTTTTACTTAATCTTGGTGCTATTTTTCCTTTTCCTTGGTTCTTTATTCATTTGGAGTGGTTTTGTGTGCACCGAAATAATAATTATTGATGCCTATATAGTTAAATACATAATACATAGTACTCTCCTGTTTAATGCCAATGCACTTGTAAAATCTTTTGACAGGATTGGAGTGGCAGTTTTACTGGCTCTTTGAATTGGTTCTCAGCAATTAGATGGTGTATTCGGGAAAGTGAACAATTGATTAGGAAAATAATATTTTCTTTCAACTTTGGAAGGGGGAAAAGGAAAATCGAGTAGCAAAAGAGGTATAAACTGAAAAACAAACTGAGCCACTTGAGTTTGGCTTGTTTCAAGCTCGTACATTATTGTATCTGAGTCAAACTTGAATGCTAACCTAAGTTCATTTATCAAAACTTGCTGAGTTTGATCAACCTTTGTGTTCAAATTGGCTCAGCTCAAAGAGGTTCGTTAAAGACATAATTCATACTCCATTCATAGTGGTTAAGTTGTAATTATTGATATTCACAACTTTAATAAGACAAGAAAACGCATGCTCCGAAATGAAGTCTGACATAACTTGACAGGACCGTTGTCTTATTTGTCTTAATCCACCTCTGCCTGTGCTTGGAATGTTTACTACTTCATGTGAAAATAAAACTGCAGATACTTTACAAATAGATCAGCGGCCAGTACTAATTTGCCCAATCTCTGAAAGCTATCACATTATTCAACCAGCAAAACTGTTCACAGGATCAGTTACATTGTTGAGCCGAGTTCAACCTCCAGGTGTTGAGCTCAATCCGAGCTCTAGCCGCATTCAGAAATCCCTTGAGAGCAGTCAACAAAAACTTGAAAAATCTTAATGTTCGGCTCTCATCTCAGCTTGGTGGTCACTCCTGGCCCTTCATGCTCTATAACATATGCTGGCCCATAGGGGCATAAAGGGGAACAAAAGTCATTTCTATGCTCCTTTCTTAATTTTTGACTTGATCTGTCCACCGAGATATCAACTTGGGGCTGGGAAAAGAGTCTTCTGGAATCTGGTCTTCCTACGTTATTCAAATTGCTTGTTATTCAGTTTCAATGTTTTGGAGAAGAGCTCTCGTAGTTAAAGTCAATTCAAATTTTATTTGGGATGTGTTCTGCAATTATATTAGGCAACATCAGCTACTGTTGTTTACCTTTTCATCAAAGGTAGTCACTTTTGTTGAAATCGTGGTAGTTGTAGGCACCTTATCCTGCAGTTTTTTTTATCTTTCTAAGTTAGGCAGTCACTGATCGCTTGTCTTTGCATGAATCCAATGTTAGCTCTTACCTGAGACAAGACAATTTTTTTTTCTTTCCGTTTTTAAAGTAACTTTTAATCTTTGTACTTCGTTCAACTGAAACATTAGTTAACAACAAATTAATTTTGTTTGTCATGACTTTGAATACCATGAAGCTGATGTCCCATTGGCATTATGCTTCTCATGTCAGACATGGGTCAACTTGTTTTCTATATAATTGTCAAGCGTTGGCCAGTATAAGATTACACCGGTTGATGGAATATTGTTTTCTGCTGTTCTAGGCTTCAAAGGAAAGTGTCTTCAGGCAGATAAGTGAAGGGAAGGCTCAGTTTACTGCATCAAGCTCTAAGGCATTTGCTTTGATAATCGATGGGAAATCACTTCAATATGCTCTGGATGATGACATGAAAAAATTGTTTTTAGAACTCGCACTTGGCTGTGCATCTGTTATTTGCTGCCGCTCCTCGCCAAAACAGAAGGCACTGGTGAGTTTTGACTGACCCCTACTCTGCCTTGAAGTAGGTCTCCTTCCGTATTTTCTACGTTCTCCTTCTTCAAAACCTTGTCAATTTCTCTGCTTTAAAAAGTAGTAGTTTCACCAAAGAGCTACCTGAAATACAGGTTACCAGACTAGTTAAAGCTGGGACCAGGAAGACGACATTAGCAATTGGTGATGGAGCCAATGATGTGGGAATGCTTCAAGAAGCTGATATTGGGATCGGAATCAGTGGGGTCGAAGGAATGCAGGTGTTCAACCAGCAGCATTATCCAACTATTGCTTAAACATTCTTATCTTGGGTTTTCTTTTACCTTATATCTTCTCAACTGTTTGTGTTTCATAAATTGCAGGCTGTCATGTCAAGTGATATAGCTATTGCTCAGTTTCGTTTTTTGGAGCGATTGCTTTTGGTCCATGGACATTGGTGTTACAGAAGGATCTCATCAATGGTAATGATTCTCATACTATTGGATTTACTTAGTTCAAGGTATTTGGGCTTCCCCTAATCTAGTCTACTGCACGAGATTCTTGCCACTGTAGGGTTTGGGAAAGGTCAGATATCCTTGTTGATACTGAAGGACAACAACAAAATACAATTCTTTTTGAAGTTTTGTGTGTTGGGGTATAAGTTTTTTATGAAGTGCTTCTCTTAGTGCTCAAAACCTTCATATAATAGTTACTGACATATTCCTTCTTCTATGGCAGATATGCTACTTCTTCTATAAGAATATGACTTTTGGTTTCACCGTCTTCTTATACGAGGCGCATACATCATTCTCTGCGAAACCTGCATACAATGATTGGTTTTTATCCCTTTACAACGTCGTCTTCACATCTCTTCCGGTGATTGCTCTAGGGGTTTTTGACCAGGATGTTTCTGCTCGATTTTGTCTCAAGGTATGCCTTTTATCTACTACAACTTCGATTTTTAAATTTGGGCCATGTCCATTTATGCTGTTTCTCAGAAGTATGATCTCAAGACTCTTCTGTTACAAAGGAGTATCCTATCGACAACAAACCACTTTCTGGCCATATTGATATTTTTTCGCTGTTAGATTAACACTTCTAGAACTGCCTAAATTGTCCTGTCATTAAAATTAAATTTTCTTCTATATTTGAAATCCTATCCAACCAAATCGTGAAAAAAGATCTGGGTACCAGACCACACATAATTATGACCAGGGTTTCTTGGTTTCAGTTTAGGATACTACAAAAAGTTAAAAAGTCTTCTCCACTGGTAAGTACTGAAGAAGTACCTAAACCGACTTCTCTTTATGACTGTTCTGATGTACATCAGTCCTCTTATTTCCCACCAATGTTCCGATGTGGGATTGACCTTTCACATGTCGTCTTTAGTGATTTTGGCTTTTAAAGACTTATCAGACATGGTTTGGGTTATCTATTTTGATGCTTGTTTTGATTGTTCCTCATTCTATGTCCAATTTCACATGGCAGTTCCCTCTACTGTACCAAGAGGGGGTGCAGAATGTCCTCTTCAGCTGGCTTCGGATAATTGGCTGGATGTTCAATGGGCTTTGCAGTGCTATCATTATCTTCTTCCTATGCACAAACGCGCTAGATCCCCAGGCATTCAATAAGGATGGGAAAATTGCTGAATTTCAAATCCTGGGGGCAACAATGTATACTTGTCTTCTTTGGGTTGTGAACTGCCAGATGGCACTTGCTGTTAGCTACCTGAACGTAGTCCAACATATCTGCATTTGGGGTGGCATTGGTTTCTGGTATCTTTTCCTCTTGGCATATGGAGCCATGCCTCCAAAAATTTCCACCACTGCATATAAAGTCTTTGTTGAAGGCCTTGCCTTGGCACCTTCTTTCTGGGTTGTCACATTCTTCGTGGTGATTTCAGCGTTGATCCCTTACTTTTTATACAATGCAATTCAGAGGCGGTTCTTTCCAACGTACCATGGGATGCTACAATGGATAGGCCACGAGGGACGATCAGATGATCCCAAATACTGCAAAATGTTGAATCAGAGATCAACAAGGTCTACAACTGTGGGTTTCACAGCGAGTTCACTGGAAAAAAACAATAGATAGGAATCGTAGATAAGGTTGGATGATGCATTCTTCCTGCCACTGAACACTGTGCACGTCCAGTGCTGCTGTAAACAGAACTCTGACCATTGTATATGCTTACAGGGGGAATTCTACAGGTACCGTACCGCTGGTTACTAAGTTACAACTTTTAAAGGCCATTATCAATCATGATAGATTGAGATTGATACCAAGTTACAACTTATACGAGAGAAGTTTCAACTGCTTAGAAAAAGTCCATGATCGAGCATGTGTATCTGTGATCGATCATGGTCTCCCTTAAACAGTTGTAATTTCTCTTTTATGAGTTGTAATTTTATCAAAAAAGTAGTAATCGATGGTACGGTAGAGTTCCCCTGCTAACAGTATGGGGTTGCTTAAAATCATGCCACAATCTTGCATACGTTACGAACTTCAGTATCGTACTACAATCCATTGGTACCGTCGTAACCGGACTCTAGGTTGCAAGTCCAATAGGTTTGTACGAAGCACATGTCAGTGCACCAAAATTGAATTGAAAGAAAAAAAGTCCCAAAAGTTTGTAAATTTTGATTGTTAGCCATGTGAGGCTACATATGTATTCTTTCATTATTACAGCATAGAGAAGAGGCAAGGGTTTGTGCTGTAATTATGGATATATTGTTCGTAAGGAAGAGATCAGGTTTCTCCCTTTTTGGGTCTACACTGCTAAATGTTTAGCATTCTTTGCCTGTATTCTCATATCTATATCTATACTACAAATAAAAGTATCTTAAATTAAAAAAAAATTGATTTACTATTTTACCCTTATAAATTTTTTTAAATAACCTATTATTTTTTCATAGTTAAATATCTAAATTACAATTACAACTTTATGTATTTAAATCTTCAAATTATCCTTTAACATCTCTTTTAATTTTCTATTATCTTTGTATAAATATTGATATCTATGAAACATTTTAATTGACTACATAACCCTTAGAATATATGTATTCTTATAGTTTTTCAACAATGTGGTCAAAAAGTCTATCAATAGATCATTACTCTTTTAAAAAAAAAATGTCTGTATATGTATTTTTTTCCATATATACTACTAATAATCTATATTTATACTACTAATAAAGAATGAAAAACTTTTAATTCACTATTTTACTCTTATAAAGAATTTTAAATTTCACACGATCCTTATGTAGTTGAATATCTAAATTACCATCCTATATTTATGTATTTAAATCTTCAAATTATCCGTTACATTTTTTTTAATTCTCTATTCACTATGTATAAATATCAGTATTTATAAAAAAATTTAATTGACTACATTACCCTTAAAAAGTATATACATTACTATAGCTTTCAATAAAACGTTCAAAAAATCTTCAAAAATTTTATCATTCTAACATTATTCATTTCAAATATAAAGATAACATTAGGCTTATATATGTGCATTTTTTTTATCCAAAATTTCAACCATTTCATTTTTAAGATAAAAAATAATATTTTATGTTAAATCAACATAATTCTTCAATCGCAATAAACTTTCATGTTTTGTTATGAGTTTATATAAAAAAAATTATAATGTATTTTTAAGTAAAATTTGAATTTTAGAATTTTAATATTCTTTTAAAATATATATTATAAAATAGTATATTATATTTTACGGTTAATAGCATTGTTAGTCCTTGAAAATATGCATGTTTTATTAGTTTGGGCCTCATTGTATCAATTTTGTCTCTAAAGTATTTAGTTAGTGTTTAAATGATACAAACACAGACCATTTGTTAAGGTTTTTACAAAGGTGATCACGTGCTAGTCATATGATACTATCTGATGGAATGACATGTGGTCAATTTCGGCAAAAAATTTAATGAACCATTTAGTTAAGGACCATTTAAAAAAAAATTATATATTTTGTAGACCAAATTGATAAAATTCATATATTGAAGACGAATTCATATATTAGAGACTCAAAGTGTTATTCACCCTAAATTTTATCCTTATTGACCTAACTAATTTCTAATTATAATAAGCATTGATTAGAATATTGACAATTAATGTTATTTTATTTAATGAATCATAAGTTAAAACATAATCAAATGAATTATTTTATATTTTTCTCTTATAATGAGAAGAACGGGAATAAACAATATTTTTTGAATTTTATAATATAATGAGAGTGATAAAAATATAATTTTGATAAACTTAAGATAATATTTAATGTAGGTACACATATACCTAATATTTTTTTATTAATATTTTGTAGATAAAAATTATTTATGTACAATGCACGTGTTGCATTACTAGTTAAAAGTAAGAGTAATTACCCAGAATCTAACTTAACTCTCACACAATATGAACTCGACACAATATGAATCCGATTATATATGGTTATAAATAAGTTGGTTACGAGTTGAACAAATTCTGGCACAATAAAATTTAGACACATTAGAACCCGATATGAGACAACTAATTGTTAGCCCAATCCATACCTCTTCATTTGAACATTTTTTTTGCTGTTCTAAAGAAGTTATAATATCCTAGATCAATATGTAGCCATCATCTATATGGACATCAGGATGGTAATAAACATTGAAACATCATAAAGCAATGTTACAGACAGCAGATATTGATAAACCCTCAATTAGATTATACTGTACAACATTCTCTCTCTCTCCAGACCAGAAGCTTCCAAATGCAAACTCACCTCTCTCAGCCAACACCTCCAACACTTTCTCGACTTCCTCCATACAACACCCAAAACTATGGCATTCAGTCACCAAAAATTCTTGCTCTTGAATTCTAAATGACCCTTCATGAATTCTCCGGTTCTGATCATTACATGGTCTCATTTCTGTCTGTCTGATCACTTCTCGCTTTCTTTTTCCAAGTTTTTTCTTAGCAAATTCTTTCGTCTTTCGAATAAGTTTCCATGGAAGTCTGAGCAAGATGAATACAAGGACTTGAAGAATCATACATTGGCAGCAACATGATATGACAATGCAATCTGCTGCTACCATGTTCCAATCTTCCATGGCTCTGAACGATGGAGAGAGGGAGAGAGAGAGAGAGGAATAATAATAAAGGTGTGGGATTGAAGTCATTTTTGGAGAAGAAATTAAGTTCCTTATACTCTTGGAAGGTTTGATGAAGTGTGAAGCAATTGGAATAAATTGTAGCGAAGTTAAAGAAGTTGCTATGAGTCATGACTTGTACATTAGTGCACTGCCAGAATTTCAACGTGGTTTGTAGTAAACGTAAGTTGTCAAGCCTGTCATAGACTCATAACTTGCATTCTACATTTCTGTGATGCCTGGAGTTTTTTGTGATAGGGTTTGTCTTTCAAAGAAAGAAATCCCAGAACCAAACCCGAATCTAGTGTTCGACCAAACGCCCATAAAAAATACAGTACTATGGACCTCCCTCATCTCGGCCTATACTCACTCCAACAACTCCCACAAGCAAGGATGGAACCAGGATTTTTATTTATCCCGGGCTAAATTAGCATTCATATGACTAATAAAAATTTTGGCTCCGTCCTTGACCATAAAGGGTTGCCTCTTTTTCCTACCAAATGCTCTTTCCTTCGTGTAATACCACATTTAATGATTTTTTTACAAAACGTATATACTACATCGTGTCTATTGATAGTCATTGTCGCAAAGTTTCAACCGATATCATCACTGAGATTGCTTTGTGAACCTTCTTCTGAGTCATGTCGAGGCATTAACAATTTTATCACAAAAAAAGTATATGTCATGTAGGAATAATAATAAATAAATTAGACTAATGTTTAACACTTAGAACACAATAAATATATATTTTTTTTGGGTCTTCACTCTTGACACGAATATGACACGATTGACACTATTAATTGTGTTACTTATATAAACTCCATTAAAATAATTAATAAATTTTATTAAAATTATTTATTTAAACACGTGTTTTATTTGACCAAAAATATATCTCAAACATACTATTATAAATTTATAATATCTAAAGAGATAAAACAACACTACATCATTAAAAAGTAAAAATAAATAAATAAAGGTGGTAGCTGAAGTGGTGAGAGAAATGCACAACTTACTATCAAAAAAAAAAATAGAGGCGATGGGTAACTGGTAAGTCATTATATCCAAAAAAAGAAAAAGAAAGCAAGAGGCGGTGGTGGATAAGACTCGAGTCATTACATCCACACACACAAAAAAAAAAGAGGCGGTGGACAGTGGACTTACCCAAGAGAAGAAACTAAGTCGATGGATGGATGGAGCGACGCAGAACAAGAGATCGACTCGTCTTCGATTGTCCGAAGCAAGCAGCAACCACATCGACCACACCGACCAGAAGAGAGCACAGATCTGATCACTGGGTCAAGATTTCGAGTTCAAGTCTTTTGAGCGAGGCTGAAATTTTTGGAAGATTTAGAAAATTTTTGGAAGAAAGCATAGATCTAATCACAAGTGCATTTTTAAGTTTTTATTTGAAAGATTTTCTAAATATAAACATGTATTTAAGTGATGAATAGAAGATAAGAGAACTTGGTAGAATTTGGGGCTGAAACTTTTGGGGTTGAAATTAATTTTGGGGGCTGAAATGTGGGTTTTATACTCAAATTGGGCTAATAATTAGTGATTTAGTAGGCTGGTCCTGGTACGGGTAGACTTTAATAAATGTGGTAAAAAAAAAAAATTTACACCGGGCTTCAGCCCACCACAACCCACTAATAGTTCCGTCCCTGCCCACAAGTCCCTCCAACGGTTCTCTGTCATGCTCCACCAAGTCAAGCCGTATCAAAAACCAAACAACTTCTTTTTTGCCAATATAGCTCACGCACAACTTTGTCCCGATAACCGCTCTTTGGAAGTGTCAATTGAAGAAGTGTTAGATTATAAAGTGGTGATGATTACGACGATGTCGTTTGCTTTGATTATTTGACTTATTGATCAGGTGATGGCCATCGTGATGACATCGATTACTTTGATTATTGGCTTATTAGTTGCAATCATGAAACACATTGATTGTTGTTCTAATTGTGGGTGGTGTTGTTAAGAGTCATTCACTTTTATATAAATTTATTTTAGTGTTATAGTGTAAGAATATTTTCTTCAATTTATATCTTTTTGGATAATAGTTTTCATTGGTACTGAATTAAAAATTAATTTGAATTCTAGAGGTTAAATGTTTGATGCCTGAGTATTACTCAGAATTCAAAAATACATTAGATATTTTTGACATATTATCCACTAAAACTATTTTTGCTTAACCCTTTACATGTGATGATGCACAAATTGATTTTGTGTAAGATCAACAGTCGAGTATATATAAAAATGTAGTTAATGAGCAATAATGCTAAATCAATGGTAAAACAATAAATAAGAGCAAATACGCATATTTATAGTGGTTTGGTCAGGGTGATCTATTCCACTCTCGAAAACGGCAGCCGTGGTCGGAGATCTTTATTGATAAATAAAAGTCATCGGAAGAATACACTTCAAGAGAATTACAATGCTTTGAGAGAGAGAAACTTGAAGTGTGGAGATGTGTGTGAGATGTAGAGACGTCTTGAAGTCTCAAGGTCATGCCCTCTATGTGGAGATGGCTTACATTATATAGGTTTTGTGAGGTGGTGATGTGAGAGAGAAGACACCTCCTCTATGGTAAGTACAATTTAGGTGGGATTGGGTTTCCATGCGTGCGTATCCCGATATTTTTTCTAACCTTCTCCTATCTTTCTGGACTTCTTGGATCCTGAACTAGGTCGGATCTGCAAAGTGGGGCTGGGTCACCCTTTAGCTGACTTGGGATTTCTTGATTTGTTGGGTATAACCCAGTTAATTTTGGGCTCATCAACATATATGTATGACTATGATGATTCTTTTTGTTTTTCATTTAAAAGTGCCGACTATTATGGATTTTTCAGTTTATGCATTTAAATTATTCTGTAGATGTGAATTTTTGGCACGATATATTGATTTTTTTGTTAGTATGTACTTTCAAGTAAAGACAATTACTAGTCTTAAGATATATTTTACGGTTTCTTTAGTATGCATTTTATCTCACTTTAGTTCCTATTTTTCTAATTGCGTTTTTTTAAATTTTCTACAATTTTTTTTTTACAGTTAAATGATCCAATCGATGACAACAGTCTAAATTGCTTTCCAAAAATACTGCATGAATGTAAATTTCTCTACAATTCTAGACCTCACCAATGTTCTTTTCTTTCCCACGCATAGGATGGTCAATGGATGGGATTTTAACTCGAATTTGAATCTATTTAAGCGGATATGGATTAGATGTTTAATCCGTTAATTTGAATTCGAGTTTGATTTTAGGGGTCTAAACGGATTCGAATATGGATTTATAATAACCCAATCTGTTATTAATCCGATCCAAATAAAAAAATAAATTATGTAAATAAATATCGCACACATATTATATTTATACTGAAAAACAAATAAAAATAGAGTGAATATTAAAATGTAAGACTCATTTTTTCTATTTTCATTTTTTCTATTTTCATTTATACGAAAAGGACTCTGGATAGCTAGATTGGGCTTTGGTCTTTCCTTCAGCTAAGTGAAGAAGCTGTGGGTGACGCAGAAACAAAATTAGAAGAAAAGAGTTGGTAGACATTCATATTCCTTCTTGAGGTACAAATTTCATTTAACCCAAAGATATACCATGAGGGACTATATAAGAAATCACATATAAGAGCCCTATACTTCTCATTCCTTTAATTCTATTTTATTTTTTGGTGAATCCCAAGAAAAGAATAAGTTTCAAATAACTATAATCACATGGTATTAAAAAGTATCGATTAAACTTAAATCACTAGGGAGGGTTAAACACAAGGCATCTGAATTTATAGTTTGCTCTAAGCTAACCGTACATTACTAGGCTACCCGTGTAAGTAAGGGTGGCCCAACACTTGATTTATCTTATTTAAGTTTGTATAAAAACTCTATTTATTGATATTGAATTCAGATGCCCAATGTAATTAATCCCACTAATTTTTGAGTATTTAGAGAAAGAAAAATAGAATTTTAATTCATTTGGAACGACTATAAGTAGGAATTTGTATGTGTTGAATTTCGTAGAATAAATGAGGGGTGATTGAAGGTTGCCGAGAAATGGGAATTTAGTAAGAATTTTTTTAAAAAAAAGTAATTAAATTATACATATATTTGACTCACTTTATTTTATAATCATTTTCGTGTTGTAAAAAAAAATTCAACCCATTTTAACTAGGTGATAGACAATTAACTAATACTAAGAAATAATAAATGTTTTATGAGTAATACAAACAATGGGGCAAAACAAAAACAAAGTTGAAATTGAGGACCCAAAAAATTTATTTCAGATTTGTGCAATCCTAAAAGAGTCATTTTGATCCGCTTAAATATTTGTTTTTGTTTTGAGTGCCCTAAGAAGTACCTTAGGATTTGTTTGGATGAATTTTTGGAAAGAAATTGGATTGGTTTTCTCAAATTCAAACGAGTCAAACCCCTCTTTACAAAGATGAAATTTAACATTAAATTCAGTCCATACTTATATTTGGTATGTCCACGAATATATCACTATTATGATAATACATTTGTATATAAGTGACTATTGTACCCATTCATCAATCTAATACAAACCTATATTTGTATATGCATGGGGTATAATTATCATTTTGTATCTTGAATCCGTTAACCCTTATCCGAAACTCACCTCCCATGGATTTGATGAAAACCACTATCTAGAGTTTAAGATCCGGGCCAATAGCGGGTCGGGTTTGATAACATAGGTTTCAAATTTTTGGTCAAACATGAATTTTGTGTCATTTAGACTATTTTTCTCCAACTCACCTTCGAAAACCCTCCAATCCCACTTACCAAACAGCCCCTAGTGGTTTTTGTCTACGGCCGGCCGACCAGGTCTTATCGTAAGACTTACAAATAAAAGAACAATTCGGAGTGTTATAACTTTGATATCGCCCTAAAACTTACATTAAATTATATCACAAGTCTTGTAACTCTAAGGGCTTATTTGGATGGATACCCATGTTTGATATACAACACATACATATATAGGACCCACAAATATATTATAATTATTAACAACTATTTATCTTATAAATGACTATTTTATTATTGATCAGTCTAATTCATACCTATGTTAAGGAGTACAATTGTCTTTTGTATCATTAACCCATTTTTCCAAACCTATCTCTTAAGTTTGACGAAACTCATGATCATGTGTTTAATATTTGGACAAGTTACAGGCCGGGTTTGGGAACCTAAGATTGAATTTTCAATTCAAATATGAGATTTGGGAATCCTTTGAACTATTTTTCTCAATATCATTTTACCAATCCCCTCTATACTCTCTTGACAAATAGTCCCTAAATTCTTTTCATACTAATCAATGGAATAAGAATAAAAGACAAGAAATGATTCAGTAAACTCCAAATTTGGCCCACAAAACGTGTTTTTTTTTTTTTTGGTGTTTGTATGAAATTGACCGGAGAAGACTGACTGATCCTCTTGACACGTTCCTCGGTCTCTCCAAAATATAGTCACCATCATATATTGGACCACCAACAAGTCTATATTAGCGAAATTTAATTTTTTAATATAACATTGAAAAATAATTCTTAGTCGTAGATCTAAATTTTGAGTTATTTGTAACCATTAATACTAAAAATAATAAATATTAAAAAAATTACGTTTTTAGGACGTGAATAACGAACAGAAAAGGTACAATATTAAAAACTAATTTTTCAAAGCCTTGCACAATAATCCAAAAAGAAAAAAGAATGAGTTGTTTAAGTAAGGACGAAATCAAAATTTTATCTTAAAAAGGGCCAAAATGATGATATGGGCATAATTGTCCAATGAAAATATTTAACGATTATAGTTTATGACAAATTTCAATGTATAAAAAAATTATTAAAATTAATTTTATATAATGTCATCGTAAAAATTATTTTGGGTCACAAAACCCAAAATTTGGCTTGTACTATATAAAAACTAGAGTAATGTTATTTCGACATATTTTGTTGATCAAATTATTTTCTATCATTAGATTGACAATGACCTCATTATTAGTTGAGATCTGCTATCAATTTAATGACTACGATACATTAAACTAACAATTTAAGTTCAAATAATATTTTCTTCAAAATTAGTCTGTGACAATATCACCGTCCTCTTTTTCTCTTATTTATAATATAAATTTATGACTACAAGTAAATTATCCTCATAAATTATAGTATCATATGATACGATAATAAAAATTCACATTTATAACTCAATTTTAAAAATTCTACTTGTTTTTTTTTCCTATATTTATTAGAATAAGCCAAACAAGTGCTTCTTCA
The DNA here is from genome assembly GCA_023539305.1 of Ilex asprella. Classification (NCBI taxonomy): domain Eukaryota; kingdom Viridiplantae; phylum Streptophyta; class Magnoliopsida; order Aquifoliales; family Aquifoliaceae; genus Ilex; species Ilex asprella. The sequence continues at coordinate 2,679,145 of CM042194.1, read as the reverse complement.
GCAAGAGCATCACTCATCCATGTATTACATCTAACATTTGGTTATTAAATATCAAGTCATTAATTTTTTTAGTACACTAAGTGAAATATTTATACATTGGGTTTTTGAAAAATCCAAAGGGTAGCAATAGAACTTTATAAAAAATATATGGGGGCCTATAGAATTTTTTCATATCTTGCCCCTAATCCAAAATAGAAAAACAAAAAGATATTAAACCCCACTTTAATAAGGAATCTACTTATATACGATGAATTTCATTTGAATTCACGGTATACATTTTACTAAACAAAATGGATAAAAAATGTATTAAAGGAAATCTCACCCACAAAAAACTGATCTATAGGTATGCATGCATGAGAATCTCTCAAGTATGACTAGATGAATTCCGGACAAGGTTACGGTACTAAAAAAAATATACTTTTTAGCATTATGTTGAAACTTGAAACTGAATTAAAGTCATCTTCCTTTGATTTATTTGTGGTTGTTGATTATGTAAATAATCAAATAATCAATTAAAATAACTTTATAAAATGCCTAAGTTTTCTGTTTCACTTTCACCAAAGCATGGAGATACATAAAAGAAGTACATACTTTATTGTGGGAAGTTTTTTTAACGAGTCTGATTATGATACCAAAAAATTATTTTTCGATAATGTATATATTTTTTTCAATCAATGAGAATGTGACACATACTTTTTGGTATTATAGGGTTCCGAAACTACAATCCTGATGAAAAAAATCATTTTTATCTTATTAGTCAAGTCCCTTTTTAACGTATCTACCTATTTATGATTGAGGGCCTTTCCGATGGCTAGTTTCCAAAGCTCCTTAAGCAAATAATTACCAAGGTGTTCCAAGTCGTGTTCTATTCAAGTCATTTTATTCTGAGTTCATATCGTATTTATTTTCACCATGAGCCAAAAATCACAAGCAGACTAAGACTCTAGAAACTACAGGTCCCTACGGTGCAACCCCGCTTAGGTCGGAAGCCATCCTAGCCTAGGCGAATTGGGTCTTTGTATTATATTAACTCAAAAGGATAAAAAGCGCATCAGGTATAAGAAGCACTTCGTACTGGAGAACAACTTATATTAAGGATGGTAGCTGACTAGCACTCACTAGAAGGCACTTGATGAGATGAGTTCCTTTATTGAATGGAGTTGCTCTATTTTTAACATTTTCTGAAAGAAGTCATTCTCTAACAAATCTACCAAGGAAAGATGCCACAAATCGGATTCTGTAACTTACTACCTTTGGGTTACTTTCCTTAATCCCAAAAGTGACGGGACATAACCAAGTTCTAAAAAAACCAAACCAAACCAAACCAAAGGCATTTAATTCCAAAATAAATCATGCAATACAGTTTAACAAAAGCAGGTCATAATTTTTTTTTTCCAATAACACTTAAACAGATTGCTCGCATCAAACACTCATATTTCAGATCACATATGCCGATTCAACGACAAAATCGATCCTTAATACTATTCGTCGTTTACGCTAGAAGTTAGAACTCATTTTACATTATTGTTGGTATATATATTACATAAACATCTGTTGCAACACCATTGAGATTCAAACAATTGCCTACCCGAGAAAAATTGTGAAATAATGAGAAAGAATCATGGGGAAAAGAATGAGGAAAAAATACTGAAACTGAACTTATCCCACTTTAACTCCACTAGGCCTTTTTCCTTCCATGGCATCCTTTTTATTACGACAATCGGAACAAAGGAAAGGACCTTGCCAGGGCTTTGAGCTTGTGGAGAAGATGGAACCAGCATGAACTGATATACCCTCGCTCTTAGCAAGGTCAACTTGGCAAATGGCACACACGAAAAGGCCTGATGTTGATTGACTGTTGCAGTCATCGTTTCCTAATCTGCAAATTCCACAAAGAAGAAAATCTCTATCAAACATGGTAAGCGATGAAAGAATGCTAACCAAGTCAAGATTCCACTGGACAATGGGAATTTAAAATGACATGAACGAACGTGCTAGAATGTGTCATAGGAGCCTCCAGATTGTCATATGACTTTGATTCCAGCCAAAATATTAAACGCCTTAAACATATTCCAACCTTAAAAATCCTAAATCACCATTTTCAACTGTAATCAGTGACAAAATGGCCATAGTTCTCAAGTACATCAGACGACAGTTGCCGAACAAATCATCTTGTTCAGATTTTTGTTCCGCATTTGATGGTAAGCCTCTTTTTGACTATGTTTTCCCTTCAATAATAAGGCAATTTTTTACCTTATTCAACATTTGCTGATAACAAGAGCTTCCACGTGTTTGGCAAAGAAGTGTATTCAATAATATTTACCAGAAATCATCGTACCAACCATGTAGCCATGGTTTATACATCAGTAATGCATGCACCCAAAAGCACCACACATCTATGTAGAAGATTCTGAGTCCTGACTAGGAACAAAACTAAAATCAAAGACTAATCGAAATCATTCCAAAAATATATTTCCCTCCCTTCAGATAATTCAAATCATCCCTAAATCATCCTAAAAAGATCTATTACTCCCGATAACATTCCTGTGGATGATGAGCCATTATTCACAACAAAATTATTGGAAAACCACAAGCAGCTAAAGGAATGTGTCAAATAATTTGAAGCTCAAACCAAAGTCAATAATAGGAGGCTACACATGAAGGTGAAATTGGGCACATTTAACCCAAACTCAACTAAGCTGAGAGTTGGCTGCTTGGGCACTCCTAAGTATAAGTTATACAATCATAATCCCACTCAAGTCAGCCAAAGTTGGAATGAGAAATTATTTCAATTGACCGCAGCTAGATTCCTTGTAACTCGTTCAAAAAAAAAAGATTCTTTGCAACAGCAGAAAGTCCATCTTAACTAAACTGCAAGAGTTATTTATTCTTAAGGAAGTTTGAAATCAAGGAACTGATTTCTTCATTGCTTCAGTGACACCTGAGGTAAAATTGGTCATAACCCATTTCTACCTTGTATATTTGCTCTCAATTACATCAAAGAAAGTCACAGCCAATCCCATTCATACTCAAGTAAGAACTGAATAAAAATTGCCCAATAGTTAACATACCCCCTTACCCTCAAAAAAAATAAAAAGGAAAAACGGCTGATATCTTAAGAAGTCAGCAACTTCAATTCAATATTATTCTTGCGAGTTTGGGATTCTAATATTTAGATTCTGATTTAAATTGTGATGTCTACATGAAGTATCAGTCAATAGTGTTATATTACTAAGTTGTCTTGTAAACTCAAATTGTCTTTGATGTGCAATATAATTAATGAGAAAAACTAGAGATTGTACAATTTTTCCTATGTCCTCACCTTGACCCCCATTTTTCCAGTCTATAAACCTCAGCAAGAAGTGTCTTGGTCTCATACTTCTATTTACCATAAGCTTGTACAACCCAATAGATATCCACAAGAAGCGGCAGTCTATGTGAGATAAAAAAAACTAACCTTTCAGCAAGCATTGCTGAGCCTTCTTCGAATAGTTCTTCCACCATACCTACCGCAGACAGCTTCTTTGAAAGTTTACTAGCAGAATCACGGGATCGCTTTCCAGAAAATAGAGCTCTGAGCTTGTTTTTCCTTTTTGGAGGAGATGAAGGCTGTACTGAATTATTAGGAGGTATAATGTCAACAACTATACAAGTGGTGTCATCCTTGAGCCCTCGTGTCCTCAATGCTTCCTAAACAATAATGGTGGACGCAATAAGAAAGAAATTTGAAAGTTTGTTTGGATCTCATAAAACAAAAGTTGGATCCAGTTAAAGCCCTTACTGTTGCAGATAATTGTGCTCTTCATATGTTAGAAAGCCCTGTTCATATATACTAAACTAACCAGGAGATATTGCGGATTGATGAGTTGGAATTACCTTCACTACTTGCCTAGCAGCAAGTTCAGCAGGCAACCCGCGGCATGATTTGGCAGCCATCTCTGACGATAATGCATCCCAGATGCCGTCAGAAGCAATTATAAGCCTTCCACCTGCATTTGATAGCTTTATAACAATGAAGAATGTTAGTCTCAAGCCAACAACATGCCCAACAATAGGAAACAGCTAAAAGTACTACTAAAAAAATAAAAATAAACATTCAAAGGATGAATATAAAATCTGAACAAAAAAGCAATTACCTTGACTTGTTTAACATGGGGTATTGGAACAATATATTCTCCAATATCCATGTCTCCAATTGACCTCGAAAGGCATAAACCTCCTGGCCAACAACGGAGGGGACCAAGCTGTAAAAGTGAAATAACATGTATTACAGAATATTGCTCACAATTGAAGGTATAATTTCTATTTTTAATGCCCACCAGTGTCGATCCAGTATGTGTGATCAGACATAGAAAGAACTACATAAAACCTCACCTGAGCACCGCCACCAAGGCTAAGCCTTCCAACTTCTCCTCCACTAGCAGTTACACGTTCTCTTCTGCGATTACAGCAGAACCAATTAAAATCTGTCAAGAAAAGGAAGGAGAAAAAAGCAGAAAGATAGACACTCACTCCTCCATGTTTTCTTCAAGTCTATGATCCACTGTCAATTCGGAGACCACACCACCCTGAGTATCTAAAATGCAACGGGAGTCTCCAACAGATGCAACTGTCACCGTCCATCCATCGACTATTACAAGGGTAGCTGTGGTCCCAGAAGTCAGTCCTGGAGAAATAAAGATGAAAATCAAGGGCATTTAGTACCATGATGCACAAGAAGAACAAATGAAAGCACTCGGAGAAAGCAAAGATAGGAAAAGACTCAAAACTTCATGCCTTTTCTCTGAAACTCCTTGTCAGTCTTCACGAATCCAGCTACTAATGCTCGAGGTAAAGCCTGAAGCCATTCATCCCGCCCAAGACCACGAGGAATAGCACTTAACACATGATTCAACAAATGATCCGTCGAAAAAATTGCTGCTGCATTTCCATTGTGCCCATCAAAAACCTGAAAGATGATAGAAAACCAACAAACGTCATATCCTGTAAGACAATAAGGCAATATCAGGCAGAAATATTAGGATACAACTGAATTGATCTAGTTGTCAAATGCAGGTTGAAGGCTTATAATTGCTTCTGAAGGCTTATAAGATAATTTCTTCCATTACAATCTAACAACTTCCAACGAGGAAAACATGTTGAGCCCATAGCCCACAGAATAGAGAGTTCAAAGATAAAATTGAGTTGATAAAACCCGAACTGAACTACCCTAAACTGAGCACATCATTTGCTAACAATAAAATTATTTTTCAGTGAACTTAGATGAAATAGCTCAGTTACAAGTCCCATGGTTGTGGTATTATAGATGGAGGCCGAAAAGATCATTCGTAAATTCTTCAATTGATAAAATCTGGACTCATTAGATATTTGTAATGGAGTAGTTACATACCGCAAAGACTGAGAACGTTGTTGAAGTATTCCTTGGCACTCTCTGGCAATCCGTCTTCATTAGAAAATAATCCTCCCCTTTCCTAGACTGAGCGGCAGACCCATAACTCACAGTTGGCTTCTCCATCTTCTCACTCCTCATCTCCATGCTGATCAGTGCAGCTAACGGCACAAGATCATGACGATACTGATACATTTCTTCCCTAGACCCCATTTCCAAGCTGCAAACACCTTTCCCTCAGTCCCCTCGATTCCCCCAAAATCTCAAACCCTTTACCCTAAACTCACACTAATTTCAAGAATTTCAACATCTCAACCATTCCACCACAATGAACAAAAGCCAGATTCACATTCCATAAATCCCTAACAATGGAAGCCAACCAAAACCCAGAAATCCCTCGCAGATGAAAACTCTAGATATATATAAATAACTCTGTTTGGAACTTGATCTGTATTCAAGTTAAGATCTGAAAAACCCACAAAGCCAAACATTTCGTAGGACCAATTATCTAAAGACAGAATCAAAAGTCAAAAGAATTTTTAACAACGCATTCTTTGACAGCTATGAAAGCTAAGATTCTGCAATGAATTACCTCGAATATGTCTTTGAAGACAACGTTTCTACCTCGTACCTGTCACGCAAACTCAAATCCAAGTTTAATTGCGACCAGAACAAACAACAAGTATAAGAAATCAACACGGAAACAAAAACGCGGATTGATGACCAGGTATGAACTGTAATATCTAATCATCAAAACCCAAACTTACTTCAATCAAAATAAACAGACATTCTGGAGAGTCAATCACGGCATATATGTATATTCCAGTGAATTTTTAAAGAGAAACCCAGGTCAGCAAGACAACACCCACCCCCACCAGACAGCTAAACAGAGATATTTCTACAAATTATTGGATTCACAATGGTAAAGATAAAAGAACTTGCATGGAAATTTGATAAAACTTGCAAAAAGATGATGTTTTTATTTGATGTAAAGAAAGCTAACTTTTTAAATTTACTATTATATTAATTTCATGCACACCAAAAAAAAATACCCAATGGTATACCCCCATAGTCCCATTGCAGTAAACCAAGGAGGGATGACTTTCAATTTTTAGAATTTTGAGTTTTTAATTCAAAATTTCAGTCTCCTATCTTTCAACTTCCCCATAACTAATCACTAATTTTTTTAAAAATTTATTTAAAAATATTATTTTTGATGGCAAAAATATTTTTTATAATTATTTATTTAAATTTTCAATTGATAGAATTAAAAATAAAAATTATAATTTTGTGCATCACATAGGACAGACAAGGAGGGCGGACCGCCATACATTTTGAGGTGAAGCTTCTGTAGTACCATGTAAGTTGAACACTGTTCAACTAAAATACATTATTTTATGAGAAGGTTTTTGAATCAAATATGCAAAGCTTAAGGATTTAGATGGATCTTAATCAAAGTTCCTAAGGACAATCCAACAAGATTTTCCACATCTTTTTGAAATTATGCATACATGCATAACTAGGATTGAGTTTCAAAAAGTGCTTTTTTCACAAAGATGGAAAATTTGTTAAAAGTAAGTTTTCACAAACCTTTTTATGTGGAAAAACTTTTCACTTTTGTAGAGGCATCTTCATGAAAGATCAGTTTTTTTTTTTCCTTTCACATTACTGGTTTTGAAATTGTGTTTAGGAAAATTTAAAGAAAAAGTAGGTGGTAGGGCATCGATAACACGTGCAGGAAGGGGTGAATGTAATTTAATGCACAATGTGGTAGGGTAAATTGTGACCAGTTCACCAACTTGAATTTCTTTGAAGCTCGACAGCAAAAATCCCGAAAAATCACTAGAGATAAAAGAATAGAACATTTAGTGCTAAAGACTTTTACTCTAATCTATATCGTTCATACATCTCCTTGATTGAAAGAGTATTAAAGAAGCTTGAATTTACTCTTAATGTTTGTGCGAAGAGAGTGAAGGTATTTCCCCTTAGATCAATCACCACATCTATTTGATCTTCTTCCATGCTTTCAGTACAAGGAAAATTTAGTGGTCCCTCTGTCTCTTGATAACTTACAGCAGGCTGTGATGGTAACCCTTTTTGGGTTTTGGCCCTTCAAGTTTGCCCCTGTTTGCTCCACAAATAAGGAACAATCAACCACTGCTTACCAACCTGGGTCCCCAAATCAAGATTACTAAATGCTGTTGAACAAGCACCAAGAACTTCTCCTGCAGGAAAATATGCACATGATAAAAGTTGTCCAAGTTGAATTTAATTTAGTTGAGTCATATCCGACTTGACACTCTTTAATCCGACACTACATATATTTCATGTCAACCACGAGTCTCATTCAACTCGTGATTGATTCGGAAATATTTTACCATCGCATCGTTATTGAATCGAGGTGTATCGCCCATTATCATTCCACGAAGCCACAATATAAATGCTAAGTTGCTCAACCAACTATTTCTTATATCTAACATATTTGTGTTTACTGTCGTGATGCATTTTAGTGTGTTTAGAGTCAATGACCAACATCATGACCCTGTTCACAGTACAATTAGCATGGTACTTTTTTATTTGCATCCCCATCATATCAGAACAATCTATTGTACTAAAGCCACACAGAATTAATGGGCTTTTATGTGAAAAATGTTTTACAAGTTGATATAGATTCTCAACAAAGCAAGATAGGATATTAAGGGGACATAAGGCTCCCTAGGAGCAGAGAAGCTAATCTTGATGCCTCAAGCATCATGAATGATAAGCATTAGGTGGCATTGAATCACATTTATTCATCTTCTTTTATTTGTCGTGTTTAAATATTGAGAGAGATTTAGTTTTTTCATGCAAACATGCATGCACATGTAGAGTATTTTTTCATACAAGTATGTAAGTATAACAGAACAAATTGGACAAAAGTACCACTAAAATTAAGGCCATGTATCTTTATTTTTGGAAAATAAATTTTTATTTCCAAAAAATATAGATGTACAATATCGTTTAGTACCCACCCTAAATATGGGCGAATACAAGGTTTAAAATTTCCAAAATTTTGAGGTTTTTTTTTAAAATTTTAAAAAATTTAATGTTTTTCTAACTCTTGCCCCCACAAATCAATTGTGTACTATTTCATGATTTTAAATTTTGATATACCAAACTCTAATTTGATTGTGATATAATTTGATTTATTGCATTCAGATATGTGGATATATGATGAAATTGAGTATTACTTGATACAATTGAATTGACCTAAAATGTAATTTAATAAAATTCAAATCTTAATAACTCACATATCCACTCGATTATTTAGTATTTACTTTATTTGGATATAGACTGTTAAAAAAAATCGTTGTATATCAAATTAAAAAAATATTTTAAAATCAAATTCGAATCTCTTGAAAATCGATATGAAATTATGTGATTGACCCTGGCTTCGCCCATGACCCTAAAGCTACACAAAATAATCTCCCATTTAAAGATTCTCGGCATTACAAAATATATGTATTTGTTAACCCAAATTCAGGATTTAAAATAAATGTATTCGGTGCTTATTAATTAAGCTCGTTTGATAACTAAAATTTGAAAATCTTAATATATTAAGTACTCCTTAAAAATAGACAAAAAGATTAAGTAAGAGATTCCTTCCTTAATTTTGAAAACTAAAAGTGCTCAGCAAAAATATTTTTAATAATATTTACAATATAACAATTTTATCCCGAAATATTTTACAATCCTATTAAAACTCTAATTAGTATTCTCTCCAAAACCCCTAATCTATCTGTCCTCCTCACCACCATTTTTTTCCCACCGTCTTCTCTAGGGATTTGATTTACTATATTGATTGCAGTGAAATCTTTCTTTCATAATTGGATTTTCAATTAGTCACTTTTTTTCCTTCGTTTCGGATAACAAATAGAATAGTTGAATAAATCAAAAGCAGGAGAAATACCAGAGGGATTGTTTCCAACTGCGAATCTTTAGCTTTACTTTCCTCCCTTATAATCCCTCTAGGTGGTATACCACGGCAGAGCCTGGCCCTCGGGGTTATATCTAAGCTTGAGTCCAGAATGGGAAGGTGTTACAGGGAAGGGGCCTCTCTAGTACCTCTTACGAGATCAAATAAGACACATACGACCGCTAAATAGAGTTTCTCTCTCCCTCCCTCCTATACTTTAAAGCGAAGCGGGACTTGTTTTTCTCTCTCTCGTCCTGACTTCTTCAACTACTCTTTTCTGCAAGCCCTATGTTGTAAGGGATAGAAAGTGCAATGGCCAAAAGTGTTCAATCTCTAGGAAAGGCGAGCAAAGAATCAAAACCCTTGCTTAATGGAGTTGCTTTCTTCCAATGAATAAGTGGGATCTATCCCTGTCCTTGGATTCTTCCCGCTTTGTTGAATTGAATAGGTTGCTCTTTCTCAATCCGATCTTCTAGAGGAAGTGAGTCGCGAATCTCCTTGTTATGATGAGCGGGCCTTCCCTTCCTTCTATTTATTAGGTTTTCAATCCTAGACCTCTTTCTATCCCTCAACTCCGTTAATCCCAACATTCGAGGTTCTTTGTCGGATTGCATTTCACTAAAAAACTAAGAGGATACGTACTAGACGGCAGTCATTGATGGTTATAAATCGAAGCTAGGATACCGAGACTATAACAGTTGCTCGATAGTAGTGGTGGCTACTATCGCCATGCTACTTGGGATGAGCATGGAAAAAAACAAGTCGGGCAAAAAGAGGTGGCTCCATACCGGAGAATTATGGATTTGTAAGAGGCTGAGAAAGTTATGGATTTAGCAAAAGCTGTTAGGAATTGCATTTTTTTTTTTTTTTTGACAACTTGGGTTTAGGGGATCAGACACATGCAATTAAGTTACTTCTTCCCTTTTCTTCTTCATTGCACATATACACACATAATTACACAGACACACACATATACAGACACAAATCACATAATCCATAACTAATTGTAATTTTTAAAATTTATGAGAATTAGTAGCTTTAAGTGATCAATTTTAAATTAAATTAATTTTATTATCATGTTTGTTAAATGTAGACTATAATATGATAATATTGATTATGATTTATGCTATGAATTAAACTGATTTGATATGTCATAATTTTTTATTAGATAAAAGCATACTTTATATATATTTTTTTAAAGTAAAGAGTGAAATGATAAAACTGAAAATTTATTTATTTTCAGACGTCAGCTTTGTGTAGTTATTAAACAATTTAGTATTTAAATTTCTGTAAGTATCAAACAGTATATGAATTCAACATTTAGCATTTAACATTCAGTTTTCAGACTTTAACTTTCAGTTTTTGGACTTCAACTTTCAATTTTATCAAACACTACCTAAGAAATAAAATATTCTTGTAACTTAAGAAATTAGGTAATTTTTTTCTTACATTCCTAGAGTGTAAAATAATTATGGTCATGTATCTTCTCCCCATTGAACAATGGGTTTTCCCATACTTATAGTATACTAAATGATTGCAACTTTGTCTCTTAGAGTTCAACTGGATTCAAATTCATCACCAAAACAAATGGTGTTTTTCACATCCCTTAAAATTTTAAATGTCCCACTTCTGGAAATTTAAATGTTATTTGAACTTAAATTGATGACTTAATAATTCATAACCAGTAAGTCCTGGTATTTATTATGACCCACAACCAACCAATAATTGTGATATATTATGTCAACAAATTAAGTCTAAATTATATTATTGATCAAAGAGCTCATCACAGAAGCTCATCATTAAAAGTTTGGCACCAAAGAGAAAATTTGCGCCAGAAATAGGGAACTTAATTTGCCACAAATTTTTTTGTCACAAATTGTAATATTCCGAACTTCCATTGTATTATATTATTTGTTTTTGGCTAAGTTCATACGATTTTAAAACATGCTATATAATGAAGACACAAATTACACGTTTATATACCAATTTATACCCATAGTAAAAAAAAATCTTTTTTTTAATCACAAATGCTTAATTTTTTGGTTGTGAACCTATAGGTTCGATTATTATATTAAACGCAAACATTGTTTTTAAATATGAATCTCCCTTTAATATTAACGAGACACGATGCGACACTCGTATCAAGATGTCACATGTAAACATTAGCAGTACTGCACCGAGGGAATGTGTGGTCCTAAAAAAGAGGTCTCGAGGAAACAAACCCCTTGGGGCCAAGGAAAAGTAGTTGACCCGGGCCCGAGCATTCTATGCTAGGCAGGTATATAGGACCCCACGATGCGACATACTACAATAGGGGTGTCAAACGTGTCGGGTCGAATCAGTTTCGTGTCGTGTCACTTTTTACCGTGTTTTTTTCGTATCGTGTCATTTCGTCACATGTCGGGTTTGGGTTAATATTCGTGTTAATAAAAAATTATTTAATTTGACAACAACTAATATAATATTATTTAAAAATTATAAAAAATTATAAAAAAATTATAAAATTCTTATTTAAGAATATAATACTCGTTAAATAATTATTTTTTATCTACAGTACCCATTAATCGTGTTATTCGTGTCGAACCTGAATTTGACTCATTTATTACCGTGTCAACTAATCGTGTTTTTTTTGAGTTCGTGTCGGGTTCGGTTCGAGTCGGGTTCGTGTTCCAGGTTACAAAATTGATAGCCATATATTACAAGGAATGATTACATGCATAGACACATCACATCGAGTCACATGTCGAATATTAGAAAATTCGGATAAAGACATGACCTTTACTGATGCGAACTGTCGGGAGTTTTTATATTTAATGCACAACACCAGTTCAGTGAATGTTCGGTGTGACTCAATGAATGCCCAACAGAGAACATTAAATATTGAGGGGATGAACATTAAATACTCATTATCTTGATCAAGCCAATCATCATGAAGTTACGTCCCGAGGAATAGTCGACCCTCCTCGGGCATAGTAATTACATGACTCAAGAGAGGAATAGTTATCGATTGATTGCCGCTAAAGGGGCATTGCTAGCCGGCTTGATGGGACCCCTCAGAATGCCACATCATCCCTCGTGTAGGTATAAATAGCACAAAGGATGGGCTCTTAGGTGCGCGATCAAGACTATCCCAACAGAGTAAAACTTAATCCTCCCCTTTGAGCACCATCTGACTTAGACATTGGAGGAGATAAGCCAAACCAATCTTTGCCCCCCCATCTAACCATACTTCGCATTTGCAGGATTCTCAGGGCAACCTCACCCCAGTGCCCCTATCTCAAATTATTGCGTAGGAAAACATTCATGCAATTGGGTGTTGTCTATAGGAATTATCTGTAAGACCCCGTATTAAAATTAAATAAAGATAATATTATCTTAAGAATTATCTTAGGATGAATAAAATGATGGTAGATACTTTGAACCATTGTTGAAAATTTGTTCATAAAGTTTGAGTTTCAAACGTATTGATTTTTGGGGTAAATTGAATTTTGGAGATAAGTTTGAGAAGAATGGTTAAGCAATTTATAAAAAAATTTAGATCAAAATAAAGTTTCCATTAAATCTGGAAGGTCAAAAAATATTGGAAGAGGTTATATAAGTTGTATTAGAAGTTTAGAAGTATTCTAGAGTTGAAACCTATTTTAGAGAGGATTTGGGTAGAAATAAATTTGACATAATCTTAGGATTTTGGCTATTACTTTTTACTCTAATGTCTGATTGATCTGAAATTTTTACATTAAAAACTACGCTTCAAGGGATACAAAAGTGTATTTACAAAACTTTTGTGAATAGTCCTCTAACTAGGTCAAAATCAAGCTGAAAGTTAGGGACAACTGCTATCGCGCCCACACGAAAATTCTCTATTTTTTATCCTATGAATACCTTACGGCCGCAATCTAAGTGTCTTTGCCTATATTTTCAACCCCAAGAATCCTAAGAAATTTTGAGAAAAGGAGGAAGAACAGGCTGCATCTTGAAGGATTAATACGTGGTAATCGCAACAAAATACATTAGGATTAAGATCTCAAGAATCAAGATAGTGTTTCTTTCTCAAATTTATTCATTAATGATTAATGTTATATCATCTATCTTTTTTATCCTTATTATGATATAAATAATTGAACTACAATGCTTGTACATTCGTTTGAACCCATGATTCGTTTCTTAAACAAAAAACATGATTTGCTTCTAAGATCTATTCATTCTTGATTTAAAATCTAGTTCTTTAACTCCATTCTATATATGTGATATATCTACAAAGTTTTCATATTCTTTTTTAATATTATTCTTAAATTCTTGAATAAATGGATTATTTACATAAAAATAAATGTTTTACATCCAAAAATCATATGTCTTTGATTGAAGAACCCCGATTCTTGATTTATAACCTAATCTACACATGTTTTACATCAAAATTATGTTTTTGATTACAAAAACCCTAGTTCTTGATTACTATCAATTCAAATATATTTTTGGGGAGATCTCTTGCATGTTTTCTTGGATTATTCATTTGAAAAAATTATGGAACTACGATTCTTGATTGTAATCAAATTTTATGAAAAAGTAGCGAAATTTATCTCTTGTATGGGTGGTGTGATGAATGTGAATTGCACTCGAATCTATATTGCAAAGTATCTAGATGTTTTTTCTTACCTTGAGGGGTTTGAAGGTTTCCTATCACTCAAAGTGGGGTGGTGTCTTGCGATGGCTAAACTACTATTCATTCACGGTGATCGAGACTGAGGGTTAGTATACTAGTCCTAGGAAAGATTCGTTACTGTCAATGTATCGGTATATGCACTTCCTAAACTTTTAAGGCCCTGTAGGGATTGATTTAATGGTTTGTGATTATGGTGTGGTGTGGACCAGATATGTTCACGTTGTAGTTTCATGCTAGTCTACATGTGTACATGAGATATAATATTTGTGAATAAATGTTGCATTGGGAATGAGTTTTACTTCTGCAAACTTTATCATTTGGTACCGTTAACTTGAAATCTCATTAAATGTCATTGTTTTATTTCAAAATTATATATATTATTTTACAAAATGTGACTTGCCTGTTTTCATGATTTCTAAACCTTGTTTAGGTTTTAGAAGGTTTTCCTATTGAGTTTTATTGCTCACTCTACCATGACATTTTTCAGATTTTAGTGTTGAGAAGAATCTAGCATTAGATGAGCTGGTAGATTGTGATGCTAAGGAGGATCGTGATATGGATCCAGCTGTAGAAGTTTGAGAATAAATTTTAGTCTCAAAAGTTTATATTTGACGGTTTACTTATGTTAAGGATTTATTTATGTTTTCTTTGGGGATTTATCTAATCAGATGTTGGATTATGAATGATTTTATTTATTTAATGGTACTTTAGTATGCTCTCATGGTTAGATGTTATATAGATAGTTAATACCTTCCACGATGGATTTTAGGGCGTTACATTATCGAATCAAGTCTTTCCTCTTAATTTACACCATGATGTATTGGCACTCTCAAGGCAATGCGGAGGATAACCCTCATGCAATGAATACTAAGACCAGCCAGCTTGTTGCTCCATCAGTATCCATGTCCTTAGACCAATCGAAAGGTATTCATCGGAACACCTAGTCGAGCCTGTGGACGCAGACCCTATGCTTGGCAAACAAGGGGGAAGATCCTTGTCACGAGTTGATGTAACTGATAAAAGAATAGTTAGGTGCTCGACTGAAGAAGATAGAAAAGGACTATGTCAATGTCATCAAATGACATGAATTCGAGCTCTTGGCTAGAACCTCCCAAGGCGTGGCCACCTTAAGAGGGGCAAGGCTGTGAGAGCACCCACAAAATATGCTCCTTAGAGCTATCAAAAGACATGTCCCAAGTCGATCTACGTCACTACTTACAGCAAAAGGCTATGAACTCCCATGCCTCCAAGCGAAAGCGTCCCTTGGGGGGCAATCTCGCTTGAGGGGAGAAAAGGGCAAAATCCTTGCCTTGCGAGGATATTCTCAACTGACTGTCACAGAAGGAAGGAGTAGAGGCATCCGTTGAAGGATTTACCCTCTCAGTCAAGGACACGTGGGGTCCACTAGTTTGACTACTGATGACAAAGGTACATGCACAATGACAATGACACTGAAAATGATCCCGTTAAGTCCTCGTTTGTTCAAAACATCCGAGAGGTAAAGATGCCAAGGAAATTCACCATGCCCCGATTCAAGTTCTACGACGGAATGACTGATCCCGAGGGGCACCTAGATAATATAAATAATTCATGTCCCTTTGAGATACAAACCACATGTTGTTGTGTCGAGTCCTCCTGATAAACATTGGAGACACTAATATGAAATGGTACAAAAGTTTTCCCCCCGAGAGCATAAGCTCCTAGAAATAGATGACCAAACTATTCTCAGTCGGTTCATCACCAGTAGTAAGAGGTTGAAGGATTTCAATGCTTTATCATGATGTGATAGAAGGAATGAGAGACTCATTGACAGTACGCAACCTAATATTGATAGGTTGTCAACGAAGTAAAAGGCTGCATGGAGAAAATGGCTACTGCCACATTTTTGGCTTGGGCTCTCCCGAGAAAATAGACTTGTATCAGTTACTAACCAAGAGAACCTAACCGACATGGGGTACCATATGGCCGTATCGACAAATAATACAAGGTCGAAAACAAATTCCACGATGAAGAAGAAAGAGAAGGATCCCCTGTTAAGAAGCAAGATTCCTCTCAGGCTCCCTCCCCAAATCTCTTAAAAAAGGTTCACTTAGTCTTCAAGGAGTTGATCTGCAAGTTTCTCCACAAAGATCAAGCAAGATCCTTTCTTCAAATGGCATTCGAAGATTCAAGGTGACCCATCCACCCAGAGCTCAATTGCTCGGTGTTTCTATTATCGGGATACTGATACCTTACCGGGGATGGCCAAGTGTACAAGGCATTCCTCAAGAAACTGGTCCAGGAAGGGCATCTCTGGGAGTTCATCAACAATGACAAAGCCCAAGAAGGTGAGAAACACTCTGCCATGGTCACTAAGAAGGAAATAATAGTCATCAAGGTAATCTACGCGCGTCGCATGAACGGCTGACCAGTAATTCACTAAGATTCGACTTGTAGAAAGTCGCTCAAGCCATGCGGGTGAAGGAAGGAAAGACTGAGCTTCCTCCTGCCAAGAAAGTCCAGAACAATACAAACTCCGCTCGGGTGGATCTCCTTCTCAGTCACAGTGAGAGTTAACACATTCCCAATGGAGTTTGTTGTGATTGACCTTGACACCCCTTACAATGCAATAATGGGAAGGACATGATTACATGCCTTGAAGGTAGTGCACTTATCTTACCACTAGAAGTTCAAACTCCCCACCCCTTGGGGGATTATGGAGATATACGAAGACTAGACCATCTCAAAGAGTTGTTTCTACACCGCTGTCAAGGTCATGGTGAATGCAAAGGGAAAAACACAGGACCCGAAAATGGACGTGGCTAAATAGCAATCAAAGTACGACCGAATCGGCGTCAAAGAACCCCGGGTTGATCAGTCTAACCGATCCACAAAAGAGCTCAGTATGGTCTACCTCCACTTGAGTGACAAAGAAAGATTTGTTATCATTGGCTCCTTCTTGTCAGGAATCGAACAAGAGGAGATGACTAGTTTCTTCGAAACAACGTCGATGTATTTTCTTGGACTCCTGAAGAGATGCGGGGATTAGACCCATCATCTGCCACCGGTTGTATGTAGATCCAGCGTACAAGTTTGTCAAACAGAAGCTTTGACGTTTGACACCCCACCATGAACAAGCTATCAATGAAGAAGTAGACCAGTTGCTAGAAGTTGACTCCATTAGGGAGGTGCAGTTCCCAGAGCGATTATTTAACACCGTTTATGCCAAGAAGAAGAATGGAATGTCATGTGTTTGCGTGGACTTCACCGACCTCAACAAGGTCTACCACAAAGATGATTACCCTAATCTAAGGTGGATCAGTCGGTGGATTCAACCATAGGGTGACCTTTATGGATTCTGGGAGTAGATAACTTTAGATCCCGTTACACGAGTTGATGAGAAAAAAATTGCCTTTATAATTCCTTGGGGGTTTACTATTATAAGGTTATGTCGTTCGGGTTGAAGAATGCAAGAATCACATACCAACGACTAATAATCAAGATGCTTAAGAATTAGAACGGAGTCACCATGAATGTCTATATTGATTACATGCTCGTAAAGAGTTAAGACCGAGATGATCATTAAAGAGACCTAGCCGAGACTTTCCACAATACAAATAAATTTATAAATTCACATCATAAGAAATAACAAATAAAAAAGTAAAATTATAATGCAAAATAGTTCACGTGCAATACACGTGTAATAAGTAGTTACATCAAATGTACAAATTAAGAATTTTAATTTTTAATTTGATAATGAAAAAACCCTGCTTTTAAATTGTAATTAACTTTTTTTTGTTGTACATAAAGACAATACATCGCTTTTACTTTGATTAGCAAAATTGTGAATTTATGACTTTGTGTACCTAAACCTTTAAGAAACATTTTACTTTTAGGTTAGACAACAAAAATTCTCTCTTTTTTTTTCATCACTTGTTAAACACATGTATTAATTAATCTCGAGAATTTCAAGTATCATTTAATTTTGAAAAACTTCAACGAGAGTCATCACTGAGTCTCCGGTTCGTCTAACTCGTCCGGGTTGACAATTCCCACTTTTCGATCCACGGAACAACCCAATTCTTCTCTCTCCCACTCTCTCCAGGGCTGTGTCCGTCCAACACGCTCTGGTCAGACCACCGTGTGTCTCCATTTCTCTGCCTTCTGAAAACGGGCGTCAAACACGTCCCAGGAACAAGACCAGTCATTCCCTTTCTCTCTCTAAACTTAATATTCTTTGCATGTATAAAAACAATGTACCAACTAGAGGGTTTTTTCTACATGCGATGCGAAATAGATTTCATTTAAATCAAGAAATTACAGATTTTGTGGGAATTTGGAATCATTAGTTTTGTAGAGCTTCGATATGATCGCCTGCCAGCATCGGAGCGCCAGAGAAATCATTTCCGACGCCGGTGCCGGCGCCGCTGCAGGTCTTCTCTCTACTAAAATCCATTATTTTTCTGCAATTGTACATGTATATGATGGAAGCTAGGGTTTGTTGTTTATGCATTATTCTAATTTGTTACGTGGATAATTCCGTACATTTTATGTAATTCTGTGCAAAAATTGCTATTCGAAGTGCTAGTGGATGTTGGGTTGTGTTTATTTTTGTTAAAATTTGTGCATTTGGGTTTTTGATGCTAAAGCTGTTGAAATTGATTACCTTTTTTTTGTTGATTGTGATATGTGATTTTTATGCCAAACAGGTGCTATAGCTGCTACTTTTGTGTGCCCATTGGATGTGATCAAGACTAGACTACAAGTCCATGGCCTGCCTGAAGTGCCCCAATCAGGTCGCAGAGGTCTGTTAGACTCCTTATGCTTTGGCAAATTTTGTTTCTGTGGTTGGATACTATGCAGTTAATTTATTTAACTAGTAGCTCCTGCAAATAGTGCGTAAAGAAGAAGCATTTCGGAAAGATTTCGTTTTAATATGAAAAATATGCCAATGGACTCAAAAGCTCTGGACACATCTTGGCATGGAAGAGATTGTGAAAAATGTAACTTATCTCCAGTATATCAGTTGTTTAGAGGTGTAGCCAGTAACGTTGAACAAGCTAAGCAAGTCTAAAGGAGAGATATATTGAAACTTGGAATGTTGTGTGATGAAAAGTTTGCTTTGATTTTAGTCATTGCCGAGATCATGGCCATTCTACTGACATTGCTAAATGTTAGTCATTTGGTGCAAGTATTTTTCGTAGTTATATAAGCTCAAGGTTCTTTATGCATATAGAAAAAGGAGATCTTATGTATTAATTCACAAGCAGATTTAAGTAGGCTTCATTTGATAAGGAATGATGGAATTAGTATTTACTACTGAAGTGACCATTATATAGTAATCTCTTATTTGTCAAGAAGACGAAATTTTGATAATTCCCCAAATTATTATTATCATAATTTTGTGAAGGAGAAAGGTTGGCAGGAGTCCTGAAGACTTTCTCCCTATCCTTCCTTTTTTGGCTAAGCCAGGGGCTATTTCAGCGCTGGTACACAAATATGTTTTCTCACTCTAGTCCTACATCATTAGGGTGTCATTAGTGCATACAAATGGAGATATAAGCATGATAAAAATTTGGCTCCATCAACTTCAAAATTAGGCAAATGTGGTGGAGACTATCAATCAGTTTGGTGTATGGCTCTTTACTAATCAATGTGGATGTGACACTGTGGATATTTACTGCTAGCTGGAAAACATTAGGCAATAAGGTGCGGCTTCAGTACTATGCACCATTGGCATGTCATACCTCAATTTCACTTCCTGGTCACTTCACTTATATATTTATTACATAGCACATTGGTATGATCGGTGCTGCCATGAAACTAGTAGCCAATGAAGTCCCCCCCCCTCCCTTCCCTTTTTTTTAAATTCTTTTCCCTGTTTGCTCCAATTGGGTCTTTTTTTTGGTTATATAAACTAGTAGTGTGGCTTTAGGCACTACAAAGTTTTGTACGACACAAATATTCCTCTTTACTGAGTTTTAGGATTTAGCAGGCTGCAAATGGTTGAGTAATAAACAAACAGTAAACAAATAATACTTTAACTAACTTCTTGCTTTAATGACTTCTTAATTATTTTCCTGCCCTATATTGGGGTCTGTTCATCTGCATCATAGAGCAGATTTAGCTTGCAAGTGCATGATAGATGAATCTACTGTTGGCTATTGGAACAGACAGATGATTCATCTACCTCTTCAGCTAAATTTGCAGAATCTACTATTGCATATTAGGATTTTTCAAACAATGATTTCTTTTTTTCATCTTATTTTTATTTGGTTTTGAAAAGGGACACCAGGCACAAAGAATTTTCTTCCGTGTCAAGTTGTTCATTTTATTCTTTTTTATGGCATTGCTTATCTTTGTGTGACATTTTCTGCTTTCAATCTTCTGGCAACAATCAGGTAGTATCATTGTTACAAGCCTACAGAACATAGTACGAACCGAGGGTTTGAAGGGACTATACCGTGGCCTTTCGCCTACATTGGCAGCATTACTTCCAAACTGGGCAGTGAGTATCACTTTTCTTTTCTTTAGTAACTTCCTAAAGACAAGTAACTGGCGACCCTCCTAGAGGATTATGCCTTTTTTGTTATGGATGGAGTTTAAAGACATTATTTTTCTATTTTCTGGACAACTTAGGGTTAATGGATTAATGCAAGATGTTTTATTTATGTACAAAAGATGGAGTCGGGATGTTGTCTTTCTAGTGCAAATGGCTCGAGTTTCATCAATTTCTTTCTTATTCTTTTTCTTATGTAAAGTTCTTTCCTGGTGGAATGCTCCCCCCCCCCCCCCACACACACACAACCTCCTAAAATAAAAAAAATTAACTGGGTCACTAGAAGTTAGAAAAGTTGTTAGTTTCATCTATTATTAGATGAATTCAGCTGGGACAATGTTTGGTTTATTTCAAATTTGAGTTCTTCAGTTGAGGATGACTGCCAACAAAAATTGGTTATGTTAATGGACTTATTTGAAACTATATATATGGAGTCAATTTACCTTGATGTCTTTGACCATAGGCTAGTGTTCTCTGCCACTTGCATCTGGCTCCTTTTGTGAAAACAAAATCAAATTCATCTTTTTCCTCATATCAATTTGTTTTCCCTTTTCTGGGTTGAAGAGATTTCTTTGCTTTCAAATTCATTGCTTCAAATTGGAAGAATAAGAATTTCTAGGGAACCTATCCCTTCTCTTATCCTTCTCACCACAGAGTGTAAACAATTTTCTTCAAAACAAACTTATTTCGCTAATCTAGCACCAATTTGCACCATTGCTACATTTTTTGAATCTGACTTCAAGTATTAGACTTCAAATTATTTCTGACTTTGTTGAAATGCACCATGATTGTTGCTGATCTTTTCATTTCCAGCAAATACATTCAAATCCGTTATTTTATTTCCTTTTATATCTCACCAAGTGACAGAAACATTTATTCATATGTAGGTGTACTTCACAGTTTATGGACATCTTAAAAGCGTGCTGCATTCCCATGGTTGGTCTTTTACGATGTTGTTTACTTCTCAATATGTGCTGTTTTCTTCCGAATCTATGTGGGATACAGTTTTTCATTATTAGTTATCAATGAGCCAGGAAGACTGCTGAAATTTGATAGCTTTATATTGTGGCAATGCAGTGGATAGCAGTGGTCAATTTACATTTGGTGCAAATATGATAGCTGCTGCAGGTGCTGGGGCAGCCACATCAATTGCAACAAATCCGTTGTGGGTTGTTAAAACCCGTCTCCAAGTAAGTTGGGTGTTCTTTTGTTTGCGATTCCTGACAAATATACTCAAGCTTTTAATTAGTATATGAACTCATGCGTTTAGTGGTTGCCTGCTTGACCATTGTAGTAGCGAGGTCCTATCACTATGCATTTGTTAATTTGTAATTATGGGTTGGAGAGGTGGCTGCAGTTCCACTGAACTCCCTCTCTTTTTTACTGGATGTTTGCAGACAACAGAGTTTCAGGAATATCTCCGATTCATCTGCTGGAGAAATATGATTTGCAATGAATAAATTTTCAAAATTATAATCTGTCTTCTAATCCCCAAATCCTAATGTGGAATTGTTCAAACTTGTTAAATTGTTGTTTTCTAGGCCTCTTGGCTATTTTCCTGGTGTACTTGTAATTTTGACATTTTAGCTCTTTATATGTCCAGAATCTTGTGGTGAAAAATTTCAAATGCTAATGTGAATGATGAAAATTTAGCCTTAGCATTGTGTTTGCAGTATAAATAGCAAAAAATTAGGTCATTACAGAAGTTTTGACATGACCACCTGATTTTGTACGTCATTAATATGTTTACTAATTGCTTTAGGTTTGATAAATCGAACTCTCCCTAGGTAGGAACTTGATATACTTGTAATATTGTCGCTTAGCTTGATATGTGAGCTTATTCTGTTTCTCCTTTTTTTGTAGACACAGGGAATGAGGGCAGGTGTGGTTCCTTACAAAGGCATATTTTCTGCTTTGAAACGGATTACACACGAGGAAGGAATCCGAGGATTGTATAGGTTAGTGCTTATTAGTTCAGTATCCAAAATGTAAAATTTAGAGATTTCAGTTTTTGGATGCACTCAAGGCATGGGATAATTTTGCTGATAAGTTTGAGGCACCGAGTGATTTGTTGATTGATGTACCTTACTAGTCCTCACCTTTTTCCTGGGTGTAGATATGTGTCAATGAATTCCATGATGTCTAAAGCTAAATCATCTTTAAATAATTTTCAAGCCTGGCTACTAGATCATTTGTATGTCTTTATGTTCACCATATTTGGTCTCATAGAAATTCTTTGGTTCGTACAGTGGCCTTTTGCCTTCGCTAGCTGGGGTTAGTCATGTTGCTATCCAATTTCCAACATATGAAAGGATCAAGTCTTACTTGGCTAAAAGGGGTAATGCTTCATTTTTCTGAATTTTTTATTTTGTTGTAATGCAATAATTTCTATATAAATTGTTAAATTTATCTGCTGTGATCATGTTGGTTTGAAAATTTCAGATAATACAACTCCCAGTGAGCTAAGCCCTGGAAAACTTGCCATTGCCTCGGCTCTATCGAAAATAGTTGCCTCCATAATGACTTATCCACATGAGGTGTGTTTTTCAGTTGTATTCCTTAACTCGGAATCAGCCAACATGTTTTGCGTTCATTCTTTATGTTCCATATTTTTGCTGGGAAATTTGGCATCTTTATTTCGTAGATGTTGTAATGATCAAATTTCCATACCAGGTTGTGCGTTCTAGGCTTCAAGAACAAGGGCAAGTCAGGAATGCGGAGGTCCAATATGCAGGTGTTATCGATTGTATAAAGAAGATCTACCTAAGGGAAGGTCTTCCTGGCTTTTATCGTGGCTGTGCCACCAATCTATTGAGAACGACTCCTGCTGCTGTCATTACATTTACCAGTTACGAGATGATTCATAGGTTTTTGAATCGGGTTTTACCACCAGATGAGAAGCATTCAGAAACCCACCCCAAACCTGATGGCCATGTCAAGCCTAACAAAGTGTCAAAAGCAGGTGGACAAGACGATGACAGTAATTTACCTCAATCCCAAAACCCTTCAAATGAAAGAACTCTAATCCCATTTGGAAAAACGAATCAGCTAAGAGCTGGACACTGATTAGAGTAGAGTTGTCTCCTACATATAGAAACAAGCCCTTAAATTGGTGCAATTTTTGTTGTTTTATTGCCCTTATTGTTGTCTTACAAAGTTTTGTTTGTTAGCTTCATGTTTTTTTTTGTAATTTCTTCATTTGGATGGGGAAAAACCTTGTTAGAGCAATTTTTTTAATGGCCTAATAAAAAATAAATTGGTCCGTTTACGTACCGAATATGTTTATATTTATTTTTTGTACAATTTCAGTACTGAATCAAATAGAAGACAATAAAAAGCAGTCAGGTAGCCATTTTTTATGTGCATATATAATGCTAGCTATATGTTCATGATGCCATTGCGTCTGTCAAGAGAGTTTTTCAAATCCAACCTCAAATCAAGCTTGGCTTAAGCTTGAAGTGACCAAGGAGCAAATAGACAAAACAAAAAAGAGTTGCTGAAAGTAGGATCAAGTGAATTCATGGTAAACATTTACGATCGCCTCAATGAAATTGGAATTTTTATTAATCTCACTTTGCACTCCAAACATTAAGAATTTCAACTTGCACTTTCAATTTTTATGAATTGGTAATAATGTGGACCTGACTTAGACTCGTTTAGTTTTTCACCATAAATTAAAGCACATGAGTTGCAAGAGCTTTAGACTTGGTTTTTATGTGTAAATTCAGGCCGTTAGCGCTTTACATAAATTGTACTTGATAGAGTTAATCTTTATCTGATTAATGAAACCCTATTTTCAATACATGAAATTGTACCAAATTAATTGCAAACAAAGATATACATCAATTGGCATACTTCGTCCCCATGTCAGAAACACTTATACCTCACATGTTTCAATTTATAATGGAAAATTAAACGACAGGCTGAGTCAATTCCACTTTGCTACTAATTCATATTATTAAGGGGTTCGAGGCAAATCTATTCGATAATGATTTTCAATTTGAACATTGGATATTTCGATTCTGTTCTACATCGGCTGAGGGGGATCAATTTGGTACAACGGTTGTAATTCATATGTTTATAGGTTTATTTGGTTCTTTCAACAGACAAAACCAAAACTTAATGGAGCAGAAGCTGAGTTATTTTTGCAACAATCTCCAAAATAGAAATATCAATTAAGTATATGGACGGCCACTTCAAATTTTTTTTCAATAACCGAGGACTTTACTAACCATCACGTATTCTTTAGACTGGAGTTACATGTATGCGTACGTTGATTCACAAATCATCCTCACCGGGTCAATTAGGATGTTTATTTTGAGACTCGAATTGAGTACTTGAGTTAGTAATCGTTAAACTTTCAATATTAACTACCATGAAGTGTTTAATGCTTCTTCATTTACTATGTACATATCCCTTCTCCTTAAATTTATATTTTCCATAAGAGGAAAACAGCAAAAATGAGCAGATAAACAATAAAAATGCTTATCCTAGTCATTGCAAATGATACTGTGGGTGTAAATTTGTCTTAACATATACCTCAATATATACTTAGCAAAATAAAGAAGAAGATCACCCACTTGTACTGGTTGTGGTGGAGCTACTAACCCATATATCAGCTACAGAATTTGGTGAACCTGGCACCATGCTAATACTCCTCAACAACACAACATCCTCAGATTCAGGTGAAGTAGGTGGTCTTGCACTTTCCGATCCATCATTATTGTCCTCTTTTTTCTCAGCTTTGTACTCCTCACCTCCATGAATTTCCTTCAAAGTTTCCAAAACCTCATCCATTGTAGGCCTCATTTCCTTCTCAAGCTGCAAACACCGAAACGCCAACTCTGCCACTGAAGTAGTCATCCTGTTAACTGTAGTATCTGATTCGAATCCGAGAGATGAATCAATCAACTCATTGAATGCACATCTTTGGATCCTGCTTACTGCTAAGTTAGCCAAATTAATCTCATGTCTATGCCTGCTTATATCAACGGCTGGCATTGATGATATGAGCTCAACAAGGACAACTCCGAAGCTGTAAACATCACTCTTATCAGTGAGTTGGTAACATTGGTGATACTCGGGATCAACGTAGCCTGGAGTCCCCTGTGGAGCAGTTGAGACATGACTGACATCATTGGGGAAGAGTCTCGAGAGCCCGAAATCTGCTACTTTAACACAGAAACTGTCATCAAGGAGTATGTTATTAGTCTTGACATCGCGGTGTATGATATCCGAAGCATGGAGGTAAGCCAATGCATTGGCGGTTTCTATGGCAATGTTCATGCGGATAGGCCAAGTGAGTGAGCCAGCTGTTGCTCTGTCGCCATGCAGATGATCAGCAACGGTGCCATTTGGAATGTATTCATAAACGAGGAGGAGCTCACGACTGTGGCGAGAGGTGCAACCATAGAGGGAGACAAGATTCTTGTGGCGCAAACGGGTGAGGATTTCTACTTCATTCATGAATTGCTCCACTCTTTTGTAATTGTGCTCATACAGGCGCTTGACTGCAACGTCCCGGCCATCCCGAAGTTTTCCTAATTGAGAAAGATAAATAATGGCTCATTCATGTTATGCTAATTGTATCAAGTTTAGCTTAATCCATTGTAATGAATTTATTGATACATTAGTATTGGTAATCTTGCCACAGAAGTGGTGATCTCTGAAATTCTTACCATGGTACACAGTTCCAAAACCTCCATCTCCAAGTTCTTTACTCACATCAAAATTATTAGTGGCCTCTTCAAGTTCGGCATAGGAGAAGACAGGGACCCCAAAGTAGATGCTACCGCCTTCAATGTCTGGTTTTGAGGATGGATCGGAAGAAGTGTTCCTTGATAGTAAGTACGATATTTTCTTTCGAATGATATAAATGAATGAGCAAATTATGATGAAGATCACCCCGGACATAACTGAAGACAGTAAAATAGAGTTCCTGAGTTTTGATATAAAGTCATGTTTATGAACACTTGTTTAAACTATAAGAAAAAAAACAGGAGAAAGTTTAATTAACTAATAGCAGTGGATAAAAATTTTGAGCATAGAGAAGAATCCTGCTAGACTTGGAAGGATGATATATCCTCATGCGTAAACATATAAATTCAAGAGAAACATTACCTACGAGTAGGATGAGTTTTAATTTGCTTTTTCCTGCAACAGAAGTCAATCAGAAGAAGAAAGTTAGTCCAGGCACATATAAAATGAATGTAATGAACTTTGCATTTCACACCCTAAAACCATAACAAGGTATGAACAAGGAAACATTTAAGAACTTCCCAATTACACAACAAATCCAAAAGTGTCAAAATTTTACAGAGAAAGAGAAGATGTTCAATCCTGTTCTGGATCATACCTTGGCCTTTGTCACAGTGGAATTCATTACCCATGACAGTTTTACACAGCCCTCCATCAAGGTTACACTCGGAACACTCCTTGGACACATGCAATTGAAGAAAGAATTCAGCAGTTAAACTAGGCCTGGGTTCGGTCGCGTTACGAGGAAGCTGTATCACGGAACAATAACGTTGAAGATTGCTCGGATAGGGATGTAAGTTGAACACATAGAACTCGGAGCAGTCTTCGAAATCTGTGCCATCAGAATCGGAATTTTCACCTTTCCACCGGGTGACTTCAGGATTTTTGGGGCATTTTAACAAGGTTATACTGGGAAAGAATGTATACGAAATAGAAGGAGAGTTTGGAAGAGTGATATTATTGAAAGAATCACATATTTGCCCCCGTTTCATGATATATTGACGTTCTGGGTCGACCACTAAAACGGTATCATTCCGCAACATTCCTTTAGCTTCATACCACTGTCCATTCGTCTCCAGTTGGATCTTTGGAGATGTTATATTACTACAGTCCATCGTGCACAATCCGCACTCAGGGTGTGACATATTGGCGAAAGGGAAGCCCATCACACCGAGAGATCCACACGGAAATGACAGTGGGCAATTATAGTGGGATTGATTTCTTTCTTGAGCATTGTTAAGAACCACTAGACGAGAGAGAATAAAGAAAACCAAGAAAAAAGGCAGACCCATTCTGAAATCCCAGTAAAACAAAACCCAAGACAACAAACCACAACAATCACAAAGAACAATTCTGTTCTCTCTTCTTCTTTTTTTTAATGTTCTTTCACAATTATATTTAGATGTTTGATGTTTAAAACACGGCAGTTGACTCAGAAATTTGGGTATGGAAGACTTGTAAAAGCAGACTTCCGAGAACCATGTGGGGTTCTGATGAAATATCGGCACACATTCATTGGTTATCCTTCTCAGAAAAGTTGACAAAGACTACAAATGGAGTAGTTTCATACTCAACTTCCTCATTGACCAGGCAGCGGAAAGACTAGACTTTGATTTTTGACTCTTCAAAACATGAAATTTCCAAACTCTGAGAGAACCAAGAAATTGTATTGCAGAGAAAAAAGAGAAATGCTACGTGAACTTTAAAAAATAGACTTAAAAATTAGACTTGATAATTATAAATTTTGATTTTATTGTAAGTTCTAACATTTATTGAGATCTACTACCTATTCAATAGTTGAAATTATTAAATTAATTTTTTAAGTCTAATTTTTAAATCCATCTAGCATTACTCAGAGAAAAAAATCTGTGGCTAGGATGAATCGTCAAAAGAACAGCAAAAGGTTTCATCTACCATAAATATCGGGTTGGCCCTCAAATTTCCATGTGAAAAATAGGTGTCCATACAAATTTCTCTATGGGTTTTAAAAATATCATAAGAGTAATATTATTTGGACTGAAAATATTAACATAATTTGTTGGCATAATGATGTGGTTGGAGTAGAACTGTTGGATCAACACTAAGTTCCAATGCTTGATGACCCGTACAACCAATTCAAATGTCATAGTGAATTAGGTCAACAGATTAAGTCAATAAATTAGGTCCTAATAACATTACTCACAACATAAATTACCGAGGATAAAGTTAGCCATATGTAGTACTAATACTTTATATGGATACGGGCCTCGGGTGCCACTGTCAATAGGGTCCGGCCCATAAAATTTGGCCCGAGTTAGAGACAATAGAACTCAACCTGATCACAGAAAATACCTATAAATTCACTGTGAATTGATATGCCAGTCCAAACTCGATCGGAAGCTCGGAGACAATTGAGATTTGAGTTTGAAAAAAAGTTCGAATGAGCCTGGCCTCTGCTGCTTTTTTTGCAGCTGGCCCGGTCCTTCCCATGCCAGTCCTATGAGCAAGTAGTTTCTGGCTTTCCAGTGGGGTCATAGTTGAGTACCTAGACTCGTGAAGGTATCTTTTTGCCTCCATTTCAATCAGTGGTATACCACATCATGTTTCTCAGGAGGATCCCAACGGTGCAGACCAATGGGATTGAACCATGAAAGGTAATGCACCTCACCTTTCTGGGTTGAAGGTATGGTGGAAGGAATCAGGCTGAAAGTTCCTACTAGTTTCAAGGAAATCTTGTCAGGATGAGCTCAAGTTTACTAGTCACCTGAAGAATGAAGAACTATATGGACATCAGAAAATCGAGAAAGTTTCCAAAATATAGCCTCCACACCAGGTCAAAACCACAAATACTGTAAAATCATCCTTCCTGAAGTTCAGAGATTTCAAAATTGCCAATTCTAACTAGGTTCCCCCGCCCGCATAACAAAAAAAAAAGAAGAGGGGCCAAATTTTAGAAACTTCATAATAGCCAATTCTAGCTCGACCTCCCCAACCCCAAAAATACAAAGGAGGCCTAAAGGACAAGGTTCCAACCATTATATATCCAGGGAGCGTGAAATATACGCAGCCTTATCCTGCATATAGATGGGCTGTTTCTGAGGCACCCCCTCGGCTTTCCCCACCCAAAATCCCCGAGTCTTATGGGAAGTTAAAAAAGGGGAAAAAGAGGCACACACACAAGAAAAAAAATGGTTCAGATATATTCCAAGTAGAGCAATAAATAAGGGGTCTGAAAGTTCAAAGTAATAGAGAAATCGATCAGGAGCAAATCTGAAAGCAAAAAACAGATAAATAACTGAAGAGAAGAAATTTGGAATGGTTGGTGGCCTTTACCATCGTTGCAGTGTTTGGGGTGTGGTCCATCAGGGCAGAAACACAGTGTGTCATTGGTGAATCCACAACGACCACCGCTTCTGTTGCATTCAGCGCAACTAATTGCAGTACTCCATTCTAGTGTAAATCAATTGTTGCAGTCATAGAAAAGGTATAGATTAACAAAGTTGGGGCCAAATTTGAAGGAAGATCGGTCGAAAGAAAAAAATTGGAGAGGAGCAATGCATTTAGAATCTAAAACCGCAACATTGACCAAGTGAAATGACTGGTTCTCATAGAAGATGTCTTCAATAATGTATTTACTCTTGGATGTCTCAAACACTGGCTTATTATCTTCACAGGAAACCTCAATTCCTGGGTAGCCACAGAAATCTATTTTGTTGGAACTGAGCTGAA
This sequence comes from Ilex asprella, assembly GCA_023539305.1. Taxonomy (NCBI): domain Eukaryota; kingdom Viridiplantae; phylum Streptophyta; class Magnoliopsida; order Aquifoliales; family Aquifoliaceae; genus Ilex; species Ilex asprella. The sequence continues at coordinate 2,649,138 of CM042194.1, read as the reverse complement.
AAGGGTAGCTTATGTCTGGACCAGTTCCGCAGTTTCTAGGCTGACATGCTACATATCTCCAATCTACTGATTGAACTGATTCAACCGACTCGACTGAGGCGCTGTGAATCAGGAAATTGATTGCAACATATATGAAAGTTTCGAATTTGAGCAAGGTAAGCCAACCCATGAGAGCAGAAGAGGAGGGAGATAAACAAGACAATTAAGATGTATGAAGGACCGGATGAAGATGTTCAAGTCAAGATCAAAGACTACATAGAAGTTTTACCTCAATTGTTTATTGTTTACAAATGTTTCAGCAATGTTCTACCACATTTAAGTATTGAATTGGTAGGAAATATAAAAAATTAAATATAGAATTGTGAAACAACGAAATTGGAATAGGGATTGATTGTATATGTTATTTTGAATTAGGTGGTGAATGCATTGAGATTGAGAAAGAGCGATTTGAATTAAGTTTTGAGAATCAAGGTGAGTAGTTTACTAGTTCTTTTGGGAGAATTTTCTATATTAAATGTGTGGGTGCATGCGCGTAGAATTTTCATATATATGATATATGTGTTGATGTTTGAGATTGCTATTGAATGTTTTGAAATTATGAACTGTTATACATGTGAATTTTGGAAAACTTGTGAGATAATTTTATGTCATTGCTTTGGTGATGAAAGAGAAATTTTGTGTGTGTGGGATTAAAATTACAGTTTTGGTGTGTGTGAAAATCTTGTTTATGAGATGGGAACTGGGGTTACTAGGTCTAAGTGGTAACAAGCGACTGAGATTGGGGTTATCAGGTCTGAGTGGTAACAAGCGACTGGGCCAGTTACCAGGCTAGTGGTAACAAGAGATGGGGCCAGTCATCAGGCTAGTGATGACAAGAGACTGGGCCAGTTATCAGGCTAGTGGTAACAAATATGATTTAACAAATGTGTTTGGAAGTGAATGTGTGTGTGTGAGTGTTGTGGGTTAAATGTCTTTTCATTTATGAAGTTATTGTGATTATGAAATCATTTTATTTTAATGATTTTGTAGGAGGGGTTGGAGTACAATTTGTTGTACATATGTGTGTATCAAAGTTTATTTTTGTATATAAACTATAGGATTTATTTTCAAACCTCATTAGAGGTGGTGGCTATTCAGGGCCTTTGTGCTCACCCAAACATTTAACATTTTTCAGGTGAGGATCAGGGGGAGGAGTAAGTCCTCGGATAGACAAGGGATTAGAAGGATCGAAGATTTATTTTATCGTAGGTCTTTAGAAATAAATGTCTTTTGTAGTTTTGAGACAAATATTCTAATTGTTTTGTGAACAATGTTGCTTATACTTAGATTAGTGAATCTTATTGATTAATTATTGTTTTGCACGGGTTTAATAATAATGTCGGTGATGTTAGTTTGTTCATCTGGTATTCATTAGATCGGTGGAATGGATCATTTTATTATTTGTCTTCCGCTATACTTTACATTTATTATGCACATGGATGGTTGGTTCAGGCCTTGGTGGCCGGTCCGCCGCCCACCCTATGTGATCCGGGGTGGGGGTGTGACAGAGGTGCTGTGAATCAGGAAATTGATCCCAACATAGATGAAAGTTTCGAATTTGAACAAGGTAAGCCAACCCATGAGAGCAGAAGTGGAGGGAGATAAACAAGACAATTAAGATGTATGAAGGACCAGATGAGATGTTCAAGTCAAGGTCAATGACTACATAATTTTTTTACTTCAATTGTTTATTGTTTACAAATGTTTCAGCAATGTTCTACCACATTTAAGTATTGAATTTGACTGTCTACAATCTTTTCTGAGATATAATTTAATAGTATGTGATTTCATTTTCAGAAGGGTAAAATATACTGAGGACTCAATTTTCCTATATATTCCCAGGTTATTGTATATCCACTTGTTGACATCTTGTTTACTTCGTATTAAAATATCTACATGATTCTCCAGTTCAGACATTATTCTGTGTGCAACTTGTGAAAGTGACTTTGCTCAAGGTCTACCCCCACATTGCTGTAAATGGTTCTGAGTTTATCTTTCAAGATTTATGTGGATCGAAATTTTTTTCAATTCAGTAAACGTTTAGTTGGTCTATGATATCTTACATAAGATTTCCACAAGGCAAGGTTGGAAGAAAATGTAGAGTAGAGTTCGACAATTAGTTGAACTATTGAATACATTGCAGTCACAGGGCTGCAAGTGAAAGCACTTGGTTTGAATTTGAATGGTATTAGAATCAGATTTGTATGTAAATTGTACCATCTGTATTTGAGTAGTACTCTGTGATGATGCACAAAATAGTATGGTGCGAGATCAACAGTCACAATGGTGATTATTGAGCAATCAATGGCAGTCAAATGGTAAAAACCGTAAATAAGAATCAACACAAGAGAATTATAGTGGTTCGGTCTCGGATGACCTACGTCCACTCTTCGAACGGCTACTGTGGCCTGGCGATGTTTTATTGATCAACTGTGGTACTCCGAAGAGTTTACAAACTGAGTCGTGTTTACAATCTGAGTCGTGTTTTCAGAATGAGTTGTTGTGGTTTAGAGAGAAAGTCTAGGGGCTTTTTATAGAGTCAAGAGTCACCCTTTGGGTGTCTCAAGGGTTACCCCTTGGGGTCATGTCAAGGGTCACCCCTTGGGGTCGTGTCAAGGGTTACCCCTTGGGGTCAAGTCAAGGGTTACTTTGTCCCTTGGGTTTGCCAAGGGTTACTTTGTCAAGGGTCACTTCAGCTTTTTCAGTCACATCAGCTTTTTCAGTCATATCACTCTGTATAAACAACCAACCACCAGAAGAAGAATTTTTTTTGTTGGGTCACGAGCAGAAGAATTGAAATATATCAGCTGGGATTCCTGTTTTTTGGATTGCAAGAAGAGTAGTTTGCTATGTTTTTTTATTTTTGTTTCGGATAAGTTAGTCTGCAATGTGTTTAACTTAATTCGAGATGTGTTGAAATTTAATATTACTTGCTTATACAACTCATTTAGAAACTCAAATGCGATACTCTTGTTCAATTTTAGAACAATTTTAAGATCTTCAGAAAAGAACCATTTCCATATTTTATATTGACCATTGTTGATTGTTCCATCATTATGTTAAAACTCTTTTGTTCAAATGCTATTCAGAATCCATCCAAAGAACAGGTTTAAGGATGTTACAGGGAGTCCAAGACTGAGATTCCAGGAAGAAGCACACCATCTATATTACTCATTTTAGGACTCATAAGGCTACTTACATGAAGATGTTCTCAAAAGCTATTCCCATGTTAATCATGGCTTAAGAACACAATCTTGGCAATCGACTCAGACGGCTGTACGACAAATGAATTGCAGTGTCGCGGAACAGTATCAGGTGATATGCACGCATGCTACATACAAGAAGAAAAAGAAGAACGTGCCAAGAGATTCGGCTGAGTCATGCGAGACTCGCGGTTTACATGAAGTATGAAATAACATTGGATCAGAAGGAACCAAAATGAATACAACTCAGGTGTAGTCCTATTGGTATCGACAGATGTTTTGAACCATGATGTCAACAGCAATGTGGGCAGGCAACTAAGAATCATGTTCACAAACAACTAGGACCAATTCAATGATGTGACTTCTGATAATTCTGGTACAAGGATGCCATCCCTTATAATGTAAGTAATTGTTACCCACAACATGAATATTCTAATAATTCTGTGGAATAGATCAATCAGAAGTTTTATTTAGTATAACAAACAATAATTTTCTTCTGAAGTTTATTCAAGCATTATGACCATACCTAGTATGTAACGACAGCTGATCGTTCAAGTTTGCCTGGCATCTCTGTTCCAATAATGAACATCATTAGATGGAACTTCTGTTCAAAGGTCTACTAATTTGCAACTAACAAAATTTTCTTATTTATCAAAATAAAGTCCCGAGACTACGATGTTTATTTTTTATTTTTTCAACAAGACTACAATGTTTATAGTGGACCCTATTTTCTAGACTACAGTGCTGATATTTGTGAGATTCGATAAAATCATATTTTATTCGATTCTTTTCGTTCTTATACCGTCTCATATTTTGTGTAAACCACAATCTTCACTGATCTATTGCTGGAAAATGCAGCAAGTGGCGTGACTATATAATAATAAAATTTATATTAAAGTAAACCACTATTGAATTCATCGTTACTCACATGGTATATTTTTGATTGACTAGATCATTTGTATGTCTTTATGTATGTTCACTATATTTGGTCTCATAGAGCTGGACACTGATTAGAGTTGGGTCGTCTCCTACATATAGAAACTAGCCCTTAAATTGGTGCAATTTTTGTTGTTTTATTGCCCTTATTTCTGTCTTACAAAATTTTGTTTTTTAGCTTCATGTTTTTTGTAATTTCTTCATTTGGATGGGGAAAAACCTTGTTAGGACGCTAATAAATAGGTCTGTTTACGTACTGAATATGTTTATATTTCTTTTTTGTACAATTTCAGTACTAAATCAATTAGAAAACAATAAAAAGCAGTCAGGTAGCCATTTTTCTATGTGCATATATAATTCTAGCTATTTGTTCATGATGCCATTGCGTATGTAAAGAGAATTTTTCAAATCCAACTTCAAATCAAGCTTGGCTTAAGCTGGAAGTGACCAAGAAGGACCAAAAAGACAAAAAAACAAAAAAAAAACCAAAAAATAGTTGATGAAGGTAGGGTCAAGTGAAATTGGAATTTTTCCCGCATGTAGATCTTTGTGGGTTAAGGAAGACTAATCTCACTTTGTACTCTAAAAAATACTTTGATTCTCAATTTGCACCCTCAAACATTAAGAATTTCAATTTGCATTCTCAATTTTTATGAATTGGTAGGAATATGGAGCTAACTTAAACTTCCATTCAAATTTTCACCATTAATTGTGGAGCACGTGAGTTGTAAGTGCTTCACACATGGTTTTATGTGTAAATTCAGGTTGTTGGCGTCTCACGTAAGTTGCATATGATAAGGTTACTCCCTATCTGATTAATGAAACTCTATTTTCAATACACGAAATAGTGCCAAATTGATTGCAGACGAAAATATACAGTAATTGACATACCTCATCCTCATGTTCGAAACACCTGCACCTCACATGTTTTAATTTATGATGAAAAATTGTTCAACAGGTTAGGTCAAATCCACATTACTACCAATTCATATTATTAAGGGGTCTAGGGGCAAATCTATTCGATAATGATTTTCAATTTTAACCCTGGGTATTTCGATTTTGTTCTACATCGGTTGATTGGGATCAATTTGGTCCAACGATTGTAATTTATATGTTTATAGGTTTATTTGGTTCTTTCAACAGACAAAACCAAAACTTAATGGAGCAGAAGCTGAGCCATTTCTGCAACAATCTCCAAAATATAAATGTCAGTTAAGTATGTGGATGGCCATTTCAATTTTTTTTTTCAATAACTAAGAACCTTACTAACCAACACGTATTCTTTAGACTGTAGTTACATGTACGTTGATTGACAAATAATGCTTGTCCGGTCAATTAAGATGTCTATTGCGAGATTCGAATTGAGACTAAACTTTCAATATATACTACCACGAAGTGTTAATGCCTTCTTCATTTACTATGTACATAGCCCTTTTCCTTAAATTTATATTTTCCATCAGCAAAAATGAACAGATAAAAAATAAAAATGTTCACCCTAGTCATTGTAAATGACACTGTGGGTGTAACTTTGTCTTAACATATACCTCAATATATACCAAGCAAAATAAAGAAGAAGATCACCCACTTGTACTGGTTGTGGTGGAGCTACTAAACCATATATCAGCTACAGAATCTGGTGAACCTGGCACCTTGTTAATACTCCTCAACAACACAACATCCTCAGATTCAGGTGAAGGAGGTGGTCTTACACTTTCCAATCCATCATTATTGTCCTTTTTTTTCTCAGCTTTGTACTCGTCACCAGCATGAATTTTCTTCAAAGCTTCCAAAACCTCATCCATGGTAGGCCTCATTTCCTTCTCAAGCTGCAAACACCGAAAAGCCAACTCTGCCACTGAAGTAGTCATCCTGTTAACTGTAGTATCTGATTCGAATCCGAGAGATGTATCAATCAACTCATTGAATGCACATCTTTGGATCCTGTTTACTGCTAAGTTAGCCAAATTAATCTCATGTCTATGCCTGCTTATATCAACGGCTGGCATTGATGATATGAGCTCAACAAGGACAACTCCGAAGCTGTAAACATCACTCTTATCAGTGAGTTGGTAACATTGGTGATACTCGGGATCAACGTAGCCCGGAGTCCCCTGTGGAGCAGTTGAGACATGACTGACATCAGTGGGGAAGAGTCTCGAGAGCCCGAAATCTGCTACTTTAACACAAAAACTGTCATCAAGGAGTATGTTAGTAGTCTTGACATCGCGGTGTATGATATCAGAAGCATGGAGGTAAGCCAATGCATTGGCGGTTTCTATGGCAATGTTCATGCGGATAGGCCAAGTGAGTGAGCCAGCAGTTGCTCTGTCGCCATGCAGATGATCAGCAACGGTGCCATTTGGAATGTATTCATAAACGAGGAGGAGCTCACGACTGTGGCGAGAGGTGCAACCATAGAGGGAGACAAGATTCTTGTGGCGCAAACGGGTGAGGATTTCTACTTCATTCATGAATTGCTCCACTCTTTTGTAATTGTGCTCATACAGGCGCTTAACTGCAACGTCCCGGCCATCCCGAAGTTTTCCTAATTGAGAAAGATAAAGATTGGCTCATTCATATTATGCTAATTGTATCAAGTTTAGCTCAATCCATTGCAATGAATCTATTGATACAACAGTTTTGGTAATCTTGCCACAGAAATGAACTCTGAAATTCTTACCATGGTACACAGTTCCAAAACCTCCATCTCCAAGTTCTTTACTTGCATCAAAATTATTAGTGGCCTCTTCAAGTTCGGCATAGGAGAAGACAGGGACCCCAAAGTAGATGCTACCATCTTCAATGTCTGGTTTTGAGGAGGGATCGGAAGTGGTGTTCCTTGATAGTAAGCATGATATTTTCTTTCGGCATCGAATGATAAAAATGACTGAGCAAATTATGATGACGATCACCCCGGGCACAACTGAAGACAGTAAACTAGAGTTCCTGAGTTTTGATATAAAGTCATGTTTATGAACACTTGTTTAAACTATAAGATAAAAAAAATGGGAGAAAAGTTTAATTAACTAATAGCAGTGGATAAAAATTTTGAGCATAGAGAAGAATCCTGCTAGGGAAGATACTTGGAGGGATGATATATCCTTATGCACACAAATATAAATTCAAGACAATCATTACCTATGGGTAGGATGAGTTTTAATTTACTTTTTCCTGCAACAGAAGTCAATCAGAAGAAGAAAGTTAGTCCAGGCACATATAAAATGAATGTAATGAACTTTGCATTTCAGACCCTAAAACCATAACAAGGTAGGAACAAGGAAACATTTAAGAACTTCCCAATTACACAACAAATCCAAAAGGGTCAAAATTTTACAGAGAGAGAAGAAGATGTTCAATCCTGTTCTGGATCATACCTTGGCCTTTGTCACACTGGAATTCATTACCGTTGACAGTTTTACACAGCCCTCCATCATAGAAGTAACAGTCAAAACACTGCTTGGACAAATGCAATTGAAGAGAGAATTCAGCAGTTAATTGTGCCTCCAGGTCATTGGGATCAAAACTGGTCGCGTTATGAGGAAGCTGTATCACGGAACAATGAGGTGGAAGCTTGCTCGGATAGCTAGGTGGGTGGAACTTGTAGAACTCCAAGCAGTCTTTTTGATGCATTTTTAACAAGGTGAAATTTTCATTTTTCCACTGGGTGAATGCAGGATTTTTTATGCATTTTAACAAGGTAATATTGGGAAAGAATGTATACGAAATAGGAGAGATGGGAAGAGTGATATTATAGAAAGAATCACATATTTGCGATTTCATGAAATATTGACGGTCTGGGTCGACCACTAAAACGGTATCATTCCGCAACATTCCTTTAGCTTAATAGCACTGTCCATTCGTCTCCAGTTGGATCTTTGGAGATATTATATTACAGTCCACCATGCACAATCCGCACTCAGGCCGTGACATATTGGAGAAAGGGAAGGCCATCACACCGAGAGATCCACACTGGAATGGCACTAAGCAATTATGGTGGGATTGTTTTCTTTCTTGAGCATTGTTAAGAACCACTAGGTGAGAGAGAATAAAGAAAACCAGGAAAGAAGGCAGAGCCATTCTGAAATCCCAGTAAAACAAAACCCAAGATAACAAACTACAACAATCACAAAGAAGAATTCAGCTCTCGCTTCTTTTTTTAATGTTCTTTCACAATTATATTTAGATGTTTGATGTTTTAAACGGCAGTTGACTCAGAAATTTGGGTATGGAAGACTTGTAGAAGCGGACTTAGGAGAACCATGTGGGGTTCTGATGAAATATCAGCACACATTTATTTGTCATCCTTCTCAGAAAAGCTGACAAAGACTATATATTCACTGTGAATTGATATGCCAGTCCAAACTCAATCGAAAGCTCGGGGATAATTGAGATTTGAGTTTGAACAAAAGTTCGAATGAATCCAGCCTCTGCTGCATTTTTTGTATCTGGCCCGGTCTTTCCCATGCCAGTCCTATGAGCAAGTTGTTTCTGGCTCTCCAGTGGAGTCATAGTTGAGTACCTAGACTCGTGAAGGTATCTTTTTGCCTCCATTTCAATCAGTGGTATACCACATCATGTTTCTCTGGAGGATCCCAATGGTGCAGACCAATGGGATTGAACCATGAAAGGTAATGCACCTTACCTTTTTGGGTTGAAGGTATGGTGGAAGGAATCAGGCTGAAAGTTCCTACTAGTTTCAAAGAAATCTCATCAGGATGACCTCAAGTTTACTAGTCACCAGAAGAATGAAGAACTATATGGACATCAGAAAATCGAGAAAGTGTCCAAAAAATAGCCTCCACACCAGGTCACAACCACAAATACAGTAAAATCATCCTTCCTGAAGTTCAGAAATTTCAAAATTGCCAATTCTACTTTGATTCCCCCGCCCCCACAAAAAAAAAAACAGGGGCCAAAGTTTAGAAACTTCAGAATAGCCAATTCTAGCTCAATCTCTCCTACGCCCCCAACAAAAAATGCGGCCTAGAGCACAAGGTTCCAACCATTGCAGGTCTAGGGAGTGTGAAATATAAGCAGCCTTATCCTGCATGCAGATAGGTTGTTTCCGAGACACCCCCTTGCCTACCCCCACCCAAAATCCCCGAGTCTTACCAGAAGAAAAAAAAGGGGAAAAAGAGGCACACACACGAGAAAAAATGGTTTAGATATATTCCAAGTAGAGCAATAAATAAGGGGTCTGAAATGTTCAAAGTGATAGAGAAATCGATCAGGAGCAAATCCGAAAGCAAAAAACAGATAAATAACTGAAGAGAAGAAATTTGGAATGGTTGGTGGCCTTTACCATCGTTTCAGTGTTTGGGGTGTGGTCCATCAGGGCAGAAACACAGTGTGTCATTGGTGAATCCACAACGACCACCACTTCTGTTGCATTCAGCGCAACTAATTGCAGTACTCCATTCTAGTGTAAATCAATTTTTCAGCAGAGTTGTGTAGTTTATAGTCTCCGATGTTTGATTCTGCTGCCCTCCCTCCAACTCAACTGGTGCGGCAACATAAGACTGACAAGGCATTGCATCACAGTTGATGGAGTCTTTTCCGGTTTCCAAAACCCCGTAAGAGTGATAGGCGGCATTGGAAAAAGAAGAAATTGGATGTTACGTGTAATCGACAGCTGAGGAATTGTTGCAGTCATAGAAAAGGTATAGATTAACAAAGTTGGGGCCAAATTTGAAGGAAGATCGGTCGAAAGAAAAAAATTGAAGAGGAGCAATGCATTTAGAATCTAAAACCTCAACATTGACCAAGTGAAATGACTGGTTCTCATAGAAGATGTCTTCAATAATGTATTTACTCTTGGATGTCTCAAACACTGGCTTATTATCTTCACAGCAAACCTCAAATCCTGGGTAGCCACAGAAATCTATTTTGTTGGAACTGAGCTGAAAAGGGTAGCTTATGTCTGGACCAGTTCCGCAGTTCTAGGCTGACATGCTACATATCTCCAATCTACTGATTGAACTGATTCAACCGACTTGACTGAGGCGCTGTGAATCAGGAAATTGATCGCAACATACATGAAAGTTTCGATTTTGAGCAAGGTAAGCCAACCAATGAGAGCAGAAGTGGAGGGAGATAAACAAGACAATTAAGATGTATGAAGGACCGGATGAAAATGTTCAAGTCAAGATCAAATACTACATATAAGTTTTACCACAATTGTTTATTGTCTACAAATGTTTCAGCAACGTTTTACCACATTTAAGTATTGAATTTGACTGTGTCTACAATCTTTTCAGAGATATAATTTAATAGTATGTGACTTCATTTTCAGAAGGCTAAAATACACTAAGGACTCAATTGTCCTATATATTCACAGGTCATTGTATATACATTTGTTGACATCTTGTTTACTTCTTATTAAAATATGTACATGATTCTCCAGTTCAGACATTATCTGTGTGTAACTTGTGAAAGTGACTTTACTCAAGGTCTACCCCCCACATTGCTGCAGATGGTTCTGAGTTTATCTTTCAAGATTTCCGTGGATCAAAACACTTTTCTATTCGGTAAACATTTAGTTGGTCTATGACATCTTACATAAGATTTCTACAAGGCAAGGTTGGAAGAAAATGTAAAGTAGAGTTTGACAATTAGTTGAACTATTGAATATATTGCAGTCACAGGCCTGCAAGTGAAAGCCCTTGGTATGAATTTGAATGGTATTAGAATCAAATTTGCATGTATATTATACCATCCATATTTGAGTTGTCCTCTGTATAAATAGCCAACCACCAGAAGAAGAATTTTTAATTGTTGGGTCGCGAGCAGAAGAATTGAAATATATCAGCTGGGATTCCTTTTTTTGGATTGCAAGAAGAGTAGTTTGCTATGTTTTTTTTATTTTTGTTTCGGATAAGTTAGTCTGCAATGTTTTTAACTTAATTTGAGATGTGTTAAAATTTAATATTACTTGCTTATACAACTCATTTAAAAACTCAAAGGCGAATACTTGTTCAATTTTAGAACATTTTAAGATCTTCATAAAAGAACCATTTCCATATTTATATTGATCATTGTGGATTGTTCCATCATTATGTTAAAACTCTTTTGTTCAAATGCTATTCAGAATCGATCCAAAGAACAGGTTTGAGGAAGTTACAGGGAGTTCAAGACTGAGATTCCAGGAAGAAGCACGCCATCTATATCACTCATTTTAGGATTCATAAGGCTACTTACATGAAGATGTTCTCAAAAGCTATTTCCATGTTAATCATGGTTTAAGAACACAATCTTGGCAATCGAATCTGACGGTTGTACGACAAATGAATTGCAGTGTCGGGGAACAGTATTAGGTGATATGCACACATGCTACATACAAGAAGAAAAAGAAGAACATGCCAAGAGATTCAGCCAAGTCACGCGAGACTCGCGGTTTACATGAAGTATGAAATAACATCGGATCAAAAGGAACCAAAATGAATACAACTCAAGTGTAGTCTTATTGGTATCGACAGATGTTTTGAACCTTGATGTCAACAGCAATGTGAGCAGGCAACTAAGAATCATGTTCATGAACAACTAGGACCAACAAATTTTCTTATTTATTAAAATAAAGTCCCGAGACTACGTTGTTTATTTTGTATTTTTTCAACAAGACTACAATGTTTATAGTGGACCCTATTTTCTAGACTGCAGGGCTGATACTCGAGAGATTCGTACGAATTGTATTAGACGTGACTCTTTTCGTTTCTATACCGTCTCATATTTCGTGTAAATTATGAGTTTCACGCATTTCAATCGGATCATTGTCATTGAATTAGACAACACCATTCCATGACACGGTGATAAGACATAGACCACTTGTCATATTAAACTCTCCTCCTATATAGCATTTCGTACATATCGCTTGATACTGTTTCATGATGCAGGGATTGGCGCATCTTAGTGCTTTCAAGTTGATGACCGGTATTGCAACCTTAAAAGATGATTTTAGTATGATTTTGCTAACTAAATGAACAAACTAGAAAAATTCTTAATGAGTTATTTAAGTAATTTAATGCAAAAACATATGGCAAACTAATATTGAATTCAACGTTACTTACATGTGATATTTTTGATTGACTAGAATTATATATGTGCTCTAATATTTTATAGGCATTTGAACAAAGCTTTTACCTTATTATAATGTTTAAAAGATTTAAGAACAATTCTGTCAATTTTGAAAATGGTGCCACAAGTCTACTCAATAAGTCATCCATACAAATGTGGCAAAATTGAATAGTACTAGTCATATTCACAGCAAGTCAGCCGAGGAGGTATTTAATATTGTGCAGAACTATCAACAATTTCCGACTGCCTGGGTGAACAAACTTAGATCTAGACTGGATGCAGCATGGTTCAAGGTCGTGGTATTAGTCATCAAGTCGGAGAGCTCTGAGACACATCGGTCACTTTGTCATAGTATCGGGCAATACGAGGTAAAAGAAAATATTGAACCTGACCAGAGATTCAATTGATATCGTGGAACCGTATAGGTCGATTCGGTGATGATAACTTGGTGGCTTAGAATTAACTCGGACACAACTAGGACTACTCGACCAAGTTGTGTGAGACTCAAAGTTTATACATATCATGCAATGATATCGTTTCAAAAAGTACAGAGTTAAATACCACTCGACCGACCTGTATCAGTATTGATCGTTACTTTGAATCATGTGCTGTAGAGGGTGTTGATTAGGGCAGGGATGCTCTGTTGTACAACACACCGTGCTGTTCCTAAAACAAAGGAACATCATCTCTGCTGTCTACCCGTGATGACGATGGGTTCTGTTTGGGTTGGGTCCAGTATGGCAGTCCATGTGACTAGCCCAACCCATAGTCAATGGGTGCATATACCATTACTTTTACTTTATAGTATAAAAAAGAGTATAAAATAAATTTCACTTTTTTTTTTCTGGTGAGTTCACCCAATCAGGTTGGAATTTAGAAACCACATTGGAAGTCATTAGTCAAGGATGTATGCTGATTATAGTAACCACGACTGTCAAAGAGTTGAATAAGTCATGGGTCAGTGACCGACTAGATGGCTTCGTCAAGAAACAATCCCACCAAACAGTGGCTTGAGCATCAATTATTGACGACACTCTCCGTAGTCCATACAACTATACAAATGCCACAGTTCTAATGGGCATGGGTATGACCCAGTATTCAGATCCAGATTCGCTAACCCATGTGGTATACAGATTGAACTTGAACCTTGACTAGGAAGATGACATTATGATATAGAATGTGTGGCTGGAACATATCTACACACAGACAATACACCAGCAAACCTTTCTTATTTTAATTCTTGGTAGTTGGTTGTGTCATCATGTTTTATATTATTTAATTTATTATTTTTTTCCTTTTAGAAGTTAGATAAGCTCATTATAAATGATTTTTAGGTGATAAAAATAATTTTTTTTAATAAATTTTAAAAAATAGGGGTTGATTATTGGGGGGAGTTGAGAGATGGTTACAAATGACACATAATAGTGTTTCATTGGAGGGAATCTTAGGTTTTGAATTAAAAAATTCTAAATTCTACAAAATTAAGAAATCGGGATAATAATTGGTGTTTTTTTTTTAATTTTTTATTTTATCACTTGAGAAGTAAAATAAATAACTACATAAAGTTTTTGAGTGATAAAAAATAATTTTTTAAAATAAATTTTAAAAAATACTAGTTAGTTATTAAGGAGTTGATGGGTCTACCAATAACATATGGAAGTCTTATGTTTTAAATTTAAAAATTCTAAATTCTAAGAAATTAAGAAAGTGGGAGGAAAGGCTTCCCAATCCATCTCCCGCCTAATTTGATTCTTTTATAATATCGTAAGATATATGTGTGTGGGTGTGGGTGTGGGTGTGTGTTGTTATGTATATTTTTAAGTAAGGTTTGTTTTGTCTCTTTTTTTTTTTTTTTGTCTAGATTTGGTTCCTTTTTTTAAAAGTAATTGCATGTAAAATTGTATACATATAACTGCACTTAAATACTCACTTGAATATAGATCATTTTTATAAATAACAATTAGATATGGTTTTGTTTTTTAACAAAATTATATTTTATGTAAACCAAAATCTTAAAAAAAAATACAAATGATACATAAATCTTTCTTAATTAAAATTAGATATTCACATTGAATGTTCGACTTGATTCTAGTAAAACTAATTGAAGTTGATTTTAACTAATTAAAAACTAATTTTTTTTTAAATAATCACAAAATTGTATAATATATCAATAGGCATTTGTATAAAATTTGGAAAGGCTATTAACAAATCCAAATCGATGTATGATAAAATGGGTTCGGATTTGAATATTTGATCAAAAAAATCCACTCATGTCCCACTAATTGAATTAAGATTTAGAAAGAACTCAAATTTGAATCTGATCCATTAACATACTTATGTGGCAAAAGAGAATTTTGCCAAGCGAAAAATAGAAACTGTAATTATCTACACTCTAGTGGTTGAATTTGAAGGCGAAGACAGTACAGGACCCTCCCTTGTTCTAGTTGTAGGGAAGATAAAATCCACAAGTCCATGAATTCGAAGAACTGGTGACACTACAAAACAGGTCTCTACCTAAATAATAAAACACCAGATTGACGTGATGTTAGAAGCCAGAGAGAAATTGCAGTTAGCATTTGTGGGTTGATCCTCAATTCATCAATAAGACTACAGTCCAAAACCCATAGATAACAAAGCACAGCCTAGGCTACAAACTAATTGACATATTGTACGGTTTTGAGAGAGTTTGAACAAAAATGTTTTCAAACTCTTAAAATCGACATTAACAATACTAACGCCGTAACAAAAGACAAGGAACACTTGGAGTAGAGATAGGTAGAGAGAGAAAACTTACTTGGAGTTGGAGTGCAACGCACAACATGAGGCCGATCAGGGCAGTAACAGTTGAAATGGTAGGTAACCAGATCAATCCCACAACGCCCACCACTATTCTTGCACACACTGCAATCAGCCGCCGTCCAATTCACCAAGAACCCTCTTCTCAGCAACTCCACATAGTTCCCTACTCCATTCTTCTCATCTCCTCCATAAAGCTCCACCGGCGTCACCACCGCCGCGCCACACTTTTCCACCGCCAAACTCAAGTTTCTGTCGTCCCCAAACATTGCCAGACCCCAATCACTTCTATTCTCAGCCTCACAACGAATCTCGTACCTCGAGAGTACCGTCGGCAATGGCGGTGTACAATTTGAAAACAAAACTAGGCCTGAACTACTGTCAAACACAAAGCGATCACTTTCAAGAGTCACATTCCCTATATGTGGAAGACAGCCTGAACTCATATCTGAATCTGACCCAAATACAGCTGCGTTGGATACACGAAGAGAGTTGTTGTTGTAGAAAATTTCTTGAACTATATAGTCATCGTCTCGTGTCTGAAGCACGGGATGTGGATAGCCGCTATAGTTGCTGCAAGTGAGCTCAAATCCAGGGAGCCCACAAAATGGTTTTTGGAGGCCTTTGATGAAAAAGGGGTAACTTATGTTTTGTACATCACCGCAGTCTTTGGGCAAACATGCTTCATATTTTGGGTCTACAGACAAAGTTTTCTCCAAAAGAAGGATGAAAGTGAATATGCAGAGGTTTGAGGACAGTATAAGGGTGGACAAGCTGTTTTGATTCATTTTTGGGTATCTTCAGGTTGTGTGGAAGATACAGATACTGAAGATGATATGCAGAGAGAGAAAGAGAGAGGATGGGGTTGATTGATATGGCGTGTTGTCAATGGCCGTGAAAAAACGAGTTGCGTGTCCATATCTGCCATGTATCTTGGACTATTGAATTTATTGCTATGGCCGAAATGGGTCAACTTAAGTAAGGCGAATGAATTGACCAATGTGTTTTCAGTCCAATGTATATAACTTCTTTTCAAGGAGTTGACAAAAGGTTAGAGATGGAACTGAATTTTAGTTTGATTGCTATACTTTAAAATATTTCAAAATTTTTATATTAATATTTAATTATCAGAAATTAGTTTAATAAAATTTATGATCAATTATAAAATATTACGATCAATCATACATTCATACATAATTTCAATCAGTTATAATTTCACATTGTAAAAATTATAATTTGACCTTATAATTATAAATTACTCGATTAATCATAATAATTTGAGATTGATCATATTATTTTTAATTGTAATTTATATATTAAAAATTATAAATTTTGATAGCATTTTGAAGGTAATTCCGTAAATCGGTATCATACTGGAAATGTTAAAAAGTATTATTAATTAGGTTGAGTTATGATTCTGATAGTATCGTAATAATTCAATAGAATTCAAAATTTTTGAAATCCAAACTAAAAGTATTGGGATCTAAAACCTGAGAACCAAATTGAAATATAACTTATAGTCTATTGAAATCATAACTTAATGGCTTTATTCATAAAATTTGGTACAAAATATGATGGGTTTCACCACCACTTGCATAATTTAGAAGACCCGTTTTGTTACTTGCAAGGCAAAGAAAGTCCACCACAAGTTTAAACTATTTTCTGCAAATATATGATGGGTTTCACGACTTGCATAAAACCTTTTTATGCAAGTGGAAGGAAAATCAGGGGTCAAGTTGGAAACACCCACATGTTCTATGGACCACATTTTCTACTTGTACATAATATACATATAAATTTTTATAGATCATAAGATTATTTCGGTAAAATTAACAAAAATTTTAAGTTAGTATGTTATACATTTAAATTTAAATTTGTATGTTTTTTGTTGTGATTTAGAGGTATTTTATGCTTAGATTTGTGTTAAAATTTAGATTTGTATGCATTTTGTGAAAATTTTTGATTAAAATTTGTCGATTTGAACTTTTTTTTGAATGACTTATTTTTTGCTTGTGGAATTTTATTTGAACCAAGCTTGAACAATATTTTAAGCTTGATAAGCGAGCCCAAGACGAGCTTGAGTAATTCTTGAATAACACGAGCCAAGCCTCAGCATAGCCAATGTTGGAAGACTCAACTCGATTAATACCCTTATGGTCTATAACTTCTTGTAATTTTGTCTTATACTTTAGTGAACGATTTGATGTTTAGCTCTATAAATGCAAATCGATCAGGAGAAGTAATGTTATTGAGACCTAAAAAATTAATTTAATTTTTCGATATAATAATACAAAAGACCACATGGGCACAATAAATTGAGCTGTAAGAATTAGAGATTGTTGCGGAAACTTTCGATGAATTTCGGTATTGACAGCATGGGAATACTTGTAATATTAGAGATTTTTTTTTTTGTTGCTTATTTTTACTGTTATATGTATTTAAAGAATTTTTAGTTTATAGAAAAACTATGAGTATTAGTTGAAAGATAATGAAATATTTGTTTTAAATTTTTGATTTATTAGTTATACGGGTCAATCGGAACACGAAATGATAAAAAAAATTATTCCACATGTCCCCTTGGACACTCCCCAACTTGGGACTGGAAATTTTAGTGGAGTCCACTCCACTAAAAATGGCTTTTGGGAAACAAGTTGAGGAATCCAGAGGCAACAAATTGAATTTGGATAAGATTTTCAGTTGGTTTGAATTTAGATTGATATCAATGTTTTTATTCAAATTTAATTCGAATATCTAAGAAATTTTACTTTCCGAGTTTTAATTTT
>CM042194.1:2604570-2618288 GCA_023539305.1 Ilex asprella | reverse complement strand
ATATATATATATATATATATATACATCTGTGTGTGTGTGTATATAGATACTAACATTATAAACCCTACACCATCTAATTGAATAAGAATATAAAACTCATAAGAGAAGTAATCAATCCATACCTTTAATGGAGTCAACCTTTTTTTTCTTTTCCGTCCTTCCATCTCTCTCACCTAAGCTGCCTCTTTCTTTCTTTATTTCTTCCTTTTTTATTTTTTTATTTTTTCCTCTTTTGACTGCCTGCATATATATTTATACAAAGTAAAAGAAATCCTACAGTAATCCTACAATTCCTCATTTATTAATTATACTAACATCGCTTTTTAAAAAGAATATCAAAAATTGACCTAAAAACTAATATTATATATATATTTTAAATTTGGGATATTACATCTGGTGTCAAAGTATAAGATTGTTGTTGGTAGTCTGATGGAACAAGATAATATCATAATACACTCAATTGTTTAAAACTGATAACATTAATCTATGCTTAAGGAACATCAACCTCCATTACTTCGGCATAAAGTGTGTTCCTGGTTAGAGACAATGACACCAACATAGAATCTATCTAAAGGTTCAGTGGCCTTGATGTTAATTCATACTTTGGTTGATGTATGAGTCCCTATAGCATAACAATTCAATGCTTACTCAATCATTACCCCTTGGCTAGGACATGAAATGAAACAAAAGATAAATTATTTTTGAATTGAAGTTATGTCTACTTAATTAAATTCAAAATTAAAGAAATTAAGCATATAATAAAATAATACAGAAGGAACACAAGTTAATTTATTTTGTGGGAATATAAATTAATTCATTTTGTGGGAACTAGTAATAGTTTTTTTCCCGGAAGGTAAAGTTTGTATTGATCCAAAAGATGATATAGAAGACAAATGAGTGAGTCCTTAGACCATCTCCAATGGAGACCCAAATCCTTACCCAAATTTGAGTATAAAAAAAAGGTAAAAAACTTGATTTAGTATAGATATCTCTAATGGAGAAACTCAAATTTAAAGGAAGAAAAACTTTTTTTTAAATGAGGACAAACCCAAATTTAAAAAAAGATAAATATAATTATTGGATCTTTAAAGGATGGTGTAATTTCACCATTAGTGAAAAGAGTAATGATTTGAATCTCTCTTGATTTGGGTTTAAAATAGGGTTTTCCTTCATTTGATATGAGTATGGATCTACCATTGGAAAAGGTTTTTAAGAGTTTTTCACCTTTTTTATTAAAAAAAAAAGGGTACAAAAAAGGGTAAGGGCTGGAGATGATCTTACAATAACAATGGACAACACCCATTGTAGCATCAAAAAAAAAAAAAAAAGCATGTGACCATCCATGCTGGATTCCATTGGAAGTGTAGGCCATGAGCCCAGCACTTCCAATAACATATAAAATTACAATAGGGATTAACTACACACATCAAAAGATCAATTTGTTAATAAAAACTCATTACCTGATGAATACATTAATGGTTGTGAAATGACAAGACACAAAATTCAGTCGGCGTCTGATAAAGAGGGGCAAAAGGATTTTGGGGAGACCGGTGGAGGAAGTTCAAGAGAAACATCCATGGTAAAATGACACTGCTCTTTAAAAATGACATGCTCAACCTAATTTTTGCAGAAAAGTATGCTCCAAAAAAACCAACCATTATTTAAATCAACTCAACCAATTAATCTAAGTTGCAAGCATATCACTCCATCCAAACATTCACCCATCCAGTAAATGACAAAAAAATCTCTACACTAAGGACAACATATTCACAATGAATAAATAGAAGCATTTTGACAAATACAGTCTATCTTTAAGGAATTATAACTTTCCAACTGCATTCATAAATATATATGTGAACACATGTACATATACCTATCTTCAAGCCACTATAACTTCAAATTTACTAAAAACACACATATATACATGTGTATTCATCCAGGTATAAATCCGTACAGCCACACTAAAGAAAATCGATAAGGAACTATAAAAATTAGGACGTACCATCAGTTCGAGCACATTTGGATGCTGAAGAATTTTTGTTATCAACTTATACACAAGGAATTACATATTTACAACGTAATATATCTATAAATAAATAAACGGAGTAGCATAAATAAAAACCCTAGCTTATCGCATAGATCGCAATCGGAACATCAACCAAACAGTTGTCAATAAACGACGATATATAAAGTGAATTCGAACACAATTGCATTGATATGAAGAGTGACTGAAATTAAGGCAAATTGAATGGCATATAGCTAAAAGTAAATGATTCAAATCGAAACAGAATAAAGAAATTGAATATCGAACTGTGTAGAAGATAATTTACCTAAGACATAGCGACAGAGATTCAAAGATCGGAGAGATCTTTGCTTTGTGAGAGATAAGGCTTATGGAAATTGATGGTTTCCGTTTAGAGTCAAAAAAGAAACAACCAATTTTTTGATAAACTATGGGAAATCTCCCATAAATAACAAAATACAACATTTTCACTCATAACACAAATCACACTGATATTCAGTGTGAAAATTGAATGCTATACAAATCCGGATGTCTTCTAGAATATTACAAATGATGTGTTAACTTTTCCATGTTCACAACTAATCAAGCCAGCGTGTAGCCCCACTATCTTCAAGAACAGCTGTAAGGATTTCAATGCGTACATCCAAGATATCCTGTAATTTGCATTAGTGGAAGCAAGTTAGAGAGTTTGAGAGAGAGAGATGGGTTAAGAGTTGGGAAAAGTAGAGTGAAGAAGACAGGTAGAGAAACATGTGAGGATATTGGACAGTTTTTGGGGAGAGAGAGAGTAACTGAGTGGTAGACGGGTGAGAGGCATTCAAGAGAGAGAGAGACGGCTAAAAGAGGAGAGGTCGGGAGAAAGGGAGGTGTCAGCAGGGAGCAGGGGATAAGGAATTAGGGTTTGGAAGACATTAAATATGAAGGATATTGACAACATAATTACATTTTTTAAGGACAAAGATGGAAAAAATATTTTTCAATTATTCTGGCATTTTAAAGTAGTATAGATGTAGATAAATTTTTGAATTATTTTAACAATTTAATTAAATAACCTGCATCAATTAACTAACACAATAAACCAATAACACTAAATAAAACACAATAAATTCGATAATACATAAACAATTACAATAAAATACAACAAGAAAGTCATAAACATCGATATATCATATATAAGAAAGCCATAAACATCAATAAAATATTAGGATTTCTAGATTTTTGGGTTTTAATTTTTAGGAATTAATATATATATATATAAATATATATGCGGGTAGGATAGGATAGGAATAAGAAAATTTTGTAGGTATTTCGTATTTCTACTCGATTTTTTATAGAATATCTTTGGTTGGCCTACTCGATTCTTTCGGGTAGCCGATCAGTAAGGTTGGGTTGGATCTGAATTTGCGGGTAATCGAAAATTTGAACACCCCTACTTAAAAACATGTAAGAAGGATTCAACCAACCAAATATTATTTAAGTTTACTTAATTGGGAGTGAATAAATTTAACCAAAATGTGGGAGATCATTAAAGTGGATAAAGGTGCATGAAAGCTTTTTTTTTTTGGGGGAGGGGGGAAATCTAAAAATATAACAATTTTGAGTGAGGAAAACTACAAAAAGTAACATTTATCAAAAGTGACTGGATTGGCTCCGCCATTAGGTAGAAACAAATGTTTGAGTGTGTTTGGCAAAGGGGATAAAGGGGGATAACAACTATCGGATTGGGTTAATTTGTCCGGATGCCCACAAATCCTTGGTTTGGATCCACTTTTGTGAATGGGATAAACGTTGGACTCACTTCCTCAGCCCATGGTGTTTTCCCTCCTTTATCCCATTTGACCCACCTTAATATATCCCGCACTAACTTTGAGATTAGTTAGCCCAGTGACCGGATTGGGCTTATAGTTACATTAATACCCTTGTACAGTAACCAATGTAGGGATTTTACCCCTCCTTTTTTTTGTCTTCTTCAGTTCTTCTCATTGGTCCCCTCTTCCTACAAGTAGCGCCCACTGGTCCCCCATTGTAAGGTATTTCTCTCTCTCTCTCTCTCTATATATATATATGTATATATATATATATCTCAATCTCACGTTGTAGCTGTCTCTCTCTCTCTATATCTATGTATATATATATCTCTATCTCTCTATGTTTGTGTATACATATATCTGTCTCTCTATCTCTCTCTATATATATCTACGTCTCTCTATATCTGTGTATATATACATATATATGGCAAATAAAAGTGAATGAACTCTCTATTGACCCAGATCTGAGTCGGTGTTTATGGATTCTTCCAGATCTACTCCTTGTCTCTATCTCTTTCTTCTTTGTTCTTGTGCTTTGTGTGTGGATGAGTGTAGATGGTGGGGGGTTTGGGATAGGCAGTGGGTGAATGGAGGAATTGGTGATGGCTTGGACGGTGTAAGGGGTATATTGACAGTAAGACAGAGAGAGAAACGAAGAAGGTATCATAACTCATTTTTTGGACAATGGTGGTGTTGTGTTTGTGACAATTGGGGAAAAGAAACACTCAATATTGTTTGGAATTACATTTTGTGGCACTCCTTTTAGGACACAGAACTGGAGGCCAAGAACTGATTGGGGGCCTTGATTGTACAATCCATGGAAACTTCTTTGGCAGTTAGGAAATTCTCACTATTAACCTACTCACTGTAATTCTTTTGCAGTCATACCTTCCAGGGTGAAACGAAGATTTTGAGGTTTATTTGAATCGATTAATGAATCCAATGATTACTGAGTCGGTGAATCTAAATAGAGGTTGTGAGCTACAACTGAATACGTGAATCTGAATAACTGAATCTAAGATTATTTATTGGTCTAATAATCTTAATACCAAATAATTACAGTTGGGTATTCTACTTTCCCAATAATAGAGAGAGAGAGAGACAGAGATAGAGAGACCTAGAAACTCCTCATGGGCATTATTCGTATTTGTTTATTATGTGTTGTGGTGTGTTTAGTATTACTAATACAGTTGTTAAGTTCTTAACAGTGTCTCAAATCAACGGTTTCACAAGCACTCTTCAGGTACCTTTTTTTGTGATAGTTGGCACTTAAAACTGTAATAACAGATTGTATTCTAATGTTTTGACATGTTTTTATTTACTGGTTATACGTTGAAGGAGGTTAGCTTTACATCTTTCGTAATTATCATATCATATTCTTATATATTAGTTTGTTGCCCAAACAACTTCCATTGCAATATGTTTTTGTTGTTTACATATTCATGTTGGGTGATAACAACGTTATTGGATTTTTTCTGTTTCCATTGACTTAGGTAACCATGGACAACCATTCCGATGAATTATGTTTGTTACTTATGTTTATGCATATGATTATTCAGGAGATGGTAGTTGTGTTTAATCTTCTGGTCTCTATAATGTTGATGATATGTGACATGGAACACAATGATACAACATCCGAGGTTCCACAAAATTTCAGTAGGTCTCGATTACAAATTGAACACTTACACCGTCTCATTGAGGAGATGACAGAACGTGTATAAATCAACTTAGGATGGATAGACACACGTTTGTGATACTATATAATTTGTTCCGTGATGTGGGGCTGTTAAGACCAACCAGGCACATAAGTGTCGGGGAGATAGTGACGATGTTCTTAAGTATTTTAGGTCATGACGACAAAAATAGACCAGTTAAGTTCAATTTCTTGCGCTCGGCTAAAACCGTTAGTAGACATTTCAACAATGTCCTTACTGCGGTGTTAAAACTACGTAGGTTATTGCTCCAATTGCCCGATCCAGTGCCCGAAAACAGTACAAACACTAAATGGAAGCAGTTTAAGGTAATGACCATTTAACATTCAATGGTATATTTATTATTACGCCATCTAACATGAATTTTTTTCTTTAATAATTTTTTTTTTAAATTTGTTTACTCACTTGGCTTTGTAGAATTGTGTGGGGGCATTAGATGGCACGTATGTTTCTGCTCGAGTACTGTTTGTTCATCAAGTTAGATATAGAACACGTAAAAGTGGTATAACAACTAATGCGTTGGGTGTATGTGCACCGAACATGAAGTTCATTTACGTGCTTCTTGGATGGGGAAGGGTCAGCTTCTGATTATAGGATATTGCGTGATACGGTTAATAGGCCAAATGGTTTGAAGGTAGCACGTGGTACGTAGCATATTATGTTTTTTTTTTTTTTGTAAAAACAAAAATTTGTAAGTATGCTCACATTTATATGTGTTTGGTACGTGTAACCAACATATTCTTATAATACATAGACACATACTACCTAGTTGATGCTAGTTATAGAAATGGTGATGAATTTTTAGCACCATTTCGGAGTCAGCAATATCATATCCAAGAGTTTGGGGCTGCTTCTGCAGCACCCAAAAATCCAGAAGAATTGTTTAATATGCATCATTATACTGCAAAGACTAGCAATGAGAGATGTTTTGCTTTGTTAAAAAATAGATGGACGATTCTTAGGGCACCTTGCTACTACCCTATTCGGAGGCACAACTGTATCATAGATGCGTGTTGTTTGTTACATAACTCAATTTAGTTTTAAATGAGTGTTGACCCATTTGAGGAGGATTTGCCTGAAGAAATTCCTGTTGATGGTGAACATGTGGATGATATCATTGACATTGTTGAGACATCTATCGAATGGTCTATGTTTCGAAATCAGATGACATTAGAAATGTACAATGAGTGGAGAATTAGTCGTGAACAAGCTACATAATTGTAGTACTTAGTGTTTTATGTTGTTTACTATTTTTATGTCTTTATTAATGTAGACGTTATGGGACATGAGGACCTGAATGTGTTACAATGTAATCTTGTATTTGAACACCAAGTGTTTCAATTGCCAATTGTCATGTTTACCCTTTAATTTGGATATTTAGTTTTACAGCAAATGTAGCAATTTGTAATGTTGTTGTGTTTTACACTAGAGTAGACAATGTCAGACACCATTGCAAATACACAGTCAGACAAAGGTGGTAGAAGGACATGGAGTATGGTTGAAGAGAATCAACTTTCACAGTCATTGAAGGAACTGTGCGTTAATGGGTGGAAATGCCAAAAATGACATTTTTAGGCTTAGATACTTACAAGCACTTGAGAATAGTTGGAAAGTAGCAATTCCAGATTATGAGTTGCGCGCTTCGCCCTATATAGAGTCAAAGCTTAAAATTTGAAAAAAGAATTACAACTCCCTGTTTACCATGATGGTCACTTTAGGGTTTGGGTTCAACAGTACTGAGAATAAGGTCATGGTTGATGGCGATGACATTTGGCAAGACTGCATGAAGGTGAAACTCGTTAACCAACAATTTAAATAAGTTTCATTTTATTACGTAATAACATAGTTTAAGTATTGTAAAAGCTAATTATAATTGTCCATTTAGGTTCTAGAAGGACCGAAATGCAAAAGTCATGCGAGATAAGTCGTGACCTTATTTCAATGACTGGAAAATTATATTTGGCAAGGACCGAACAACCGGAGAGTACACTATCGATGTTGAAGACATGGTTGGCAATGCCGATGTTAAAGCGTCATTGAGGGAAGTTGAGACCATGGAAGTGCAAAATCCATTAGAAACGAATGCCCCGACATCAAGTAGTGCAACACATGGAGGTGATCAACCACCTACAATGGAACCAAGTGTTGCCTCACCATGTCCAAATAAGAAAAAGAAAGCTAAGGTGAATGGTAATGCATCTGAATCTATTGCAAAAAGTTTGGGAGACATCTCTAAGGTCTTTGGTGAATATGTTCAAGAGAGTCGTAAGAAACTTGACACTATTGCACATCGAGTTGGGTACATGCACGATGTTGCGGATGCACGAAGGAGAGTGAATGCAGAACTTGAGAAGATCAATGATATATCTATGGTTGATCGACAGGCGACACTTTTTAAGATTTGTTCTAACCCAGTAAAGGTTGACATCTTCTTTAGTTTGTCAGATTATGAGTGACCTGCGTGGGTTGGTGAACTATTGTGGCAGGCACCACAAATTTGATCAACATACATGGATATTGTTTAACAATGCCACCACCTAAAATCCTTTTTGGTAAGAATTTGTGGATTTTTTTGAAGGTAAATGTAACCTTATCTGTGGTCGTAGTTGGAGTACATTAGACGTTGCTATCGACTTTGAAGATGTTGATGTATATTTTGTTGGTATGCTTTTGGTATGTATGTAACCAATGTAATGTCATATATGGCCTAATTGGTACGACTTTGTGTTTGGTTTTTATATGTTCTATGGGTCATATGTAGAACTAAAGTTTGTAAATAGAAATTGAATGGCACGTTGTTAATATGGCCTAATATGCATTTGAGTGGAATAATGAACCAATGTATTATGAGTAACAAAAAGTTGCCTTTTTTGTTGTGCTTAGATATGAACAGGAAGTGACGTTGGACGACAGGTTGGTATTTACGAGTCATGGGTGGAATGTATGAGTATAAAACAGTATTGCATGTGATTCGTTTATTGGCTGCTAACGCACATAACTTATGTAGGTATGAACACAAATTAATATGTAAATTATATGTTTGCAGTTTACAATGAAGATCCCATAGATTTTGGAGAATGAATCAGGCGTCATTATCGACACAGGATTAGAGTTCAAGAATAAAGGAAAGTTACCTCCTTTGGGCCGTTACACCCACAAGATGATGAATGATCTGTTGCGCGGCGTTAAACAACGCTCGAGAGGGTTTACTTTGTCTTTTACTGAACTTATTCGAATCATTTTCTTTTGGGAAAAACAGTTCTTCACTATTTCGGCAATACTTGATTCTGCCAGTTTTACCTGGGACCCTTTGAAGAAGGTTGTCGTACAAGGACCGGGAAGAGAACCTAATGAGTATTTGGAGCTAAGTTACTTCATTGTTTGAACTTTGTGCACATTGTTGTCAATTATGAAAGGTTGTTTCATATAATTTTTGGCTTCCATTAACATTAATAATTGCATGTTATTAATTGCAGGAGGATGATTTTGCTTCACAATACTGTCTTCAACCATGCTCGAATTTTGAATATTTCAGTGTTATCTTCAAAAAAGATGAAGCAAGCTGAAGTTGCCCTACCAGTGACAGTGTTGGAAGTTCACCATCAGTTAACTCTCACTATGATGGTGATGTCATAGTGATCGATGATTGACTGTTGATAGCGATCAGGCAGATTGCATGTTGTAATGGTAACTTATAATATTTGTATTTATAAAATATGTGTATGTAGCACGTGGTAAGAATGTTGAGCAATTTTTTTTTATGCAACACACAATAGTGCGTGTGCATGTAGCTTCACACTTCTTACCTAATAGTGTTGTCTTCGTTTTGTATGTATAGTTGAAGACAACAAAGAATATAAACATATCGGGTATGTGTAATTACGTAGTATGCTGCCTTACTTTTGCTTCGTCTTTTGTATAAGGCTATGTATGGTAATAAAATATGTTTAAGTACATGTTCGATTTGTGTATATCGTCTTTTTTTAAACAATGTAGAACAATTTTATGAGCATATTAATGTGATCACAATATTTTGGTATTGCAAAAAATAAAAACAAATTATTTTTGGTATTTACACTTGATGCCACAGTTGAAAATTGATATGAAGTTTAAAGGTGAACAAAATAAATGTAATTACAAATCCAAAATTGACTTTGGATTGGATTAGGAGTAAAGGGTAAAATTGTAATTTAATGAGAAAGGTAAGAGATTTGACACAAAAAACAGAGGTTTTTTTCGTGGGCCCCATAATATATAAAAGTACTTCCCAAATCAAGTATAAAATTACACAACCTAATTATTATCCTTTCTATTTGCAGGGTATTGAGTTTTCATTGGATTGGTTTGTATTACAAAACAAAACCAATCCTATCCCCCAAATATTTGCCAAACACCCCCTTCTTGTATGAACCAAGGGTAGGTGCCCTTTATCAAGACAGAGATAATGTGTCCATGTTCAAGAATAGATAAACATAAAATTATGGTACGTGCATTAAGTAAAGAGCAATTACCAAAATGACTTTACCAAACTTCCGTCCTAAATGATACGACATATTTTTCACCTATAGATAAATAAGTCTCATTAAGAAAGAAAAATACAAATAGAGTAAAATAGGGCGCCGGTAAAGAGGTATTCCCTTGACATCTCATTTGAGAAAGTCAACGGTGACCAAATAGACTACCCCCAGTTGGTTACAACATTAAGTTTATCTTGTAGTCGAGAAATCGACTATTGGTCTAGAGGGAGAAGAAAAAAAAGGCTTCGGAGAAATTTTCAAAGAGTCTAAACTTCCCTCTAACATTTCGACAACTCTAGTCATTGATGGCCTGTTTGAGGGATCATTCTGTATGCACCACAAGCCAACTATTATAATCTTTCTGGCACTTAAATGTTCGTCATCGTTTATAATGACATCCAATCCCAGTTCTTCATCTTGTTCAAGTGCTTTGTATATCCAATCTGGAAAATATATTTCACTGGTTCTATCAACATTTTCTTGAATGTTTTTTCTCCCTCCAACCATCTCAAGAATCATCATTCCATAGCTATAAACATCGGATTTATGAGAGACTCCTCCAAAGTTTCTGCAAAATACTTCTGGAGCAATGTACCCAATTGTCCCTCTAGCAATCAACATCGATACAATGCTCTCTTTCTTGGGGCATAGTTTAGCTAGGCCAAAGTCCAAGATCTTGGGACAGAAATCTTCATCCAGAAGAATGTTATGAGGCTTTATATCGAAATGCAAGATTCGAGTATTACAACCACGGTGTAAATACTCTAAGCCTCGCGCAATTCCTATTGCAATTTTGTACATTTTTTCCAACCCCAATTGGTGATCTATCGAGGAATTTCCATTGGATATGAATTTCTCAAGTGATCCATTAGGCATGAACTCATAAATAAGAGCTCTTTTGTGGCCCTCGAAACAAAATCCAAGGAGTGTTACAATGTTAACATGGGAAGTCTTACTAATACTTGCGACCTCATTTATAAATTCTTCACCACAGCCGTTTGATTTGTTTAAAACCTTCACTGCAACTAACCTGCCATCATGTAACTTTCCTCTGTACACACAACCAAAGCCTCCTTGGCCTAGTTTAACTTTGAAGGAGTTGGTCATCTTCTTAATGTCCGAATAACAAAACCTTTTCGGAGCCATGGATCCGTAATTCTTTAAAAAGGTTTCAACATTTTGGTAGTCCTCAGTCTTCTTCCTCCATAAGAGCATAAGTTTACCTTGTGTGAATTTCCTTCTGAAGCAGACTAATGTAGCTACTAAAATGACAATTCCAGCAGGTACAAAAGCTGCAGTTAATGAAAGGAGAAAATGAAGTTATGCAGGACCCCTTTGTCTCTTGAAGGCTGAAATTGATTGCTACTTTCACTTTGTCTCATAAATAATTATTTATCTCAGATCACGTGCATGACAATTGATGAATAAATTGAGACACATTGCTAGCATTTAAAAGAATTCAAGATGTAGTGTGAGATTTTTAATCTTTGTGGGGGTATTGGAAAGATTTAAAAAATATTACCTAGTGGAGCTTTTATGACCAGGTCTCTTGGAGTTTATGCAACATAACCACTTACTATTAGAACAATCGTAACCAAAAAGATTTTTCAAGTTACCATGATGTTTTAACCCAAGACCTTCTATATCACAATTTTGAACTTATTTCCCAAGTTACCGTTATTAACCTGAAATGGTGGTTAATCCTATTGTCTCTATCATTAATATCGTCACTATCACCAATATCAATATCATCAATAAGAAAACATTTTGACTTGTAGTTCAGGAACTTGTTCAGAAATACCGTAACGAAAGGAACATAGGAATTTGTTACTAACTATTTGACCAAATAGGATTGTCCAGTTCCTATAGAACGTATCACTAAAATACCCCTAAAAGGGGATAAGGCTTAGCGGAGCTTTGACACAAACAAATTCTTGAACAGAGTTTTGGACATAAAAGTTTTGTGAACATTTTCCAAATTCTGATATTACCAAACCTCTTCAATAGTTTCTTCAATTATATTATTATTTTGAGACTACATTACTCAATTTGGAAACGATCAAGAGTGTTCAAACACGTCTACATTTGCGAGTGTACGCTTGTGGAAAAGCGATAGTTGAATCCTGGAGGTTAGAACGCCATAACCTACTAGATCGGGTTTGTATTCTGAGGGGCAACAATCTACTCTTAAGGACATTGACTATACGCCTCTATAAAAAACAACTATATTTGAAATAGAAGGAAGAAATCATACTCATATTCCAAAAACCATAGAACGGACAGAAATAGACTTTCCTTTGTCGTGAAAATTAAATGGAGAGGAAAAAGTAACAGAATCTAGAAAAATCAATAACACATATACTTGTTTAAACAATAAGAAAAAATGGGAGGAAAGTTTAATCAACTTGGAAGTATGATATACCCTCCTGCATACAAGTGTAGATTCAAGAGAAATATTACCTATGAGTAGGATCAGTTTTAATTTACTTTTTCCTGCACCAGAAGTCAATCAGAAGAAGAAAGTTAGTCCAGGCACAGATAAAATGAATGTAATGAACTTTGCATTTCACACCCTAAAACCATAACAAGGTACGAACAAGGAAACATTTAAAAACTGTCCAATTACACAACAAATCCAAAAAGGGTCAAAATTTCTGGATCATATCTTGGCCTTTGTGACAAAGGAATTCGTTACCGCTGACAGTTTTACACAGCCCTCCAGCAAGATTACACTCAGAACACACCTCGGACACGTGTAATTGAAGAGAGAACTCACCAGTAAATAGTCGAAAGGGGTCACTGGGATCAACATCGTCGCGGGAGTTTGACTCATTAAGTGGAAGCTGTATCTAACTGAACAATAAGATGGAAGATTGCTCGGAGTCATACTGGGATTATACAGATATGTGTAGTGGATGGAGAAATCAGAGCAGTCGTCGAAAGCTGGGTAACTACTACTGAAATATTCATCTTTCTTCTGAGCAAATTCAGAATTTTTGGTGCATTTGAACAAGGTGAGATTGGGAGAAGAGAATGTATAGGAAATAGTTGGAGTGTTGGGGAGATTAGTATTATAGAAAGAATCACAACTACGAGACTCTAAGCGAAATTTACACTCTGTCAACCACTAACACGGTATCATCCTGCAACATTCTTATAGCTTCATACCACCGTCCATTTGTCTCCAGTTGGACCTTTGAAAGTTGCCATGGAGATGGAGCACAGTCCACCATACACAATCCGCACTCAGACATATTGGCGAAAGGGAAGCGCATCATACCGAGAGATCCACACGGGAATGACACTGGGCAATTATAGTGGGATTGATTTCTTTCTTGAGCATCGTTAAGAACCACTAGACGAGAGAGAATAAAGAAAACCAAGAAAAAAGGCAGAGCCATTCTGAAATCCCAGTAAAACAAAAGCAAGATAACAAACCACAACAATCACAAAGAACAATTCAGCTCTCTCTTCTTTTTTTTTAATGTTCTTTCACAATTACATTTAGATGTTTGAGGTTTTAAACACGACAGTTGACTCAGAAATTTGGGTATGGAAGACTTGTAGAAGCAGACTTAGGAGAACCATGTGGGGTTCTGATGAAATATCAGCGCACATTCATTTGTCATCCTTCTCAGAAAAGCTGACAAAGACTACA
>CM042194.1:2580512-2604470 GCA_023539305.1 Ilex asprella | reverse complement strand
AATAAAATAAAAAATAAAAAATAAAAAAATATTTTTTTCTTAAAAAACTAATTAGCATACGATTATACTATTTTTTGAAATAAAACTAAAAAATTAAACAAATGATCAAACTGTAATGAATACAATATCTTCTTACTTTAATTGAGGTAATTTGTTAGTTTAAACAACCAAATTAAATTCCAATAGATAGTATAATTGTATATTAATTATGATTTTTTAAGAAAAAAATAGATTTTTATTTTTAATTTTATTTCAATAAATGTCATAATAGAATATAAAATTTAGTTATAAATTTTAAAATATTTGATATTCTATCTTTGATTTGAGTATTTTTTGTCTAAATATAACAATTTAAACTTGAGTGATCTAATTATTACACGTCTACAAAACTTCAAGGGATTTGGGTGTAGTTTACTAATAGATATACTAACGGACATTGAAGACAGAGGTTTTAGTATTATGCGCGTACAAACTTTAGTGCTTAGTATATAATAGTTTAAATGTCAGGAGGTCTAAGTGATTAAATGACAAACCTTAGAGGATCTCGGTATAATTCTCTCAAAAATAAATGGTATGCTATAAAAAAATAAAAAATAACAGGTACACAAAAAAAATATAAAAATAATATGTACACAATAATCGTCAGACAAATACACTAAAACACAAATCGTCAAAACATGTACACTAAAACACATATTGTTAATGTATTTTTTTCTCTATAAGCACGAATCGTCAAATAGATATACTAAAACACAGATTGTTAGATAGGTACACTAAAACACATATTGTTAACATACATTCTTCTCCATAAACACATATCGTTAGACAGGTACAAAACACAGATCGTTAATGAACTTTTTTATCCATAAACACATATTGTTAGACATGTATACTAAAGCATAAATCGTTAATGAATATTTCTATCCATAAACACAGATCGTCAGACAAGTACACTAAAACACAGATCATAAGACATGTACATTAAAATACAGATTGTTAATGTACTTTCTTCTTCTTCATAATAACATATTGTTATATAGGTATACTAAAACATATATTGTTAGACGTTAATATAATATCTGAATTGCTTGGTTCACGAGTTTGAATTTCAAAACAGATAGAAAACACCACAAAAATCTCAATAACAAACATATAAAAAAAATTAGCTATATTTTAGACTAAAATCATGAGATGGGGACAAAATGAGTAACGAAAACCAGTAACAAACTACTCTCTTAACATTCGCGCTAACACAGGAACCACATGCAAGTTTTAAAAAAAATTGACGGATCTTTTTTTATATTAAAAATTCAGTAGGACTAAAATTAATTTACACACCAAAAGAAGGATCCTAGCTTAATTTACTAAATAATCTAATAGACTAATACTCAGGGGTGTCAAACGTGTCGAGCTAAACAAGTGACAAGCGAAAAATTTGTGAACTCATACACGACATGTTTAATAAATAAGTGAAAAATCTCAACACGAACACGACACGCAAACGAGTAACACGACGACTCATTTAACCCGTTTAATATTAAAAAATTATATCAACAAATTTTAATATTATACTTTTTTTACTATCAATTATACTTACATTAAAAAAGAGAAATTTTTAGTTAAATCTCATAAAAATGAGACTTAAAGGCTTAAAAATAAAAGGCAAAAGGTCATTGTCTTTTATAGGCAACTAAACCATTCACATCTCCCCTCATTTATCAACGTGGGACAAAAATAAAAGACATTAGTTTGTCTTTATCTTTGAACTACTACTTTACCTTCTTTTTTTTTATATATTGATTTTCTTTACTTCTTTTTTTCTTATTAATTTTTTAAAATAATTATTAATCTATTATTATATTAATTTTATTTAAGCAAGTAAACGAGTTATAAAATGTTTAACAGGTCTCATCCGAACACGACCTATTTATTAAACGTGTTTAGCGTGTCAACCTGTTTATCACCCAAATCCATTAAGATCTAACTCAAACCCACTTAATTCGTGTCTTTTAATCGTGTCGTGTTGAATTTTGAGAACCCTACTATTAATACTATATGCATCTAGATACAGGCCTCAGGTGCCACAGACAATAAGGTCGGGCAAGCTCAAAGCCTGTCTGTTTGGCCCAGAAAATTTGGCCCGAGTTAGCCAGAATAGAACTCAATCTGATCATAAAAAAACAATTATATATTTACACTGTGAACGGAACATGCCAGTCCCAACTCGATCCGAAGTCCGGATTTGTTCGAATGAGCTTGGCCTCTGTGCTGATGGCTTGATGGAATATAAGCCAAAGCGAAGATTTGTTGTAATGACTTGTATTCTACCGTATTAGATGGAATATTGACATAAATTTGTCTTGGACACAAACTGTGGGACGCTTTCTTCACATAGAAGACTGTTGTCTTAAAATATTTATTTGAGTCTACATGGGGTAAGTGTTGAAAAGTTCAACAAGCGATGAACTTCTGAATGCTATTTTTTTTGTGTTTTGTTTGGTGACCTCTCTGCCATGCCAAACAGGATTGATTCTCCCTTTAGTCCAGAGTCATTAACAACAACTACGATTTCTCTTCAAGGAACTTTGGGTTTGTTCGATTTCTTTTCCAGGAGCTTTGAGTTTGGGACACTATTTATATTGTAATAGTGTTTGATTGGTGATACGTTCTTTTGCCTTCATTTATCAAGAACGCATAATAATTTCTAACCTTTAATAGTGAAATATTGTCACTGTACTTCGTTCGTAGACGTAGATTTAGAGCAGTACTATGTATCCCAAATTTATATCTCAAATATGCATCTCAAATAAATCAGAACCATTGGATGAGTGGGTCTCATCAACTTTTTTCATTAGGACTCACTCATCCAATGGTTCCCATTGATTTGAGATGCACATTTGAGATATAAATTTGGGATACAAAGCATTACTCGTAGATTTATTTATTATGCTTTTAATATATGATATGAGGCATGCCGTCACTACACTTTGCTGCAATAAAAGCAACAACCCGTCTCAAATTTAGTAAATAAACTTTTTATGACAGCACTATCATAACAAAAAAAATATTTTTTTCCTCCAAAACACACTTTTTATGACGGTGAACAATGATGTCACAAAACACTTGTCTAAAAAAATCCTAATTCTTATAGTCAACTCACACAATTTTCTCATTTATATGGGTAATTAAAAATCTATTACGTAACACGAGGATCATAATTGGAAAGACACTTATGTCTTTATAACCAATATATATATCTTATGTTTGAGAACCAAGGCTTAAACCTCGATGTCAGCATGAAGGATCACATACCCAAGATGAGAGATAACCACAATCTTCACATATACTTAATTTCATCACATACCCCTCTTTAAACAATCAGTGTAGAAAAACACTGAACTATCACCTTAAAACGCTGAAGCAACATTAACAATTAGTAGAACCTTCACCTTAAATTCGCTAAGAGAAACATTGATATTCTGTATGAAGTACCAAAATATTAATTATTAGTACAAAGCAATTTTACATGGTGCCGCAATACAAAATTGAAATATTTTGGACTAATAATGGAAGGAAACAAAATTAGAATTTGAAAAACCAAAAATAATCATTAACAATAAAGAATCTTATGATAGCATGTAACCCAGATGGAATCAAATTTGACACCTAGAAACTATTGTACATACCAATCAACATAAGAAATAAATTCAACTTAAAAGGTAGGTGTGAGTGTGAGTGTGAGTGTGAGTGTTTATGAGAGAGAGAGAGAGAGAGAGAGAGAGAGAGAGAGAGAGGCAGGTATATGCAATGAAGTGAGGAAGTCATAATATGCAATTAGAATATATAGAGCTTATAAGTTTAGGAGTTTCAAAAGGGAGAATATGAAGAGATAAATTCAAAGTACTATTAAAATCTTTAATGCTTGTTGATTGAATGTGTATATCTAATGCATTCAATGACCACCTTTGAATTTTGCCAATTGATCAGCATGCGTGTATTATTTGTGTTAGAATATCAAAAGTTTACATGATTAAGTTACATTTTTGTGATAGTAAACTTTTAGTTGAAAGGTTTTGCACATTGAAAATGATTTATTAATATTATTTATCCAAAAGTGCTTAATATGTATGGAAAATTAAAAAATTTAAAGGACAATATATAAAACCAAAAGTTTTTTTTATATTTCTATTGACATTTAAAATTAGTATAGATATAGAATACGGATAGATAATGCAACTTTTTATATTGATCATAGAAAAGTTGTTTAATGCTCATGATAAAAATTTGAGAAAATTTCATCCACACCCCCTATAGTTAGGTCTAAATTTAATGACACTTCTTCTTGATTCTAAAATTTCATTGATACCCCTGTCAGTTGTTGTCTGCTTACAGTGTTAACGACGATAATGTTAAATAGACCTAGCTTTAACAACCCCCCATGTAAATAGATTAACTTTAACAACACCCTTTCTCGATTCTAAAATTTCACTACACGTCATTTTTATTCTAATATATTAGCCTTCCGATTTATCAATTTAATATTTAATTTTACCAAATTAATGTTCTTTATTTAATTTAATCTAAATTGATATTTCATCTCATGAAATCAATACAAAATTGATATTTAATTTTATAAAATTAACATTCAGTTATATTACTTTAACATTAAATTACTACTTAATTTCATATTGATATTTAAGTATTACTATATTGATAATTACTATATTGATACAAAACTGATATTTAAGTATTAAATAGAATATTAAATTTCATTAATTTAACATTTAAACTTATCAAATTAATGTCATTTTTTTAATTTAACACTAATTTAACATTCAATTTTATTAAAGCAACATTTAAATTTATTCAATTAAAATTAAATTTTATCAAATGAGTGATAATATGATGACTAATATTATAAAAAATTTATCATGCAATATTTTAAAATGATAAAAATTCATTGGGATCAATTAAAAATGATTAAAATTAACCTTTTTCTTTTTGTTTGTATGCATTTTTGACCTTACTAGGTGGTTGCACGCCAACTATTTTGACATATTTTTGTAAATAAATTAAAAATAATTTGCCATCCTTTCAATTGTCTATTACATAACTTTACCCTATCATTTCACAATGTGAGACTTATTATCATTGCACTTTCATGTGAATAATTTTCTCCATCAGACCATCATTGGAAGCTTCTTACAACTATCCTCGTTACACGCTGATCAAAGTAAGACAAAAAGAAGTATATCACAATTGTCAACCAAGAAAATCCTGAGGTTAGTGAGCTAGCGTCCAAAGAGAGTCTATTAGAAAATCCTTGAATCAATCAATTTATGTTTATTCCTAACATCTACCATGGGACCTATTAATAGACTCCATTTTTTTTTTACTATTCAAGTTGTATTTGTCATTGAGTACGTACCAAATGATTTTAATCAAAAGTTTCAATTATATTAATCATAGAGGAGTTTAGCTAGAATGGTTCATTACCGCTGACACTATAAGAAAAAGGGCTTTAAAGGGGTTTGGTTTCGGTGTTGGAACAAACTCCAGGCATTTCAAGCGTTTTATTGAAAACGTCCAGAACCATCTTTTTCTATCTGGCATTTCAACGTAGTGAGTGAACCAACCATGAAAGTTATCTCAAGCACAAAATTTGACTATTATGCTATTGAAAAATTTTATCCTTTGAAAGAAAGAGATACAATTGATAGGTTGCCCTCGGGTATCAAATATTTTCCTAATAAAATCTATATAATGTTTAGGAGAAAGCATCTCAAAAAGTAAAGAACCCTCAATAAGCAACTTCTTTCAAAGGTCATCTCAAGTTAAGTACAACACCCAAACAGAGAGAGGGTGCAATATTTTGCCACTGTAGGACTGCATAGATGTCCAATATTCGAAGAGTTTCATCAATACTACTAGCAGTAATCTTACTTTCGCTTAATATATTTATCTTTATCCGAAAATGCGTCATTGATCTAAATCTTAACAAAATATTTATGTATGTGTGGGTGAGGGAGAGGAAGATTATAGAGGGAGAGCTGAATTGGCTCAGCGTTGTGAGATATGCAGTCCAAAACTTGTGATGACCAATCATGCCTTAAAAATATCATTACATATGCATTCTTACTAAACTTTTAATGATTAAGACTTTTATTACCCACAACAGATGAATATCAATCCAAATGTAATATAAACTTTCAACCCAGAGCCCGTCAAAATCGCAAGTCTAACGGGTCCGAAAAATGAGAATATTTGAGCATTTTTATAGGATCCAAAAATTTAGCCAACAAACTTCTCACCTGTTTTATTATAAGTTGGAGTTATGAAACTCCAAAAGTTATACAACAGTCATACTTCCCCGGTTGGCAGTAACTCTTAATAATTATCATTGTATTTTATGATTAAATATTCAATGTAAGCGTAACTGTCCATTAAAACAATTAAAAAATAAATAAATTAGACCAATTTTCTTTATATAGAGATGATTATATATTAAATAATAATTATTGAATTTTATGGGGTTCACTTGTGCACTTGTTCCCTTGTTAGTGGACGGTTACATAAAGTGACATTGTTGACATGAGATAAGTGTGATGCTCCAGATTTTTTTTCGTATTTTAGGTTGTATGAACTAAATTGCACAAGGTTCCAAAAAAAAAAAATTGAATTGCATTGCATTTAAAAACTGTAATGTCTAACTTTAGTAAGTGATTAATAGATGGATGACTATTGATTTCTTCAACCAATAAGTTACTACAATAGGTTATTATTGTCTTTTTATCTTTTTAAGGATAGTATTATCAATTAAGTTTTTTTTTGACAACTATTGACATTCGAAAGTAGTATATAAAATATTAGATCTATTCAAATTTTTGGATTTAACGAATTTGGATATGTACCACGTGCCTACAAACATACGATGTAATTTAGTGATAATTTAATAAAATTGAGTAAAAATTCATATGTTAAATGTTAAAATTGTCTCTAATGAACTTATTCAGATGAGAACTGATATCTATTGTAACAGATTCATATATGTATTGTAAAAAATAAAATTCGTTAGACAATTGAATCGAATTCAATTCACATTGTTCAAATCAAATTTGGATTGAATTTATATTGTTTGGAAAGAAGTTAATCAAAAGTCAAATAATGAATTTATTAGTTGAATTAATGCAACTAATAAAAAAATAAAAAATTTCTTAAAAAAGGATAAAGTAGGCATTATTGAATTTTTAAGGATAAATAAGAAAATAAAAAAAAATTCACGTAAGCCACTTTTATTAGTAGTATAGATAAATAGATATAGATTATGTTGAATGATTTTAATTTGAATCAAAAATAATTTCAATAGATATAAATATATTAGAGAAAAAATGATAGTATAGAAGGGTAGTATAGGTCTTTTAGAAACAAGAATTACATGATATCAACATTTTTGATTGGTCAGTAATGGAGATTCACGGTAAAGGGTGTGATTAAAGTGAACATATGAATCAAAAAAGAGTGCAGTAAAATTTCAGATTCGAGAAGGGGTGTCATTGAATTTAGACTTAACTATAGGGGGTGAATGAAATTTTTCCTAAAAATTTTAATTGCCAAGGTCTTTGTGGTAAAAAAAATGTGACAATTACTTGAATATTGATGAAAGATTAAAGATTAACAATTATAAAAAAATATCTATATCTATAATAATATAAATATCATTTCATCTCCTTTATCTTGAAAATTTGATTTCCAATTTTATCCTTGATTAATGTTATTAAGTAAATTTAATTTGTGTAACAATGTATGACACTAAATATTCAATGTATCTATGCATCAGTTATGAAGTTGAACCATTCCATGTTTCCATATGCTTCTCCTTCTACAGAATTTGAAGAGTCTCCAAATGCCCATCTCATTTATATCGGAAAACATGTGCTTAGATGAGCCTTAGTTTTCTGCTGAATCTATTTGACAATTTTGTTGTTTGTTATAGGTGATCTTTACATGGTTGGGCCCAAGAGTCCAACCCATTAACCACACATAATAACATTTGGTGAAATTAAAACAAAAATGTTTAAGTGGAAAAAAAATCTACAAGTTCAATTCAAATTAAGTGTATCACTCTCTTTCAAAATGTACAATTTACATTAATTTTTCTATTTTATTTTAAACCAACCAAACTTATATTTTCATGAATAACTAACACTTTGCAGATAAAAAAATTAATAAAAATATAGATGACGAGACAACACAATGAATTGATTTTAAGTAAAAAAACATTACAATTTTCTATTTAATTTGAAAACGTATTATAAAAAAAAATTCAATTGTTTCTCTATTATCGATGGTGTAGATTTGTTTTTAGACTTAAATATTTTAACAAAAAATTTATAAACAGAATAAAACATTCTACTTGAAATACAGAATTATATGAAAATAATAGATTCTTTTTCAAATGTATTTTTTACACAAGATTATTGACTTGCTATAATATTTTCTATAGGCTTTTCAAAATTAAAACTAATAAAATTCTCTATAAGATCAACTATATATAAAAAAGGATAAGTGAATTAATTGTTCAGCTAATAAAAAAATATATGTTAGTCAAACTTAGAAAAAAAAATTGTAATAACAAATTTTCATCTCAAAAGGCCAAAAAAATAAAATAAAATAAAATTACTTTTTAAAAATAAAAGGTCTCATTAATATTAGTTGCTTCAGGCCTCCAATTGTATCAAGCTGCCCTCTCTTTCAACGATGAAGGGGAGAAATAGTAAAATAAATATTTTGAAGAATAGTTAATATTTTAAAATAGAAATTGTACTTATACAATTGTATAAATTTGACTTTATACAACTGTTTGAGGACACTTATGTGCAGTTTACATTACTTTTTTGGGTTAATTGAATCGATGGTTTTTAAAATATAAAGTTTATCTCATTTTCGTCTCTAATATTTTAATTGTATCATTTTGATCATTAAAATATTAAATTTATTTCTATGTGGTCCCTCAAGCAGATAACGTCCAAATTATTAACGATTTTTTATCATAAATTTATTAAGTGATACTTAAATATTGGTAAAAAAATAATATTGATAACTCTTGATCAAATTTTAGTGATCAAAATGATGTAATTAAAACATTAGGGATTAAAATAAGACAAATTTTATACTCTAGGGACCTCCAATACAATAAAAGATTTTTTTTTGTGCCGACATGTCTTTGTACTTAATCGTGCTGATATTAAATAACATTTTCTAAGAAAATATTCAATGCAACTGTAATATCATGTTAATATTAAAGATATAGTGTCATTAATTAATAATAATTTTTTAAATAAATAAAGTGAACTCCACTCAAATAATTTATTAACTTACCTAAAAGAAGAATGAATAATTATTATTAGTTTATGTATGGTCTATTTTTTTATTTGTTTACATATTAAGAAAATATTATATAAAGTAAATAAAATTAAAATT
Source organism: Ilex asprella (assembly GCA_023539305.1). Taxonomy (NCBI): domain Eukaryota; kingdom Viridiplantae; phylum Streptophyta; class Magnoliopsida; order Aquifoliales; family Aquifoliaceae; genus Ilex; species Ilex asprella. The sequence continues at coordinate 2,594,990 of CM042194.1, read as the reverse complement.
TAAAATTTAAATACATATAATTTCTTATATGAGTGTAGGATAAGTGAATTTTATTGAAAATATTGATGAGACTCGATCATTTAAAAGTTAATAGAAATTTAAATTATAATTTTATAAATTTTATTTAAATTTTGTAGAATTCGTTATAAAATGCCACAACTACAGCTTATTCTTCTCTCTCGCTCTCGCTCTCCCTCTCCCTCCCACTCCCTCTCCCTCTCCCTCTCTTCACCTTTCGACCTGTCACGTATTCAATTTGGTCTGTCTGTCTACACATTTCGATAGACACATGTATACAAAGCATCGTCGTTCTGATCTGATTCAACATCGCCAGGGGTTACTCAAATTCTTGAGTTTGCTGAACTCGTCGAAACAGAATAGGCCAATTCGATCTCGAACTCGTCTGCTAGAGTCCTTACCCAAATCACTTCATTTTCAATCGGCCTGTTTCAGTTCAATTTGCATAAAAAAAACTCCACCTTTCCGAATCATATATGTATTAGGCTTTTGTGAGGTCTGTGGCTATGTCGGGGTCTGAATTTCGGTTTGGCCGGAGTCGTAACGAAGAAGATCGATTTAAAAGTGTGGCGAACGCTGGAGGGAATCGGGAAGCTCAGAGTGATTTTACTGCGAGTCAATCGCGGTTGAATCGAGACCAGTCCGAAGAGCCTCAGGGAAAGCCGTTCGCTTTGCCGTCATCATCGTCGCTGTGTAATCTAGAACGCTTTCTCGAATTTATTTCACCCTCTCTTCCTCCTCAATATCTATCGAAGGTAATAAAATCTGGTTGAACTCAGTTTTTATTGTAATTTGTCAAGATTTAGTCATGAAATCTCCGGTTTATTGGTTTTGTAACTCGATTTTATAATTACAGAGGACTAATGAGAAGATGGAGTGATGAAGTCTGGTTGAAATTAGTTTTTATGTTAGTTAATCAAAATTTAGTCATTAAATCTCCTATTTATTGGTTTTGTAATTTGATTTTATAACGAGTAATGTTAGTTGGACTTAAAAATTAGACTTAAAAAATTAACTTGATATTATTGAATAGATAATAAGTCTCAATAAATGCGGAGACTTTTTATATGATTGTAATTATCAAGTCTATTTTTTAAATTTATTTTTTAAGCCCATGTAACATTACTCTTTTATAATTACAGACGACAATGAGAGGATGGGGGAGTCGTGATGTGGAATTTCAACCCTACTTTTCACTGGGGGATTTATCGGAGGCCTTCAAGGAGTGGAGTGCATATGGTGCTGGAGTGCCTTTGATGTTGAATGACACTGATTCTGTGAGTCAGTACTATGTGCCCTATTTGTCGGGTATTCAACTAAATGGATACCCTTCTAGAAACTTGTCAAAATCGTCCTTGAAATCCCGGTATTCAAAATTCTGGTAGATTGATCTCAAGAGTTTTAACTTTTAAGTCATATCATACAGGATAACATTAGCAATATTCTTGTATATTGCGAGTAATTTTCATTGCAATGTTTGATTTCTTTAAGCACTACTTATCATGTTTGCCACTGCATTAATTAAGTTGTAGAGGTACACTGCTAGTTGTTCTTTGCTATTTAAGAAAGATAATTCTTGTCTTGTGGGGCAGAAATTGCCTCTCTTTGGTTATCCTCCATCTAGAGGGTTTGCATCTAATATATTTCTTGTAATATTTATAATTATTGACGCAGCCTAGTTCTGGTATTCACGCTACTATCTTTTTTTTGGTTTGTTATGCCTTTCTGTGGTTTATTAAGTTTGTGTCATTTCGTGGTGTAAGATGTATATTGTCAAAATTTGCTTAACTATTCTAGTATTGTCATTTTAAAGTGAAAGATGCTGTGTTTATATTTCATGTTGTCCCTAACTCTTTATGCAAGCTTGACCTCTTCCCCATGACTGATATAAAAAAGCTCCATAGAATGTTATATTTAATGTACGTTTCTGTTTCTCTTTAAATATTGATAGATATTGGTTGATTTTTAGTTGTGTACATTTTAGGCTTTGCCGTCATTTTGTTCTGTTCAGAAAACTGATTGTTACCTTGTGTGATAGGCGACTAGTTGCCGACAGGGATTCTGACTATTCCAGGGACTCAAGTAGTGATGGAAGCAGTGATTGTGAACACGAAAGTGGTTGCTCAAGTTATTCGAGAAAGCAACAAAGTTTTCACCATTGCACAAGTGAGATTCGTCTTAGAATGGATCGGTTATCATTGGGAGATCAGAATATTGCCCTTCAGGAAGGTTTAACTAGTGATGAGGGTGAATCTGGGAATTCTCAAGGTTGCCTGTTGTTTGAGTATCTTGAGCAGGGTGAGCCAGATCAACCTCAAAGTCGGGAACCTTTAGCTAACAAGATCAGTTTCCTCTTCCTTCAGTTGTTTCTCGAAACACATTTGAATATAGTTTTTTGTAGTAATAAAGGGATTAAATATTTAACCTTTTCTCAGTGATAGAAAACGAAAAGGGATTGGATGAGCTTCAATTGAAGAATTGAATTTTATTATTTGTTTTAGTATTATTTTATTAGTTAGGAAATATTTGTTTGACTAGGAGTATTAATTAGAGTTTGATTAGGAAATTATTATAGAGTTTTAGTAGGATAGGGATTTGAGAGTTTGATCATGAAACTCTTTTAGTATTTTAGTAGGAAAGTAGTTTTTATTTTAGTAGGGGACTTGACCTATAAATAATGGTGTAATCCCAACTATTTTGAGGAGAGTGAGTAATATATTAAAAAGTGGTTCTCTGTGGAGAATTTATGTGTTTCTTCACCAATTTCTTGCGAGGATGAGGTAAATCCCTTTCACCCCTCTTATTTCTCCTTCTCTTTTTATTCTGTGATTTCTAGACCTACCCGATTTACATCACTCAGTTTCTTATTTTTCTAATGTCGCAGATATCCTTTCTTTCCCTGCACTTTCCCTTACTTAAAACACTAAGAAGTTGTGATCTACTGTCTTCCAGTTGGATTTCTGTAGCCTGGTATAATTACATTAACCTTGCACCTTTTCTTAGCATGCGGACGTGCATCTCTATATAGGACTTACTGGTTGTTATGTGACTGTTGTAGGTATCCGATATACAGGATTCCAAAGGGACCAACATTACAGGATCTGGATGCTTGCTTCTTGACCTACCATTCTCTTCATACACCCAGGACAGGTACCTGAAGAATTTCAGCCTTCACTTTGTCAATTCTGCATATGAAAAGCTGATTTGTTGCAGTCCTGCTCCTTAATATTTTATTGGTACATATGCTCATCCAACATTTAGTGGTTCATGTTTCTCTGTTTTTTTGTGGAAAACTTCCATTGGTGGTTTCATCTCAGGAGTATCGAGTCTTCCTTCTCATCTTTTTGTGTTTTTTTTTCTAATTCTTTTGGTATGTTTTGATTTAATGCATGGTGTCTTTTTATGTAGAATTGTAATACATGCTGTCTTAAACTAACCCTTGACCATTAGGATTATGGGCAGACTTCTTTGGATTTATAAAGTTCTTTCTGTAACTGTGTGCCTCTTCTCTCTGCTTGTGTGTGCTATCTCTATGATTTACAGTGACGTAGTCTCGAGTCTCAACTACTTCTTTGCCCCGGATTCCTTTTTTTATTTCAAGCTAGCAAGAGATTCTTTCAGATTTTCGTCATGACCTTAGGCGGTGCTTCTCTTTCAACCACCCCCAAAAGGAAAAAAAAATTTCTAGAGGGAAAATGATTTTGTCCTGGAAATATGAGTTCAATGATTGTGCATTCTGAGTTTTTACGGTACAAACATCTTTGAGATGTGCATTTTGATTCCTTGCAGGCACTCAAAGCGCACATGCTCCAATTGTCTCATATCCCTATGGGATAGATTGTCATCCAATGATTACATTGCCAGTTTTTGGTCTTGCTTCATACAAGTTTAAAGAATCCATGTGGACCCCTAATGGGGGATGCGAACTCCAGTTGATGAACTCCCTCTTGCAGGCTGCTGATAATTGGCTTAAACTGATTCAAGTCAATCATCCGGACTTCCTTTTCTTCTGCGGTAGATGAGACTAAGAGAGGACTTCCGTTTTGTACCCCTTACATCCGGAGGGAGAACCCTGATTTGTCTCTTTAATCATCCCAGATGCATGGATCGCCTTACCTTAAACATTGTGGGGAAATCGAGTTTGGGTTTTTTCTTGATCTCATCTGTGAGGGCCTATTGGGTGGTTTCTGGGTGTTTGCTTTTGCCCCCACTCTTTATAAGACCAAATACTCTGATTAAACCTTTGCATATGGATCTTTAATGACTAGTTGGTGGCAATTGAAAGCACTAAGCGTATATTATACACAACGGTTTGTTTAAATTTATAATTATTGCCAGTTTCATTTCATCCCATGATCAAGCTAAATTTAGAACAGCCCTTTATAAATTGGATCGATTTGTCTAAAAATGACCTTTTCAGTTTACTTTTTTGGCTTGAGCTAAAAATAAACATTAGTTTGAATGCATATATGTAGGTTGTTATTTTTAACCACTGTTTCAAAGCCCACTCACGGCTAGCAAATAAACCTCCTGCGTTTTTCATTATTTATACTTCTCTACATCTTTAACCACATTGCATCCGCCACCTCCTCCACCACCACTGCCACCACGTTTACCACCATCATGACTGCCAATGGCTGCGTAGTCCTCGCCATTGTGCTCTTTATGTTCTTCAAGCCTTCATTTGCAGGCTTTACAAAACATAACCTCTTTCCAAACGTGACGGTGACCGTGGCCAATGATAGGGACAAGGATGTTTTTTGTATGTGCAAAGGCTCAAAATTCAGCGATGCGTTGCATTTGCTCAAGGCAGGAGAGAGACTCAGCTATGTGTTTACGCAAATTGCTTTCCCTATGCGTTGGTGCTACTTGTATATTGATGACAATAAGCAAGGGTTTTTCTGGGCTTATACGGTCAGGTCAAGATGTACCATGTGCTTTTGGAGCATCAAAGAACAACCCTATTTGTACAGACCTGATCGGAATCGATGGGAGCGACAGAAACTTTATCGTCCGCCGAGCTTGACCATCAAAGGGAAAGAAGATCAGAAACCATGGCTTTGACGAGAAGATTAATTATGAACTTTTTATGGTTTTCAGGGAACGAGATACGGGAGATTCAATCTGTGCAAGGGGAATCTACAACATTTATTTGTTTCTGCTGCAGAAAAACATGCAATCCCATGTTTCAGTTTTGCTTTTCAATGAAGCGTTTTGTGTATTTTCTCTTCTATTTCATACATAACTTTCGTTCATGCAACTTCTTCATTTTTCATGGTGGGTCAAACAATACGTAAGGCATCAGCCTATACCTTCGGAAAATTCACTCTGTCGAGTAAAATCTAGTCCAACATTTGTGGTTTGCGAATAATTACATGGATCCGAGGTTTGCATTATAGTCTTGAGTGATTTATCATTCAGAAAAAAAAAAAAAAGATCGATCGAAGAGATTAAGATCCACAACAAAATACGGGAATTGAGCAAAAGGTTACAAGAAGGATCAAGATGCACATAATCAAACAAATGAAATGTTGAGTGCATATTAGGCCCTATTTGGGACTTCTATTTGTTGACATGGTCAAAGATTGCGTGGTTGGAGAGAGAGAGAGAGAGAGAGAGAGAGAGAGAGAGAGAGAATTGTGTGGAGTTGTTAGGAGGTTTCCAAAAGGAAGCCGTTTTGGGAAGGGGTTTTTCTTAAAGGCCCCACAACTACGTCATTTCGGTTATAAAAATAGCAAATTTAATTTCTGCAAAGTAAAATAATTGTCGCAATAAAAAATTCCAAAAAAAAGTAATTCGCAATGCCAGATGAAAATGTCGCTCTATTTTTACTTTAATTTTTGATTATCATATTTTGCGATGATTAATTATTATTTTAAGAAAATATTTTTTGTCACAAGATATTATCATTTCCCGCCATTTTTCACCCAAATAAAATGAGAGTGAATGGGATTTATGACATAATTTCGTGATGCACTATGAAAAATGTGGCATATTTTTTTAATCAAAGTAGGTATCTGCGACAAAAGTATAAAATCTTCGCAGAAATAACAATTTGTGCAATTTTTTGGGTTCTTCATAGAAAAAATATTGCAAAAGATTTTTCTTGTAGTGTAAGTTGCAATCGATGACCGTGACCTTATCCAGATAACAAAGGTAATAAATAAGTCGATTTAATATTAATAACAAATAACCCAAAACAATCTCTTTCTTTCCCATTTCTTGGACAGACAATAAGAGGCCACTGTCCATAGTAGTGTTGGTTTAGGTGGGAAAAACGAGCATCATAATCCTGAACCTTCAATTTACAAGTTATTTGTGTTAGCTAGACAATGATATGAATAATAATGAGATCGGGTTAGTATCAGGTCCACTAACATGATTATTGGGTGTTAATCGTGTCGTGTTCATGTGACTCACATGTCGTGTCATTATTATTTTTGTCATGTTCGTATCAAAACTCACTAAAAAAAGTCTATTTAGTGTGTTATGAAGATTAAACATTAGTCTAGACTACTTATTATGCATATTTAATAATCGTGTCAATTTTATAATCGTTCGTGTCGGATTTGTGTCAACGGGTCAAAGTTAACCGGATTACATAAATTGGCCCTATTTAAGATCAACAAGTATTCAACCCGCAGCCAAAATAACATGGTGCAAGCATCAATTCATTATAACCCACAAACTAAGTTTACAAGCACAACATAAAACATATACTAGGAGAAGTCCATTCCCACACCTTGATTCCCATATATAAATAGCACTCTCTAGATAGGATAGCATAAACGACAACACTATGACCAGGACCGTATAGATTATAGAAATAAAGGTAATAACATTCATAAGGCTAACAACGAGGGAATGGAGTGCCACAAGTGGTAGCCACCTTCTTGGCATTAGGGGAGTTGATAAATTTTTGAAGCTTTGGGTCCTTCAGGTACTTGCAAAGGCAAGGCCTCTGTTCCTTTAACTTACTGCAACACATAGCGGTAGGCTTGGTGGAGGATGTGATTGCTGTTGCACATGGACTCAGCTGAAGTGCGTTACAAGTGACCGCCGCCATAGACACCTGAGCTCCCCCAAGTACCAAAACAAGTACAACATACAAGGCTACCCAAGCCACTCTCATGGTCATGACTATGAGTTTGTGTGTGCGTGTGTGTGTGTGAGAGAGAGAGTTGTGAAGTTGGATAAAACCATCTCCTCAACTCTTAATTTATAGTGGGAGATGAGAAGGAAAGGACCCAAAAAAAAAAAAAACAAAGTGAATTGAACAGAAATTTTTTACTCTTCCTAATTCCTTTACTCTTTTTTGCCGTTAAGGGAATGCCGTCACTCATTTGTCTCTCTATTTTCAAGGTAAGACTACTTACGTCTAATTCTCACCATTGATGATATGAGTATCACTAATTAACAATAAAACCGCAAGTGGGTAAGGTGAACCTTCCCTAGACTTTACATAGAGGAAGAGTGAGGAATTATTTGTTTACATGACATACTGATTATTAATTTCTGTAGGGTTCATTTACTTATTTATTTTAATATTATTTGTTAATCATGCCACATCACATTGTCACGTTATATTACTATTGTAATTTTTTTTTCTCTTGTAGTGACGAGAGTCTCGTGCACTAGATAAACCTTTTATATGAGTTTAAAAATCAAGTTCAAATAAAACTTACCTTTAAAGACGAGACTGTAATGCTAATAAAAGTAGTAAATACTAATAATTACTTGTTAATCATATACATCTAAATAATTATTTGGTGGATCCAGTAAATTACCTTTTATTTCTCATGTGATCACCGGGCAGCCCATGCCAGTTATTTTCCTATTTCTTTACCGTATGATATGATAAGGCATTGTTACTTTGTTAGTGAAAGACAGCAAACGCACTAAATGTTGATTTCTTATGTTAAAAGCGTAGTTCAAAGTGGGGTCAGAGTACATCACGCCTCTATGATTGTATTCGTTCCTTGGTTTTGTATCTATCCAATGATTGCCCCAAGACTTCTGTAGCATGAAGGGCCGGTTTGCTTTACCAATTAGTTATTTTCTCGAGCCACAATAAAATATAAAATTCAAATATTCAAAAAATTAATTTTTTTATATTAAATAATAATTTTTATTTCTTTTATTTATTTGATTATATCAATTAAAATTTATTTTTATCTATTATTTTTTTAAAAAAATATCAGCAAAAATGGATAACTCGATAAATTTTTTTAATATGTGTAAACTATTGTGTATGGATAATATCTAAAATAAAAATTATGTTAAACTATAAGTTAATCAAATATTAAATGAATAAAAATGTGATAAAAATAAATGATGGGATAATTTTGGAGGAAAAAATATGTATAGAATAAAATTTTAAACACATAACTATTTTTATTATATTGATGTTTCGAACTCATATTATATATTTGTATGAAAATAAAATAATTTTATCACGCCTCTAAAATCCACTTAAAATAAGTCTTTTGAGATCCAAAAAACTGAAACATAAATTTGTCCTCAGGTCTAAAAAGACCTGACTTATTTTACTCTAAAATTTATAAAATCAACCTATTTAAGTCAACTTCAAACAAACTCATTGTCTTGTCATCTAATAGGAGACCTGGTATTCCCCTATCTCAAAAAAAAAAAAAGTAACACTATTTGAATTTAAAATTTTAATTTAATTTGTTAACTTAGGTCTCGTTTGGTAACGTTTAAATTTTTTGTTTTTCGTTTTTATTTTGATATTTAGAGAAAATAAGAAAAAAAAACTGGTTTGGTAATCGTTTATGTTTTTCGTTTCTGTCAGCGTTTAATAAACGATGAGCAATTTTCAAAAACAAAAAAAAAATCGTTTTTGGTTTTCGTTTTTTGTTTTTTCAAAAATGAAAAACGGAAACGTTACCAAACGGGTCCTTAATAATGCCATTTCATTAAAATTATTGAATCAACACTAAATTCTCATATTTGATAAAACCTACATTTAATCCAAAAATCATAATAAATTAAATCAATAAATTAAATTTTAATAACATTAGTGAAAAAAAAATTATATATATGCAATTAGCCAGAAAGTAGAATGGAGAAATATTCCAGCAAGCTAGTCTTTTTATGCTGCTTCTGCTGGGGTCCACTTGACTACGCATATCACATGTGCTGATGGAATTATGATTTGTACCATCACACTGAAGAATTATTGGGAGAAGTAATCATGAAATTGGTCTTTTATCATCCAAAAAGTTGTTGGTCAATATTCCAGAGTCATTTTTGGATGCTTAGGAACTATTCTGTCAACTCAAACTCACTCAGAAAAATTGAGAGCATTGCTGCTCCTTGGTATAATGAGCAGTGTATCCATTGCTGATAATATAACAAGCTATACATGTTCACTTGGGGTACATTATAAAGGATTTGAATTGAAGAATAAAATTTCTTAGTTTGTCTAGTGCCACTTAGAGTAAAAATAACAATAAAGATAATCGAGAGTTGATTTCCAAAAGAATTATAATATCGAACATTTTGGGTTCGATTTTCACTAGTGATTTTTGGGTATAACTCATTTATGTGTTTTGTTGGATGGTTATAGGTATCGGGCTTACTCTATTGGATTTGGGTCTATTATGATCAAAGAAAAAGTGACAATAGTGGCCATGAGTAGTTCTATATGAGCTTTATCAGGGTTTTCTATCATTTGTAGAAGCAAGAAATGTGTGAATGTAAGGTTGGTAATTTCATGAAGGACATGATACAGTTGCAACCTTTGACTTTAGTAAAGTTGTTTGGTTAGCTTTGTGGTGAACAGATTTCTTTTACAAAAAGGAGAAATGTAAGGAGTTGAGGCAACTAGGGTCACATGAACTTATTCAAATAATTACCTCTCATACATGTGAGATGAGAGACTTGGTTGATTTCATTCCTCTACGACAAACCCTTGTCTCAATCCTTTCATTCCTCTACCACAAACCCTTGTCTCAATCCTTTCTTTAATTTCTTTGGATAATGCATACTCTAAACACAATGATGTTTCTTAAATATAAATCTTTTAAGAGCAAATTATGGAATACTTTCTTGTAGTTTGATCTAATAATAATTTATCTCACTATACTTTAAAAATTTACACATAATCTCCAATGGTTTTGAGCAAATTGAAACCATTAAAAAAATTGTCGTTTGAAACGCTAGTAGCATAAGACATCTAAGTTAGGTTGAGTCAATAATTTTGATAACTCAAGGTGGCATCCCCTACTCGATTATCCAGTTTTTTCCAATGGATTGTCATGGTTCTGTAATTGACGCAACTTCATCACATATGTACCTATCATTCGATAGCCCATTTAGGGATTCATTTGGGAATGATCCACTATGTGTATACACACCAATATCACTTTGACTAATAATAATGATATGTACACTATTTTTGTGTATCATTCTATCTACACCACCTAGTCGGATATGATCTTAATCATTAAATATTCAAAAAATTCAATATAGCTCAGTAATCTAATAATTTATATTAAAATAATCCATAAAAATAATGCACACAGTAATGTGTATAGCATTGTTGCTTTGGCTAATGTGATCGTGGCTGTCATACTCCTAACCTCCATAAACTCCAACTACGTATGCTTTTCGGTGATGTGATGCCCATGCTTATTGCATGCGGTCAAACCATATGATAGCTTATCTTTGATTTTCTCTTTTCAATCTTGTTCGAAAATGACTCCTCCCTTGTCGCGGGGACCCACCTATTCCATAACTATCAATCATCTTGAGGAACCCTAAGTCTGTGTTTTTCATGACTGAAACAAATGGAGAACTTTTCTTGACCCCTGGGGAAATTTTTCTGGCATACCGCAGATGTAATGTAAGGTTCAATTACAATTATTCAAAGTGCTAGATTATATTTTGAAATGTTCAAAAGAAATTATTTTCATAAAAGATTAAAATAAATTAATTATTAAATATTTTATATTAAATAATATATTTTATTATATTTTGATATATTTCAATCAATATTTTAAAATATATTATGAGTAAATTATTAAATTTTTATCGTACTTTTAAAATATATGTGAAACAATTTCAAAATGTTCTTTGTTTAAAAAGTGATCAAAATTATATATCGAAATAAAATTTTAATTCTAGATGGTTAACTTGTATTGTTGATGTTAAAAAAAAAACTTGAATTGTTGATTTTTTGGCGATAATTTTTAACAATCAAGTGAATAAACGCTGCTAAAATGATACAATGATAAGAGAAAAGACCAACATTTTTCACATTTTGAGGCCAAATTACCCATTTCATAAAATAGAAGTTATAAGTTTTAAAAATAAAATTATTATTTTTTGAGATCAACTTACATTTATATAAGGTAATCTTATAACTGATCAAGAATATTTATGTTCAATCATATATAATAATTTTTATTAGCATAGCAAATTTTATTTTTTTGGGTTATCGTAGATTACCCTAATGATTAAGGGGTTCTGGCTTTGAAACTAGTCGGTTAGCAATGTTGTAGTATCCTCTGCATAAAAAAAAAAGTGATTGGATGGTAATGTCGAGCGTTAGATCAGTTGGTGAGGGACTGTTCAAGTTTAATCAAAGTCTCGAGTTCGAGTCTTGGGAACGTAATTGTATTCGGTAGGGAGAGGTTTGCCGCCCTTGTGGTCCTACCTGACTCTAATCCGAATTAGTCAGAGTTTAAAGTGATTTTTGAATATCGAATGATTTGAAAAAAAAAAAAAAAGTGATTGGATGGCTGTACCTACTCATTTGTGGTAATAATAATTGGCCTATCAATTCTGATTTCATTTTATAGAAAAGGGTTAAAACTTTTTTCTTTTGAATTGTTCTTACGATAATAATAAAGTTTATTATACAAATCACATCACAGTTTCTCATTCATTTGGTCAAATGGTTAGTGATATTTTCTTTCATAAAACCCACATCCTATAACACCTTAATTAAACCAAACAAAAATGTTACTTTAATTAAATTTTTTTATTCAATTTTACTTATCAAATCAATAAAAACTATTAAATTAATCATTATAATTAATAAAACTATGCAATTAATTCATAAACATTTCAGTTATAAAATCAAATAAATCATAGGGGTTTGCTTGGTATGAGTGTGGTAATCATTTCAAAAGAATCATGCTTATCATCATTATTAGTACTAACTTTTATGATAAGGCAAATGCTAAAGGGGCCCCATCGTTACCCATTCATGTGTGATTAATGATATAACTCACATCAGGATCAATAGTGGTCTAATAACTCTCGAACTTGTTGTTGGATTATTAGGTGGCGGATTCGAATTTCACCGATCCTTCTCTATAAAAATTTAAAATAGTGACCAACATAAAAAAAAATGATATAACTCAGATTGTGTTATCATTGAACATCGTATTAAATGACAGTTGGCCAAGTGATGTGTTTACCAAAACTATTAAAAATTGTTACGAATTGTCTCCTCAACTACTTGAATTAGTTCACATTGCCTCAATTTTAAATGTTTGCTAATTTTTTAAAAGGAAAGTGCCAAATTATTTGGACAAAGTGACAAAAATTGCACAGTTCGTGGAGTAAAATGAAATATGTAACACATACGATAAGAATTGAGACAGAATGAATTTAATCAGTTAGTTGATGGTGTAATATAAAAAAACTTGGTAGTTAAGGGAATAATATTGAAAAAGAGTGATAATTGGTGAGGTCAAAGTATAATTTTTCCCAGAATCATGATTTGCTCAATATAACATGGTTTGGTGTGTTCTTGTGAAAACTACACTTCATATCATACTCAAATCCCCATAGACTTCTTACTTTTTTTTTTTTGGCTACTTATTTTATTTTATTTTTTGTGACAGGAAGGGTAAATTACAATTGCAACCCCTAAACTATGACTCTTTTTCTACCCTCAGTTACTAGATTTCTTACATTTCATCCTAATCTTACACTTTTGTTTCACATTGTCCCAATAGATAGCTGTCTTCAATCCCTCATGGGAAAACAGTGCAAGCTTGAAAATCTACAAAAAAGTATGGAGGAAAATCAGCCCAAGCTTCCCGTCAATTACTGTCAACCTATATTCCTTTTCTTCTACACTCTTAACGTACTAATGCCAAGAAGAAATCAAAGCCAATTAGAGGAGAGTAGAATAGGAAGAAAATTTGGAGTTCAAGTAAAAAATCATGGATGCACAGGGCCGGCCCAACTACAGAAGAAAAAAGTTTGGGCTTTAGGCCTCATAATTTTAGAAGTCCCCATAATTTTAGGTGAATAGTTGGCCCACTTTAAAATTTTAAGTCCATGAAAATTATAAGTCCTACAAAAAAAGCCCTTAGTCAAAATTTAAGGCAAATAAAAAATTTTGATTTTAATAATTTTAATAATTTTTTTAGCTCATGATTCATCCCATAATAATAAAAATCTAAAAAATCAAAATTTTATTAAAAAAAAACTGATGGTATACTCAAAAGTCAAGTCATAATTTATTCATCCATTCTTAACCACATCTCTTCTCTCTCACTCTCTCTCTCTCTCTCATTTTCACTCTCACTTACTCTCTCTTTATATCAATTTTAAATAAAGATTTTTTTTAATTGTTTATTTAACTTAAAAAATAAAATTATTAAATGCTGACAGTTTTAAAAATTTTATCTTGATTTCGGATGTTTCTTAAAACATAACAATTTTTTTGACTTTGATAGTTTAGATTTATTTTAAAATTAAAATATTTTAAAGAATATTTTATAAATGAAAGAAAATAATCCAATTGAGACACTAAATTATATAAAAACATTAGACTTTTTTATTCAAATGTATGCATTGCTTATAAAATATTATTATTAATTTTTATAATAGTTACTTCAATAAAAAGAATCTTTTCAAAATTAAAATTAATAAAATCTTACTTAAAATCGACTACCACAAGAAAAAATAATTAGATTAACGTTATTATCAACGAAAAAAAAATATGATAACAAAATTTAAATATAAAAATTTAATTTATACTTTTAGAACTCAAAAAATGAAAAGAATTAATTTGAATCAAAATTTTAACACTAAAAATAAAAAGGCCTCAAAATGAATTACCGCTTTAGGCCTCAAATTGCCTTGAGCCGTTCCTGTGGATGCACTCTATCTTTGTAGGAAAAGAACAACTCTAAAGACATCATCAACCCATGAAGAAAGATCCTTGCTCGCGATAACAACTGGGTGAGGAGGTTTTCCCCATTCCCATTCCTCCTCAAAATTTAGGGGTTGTTTGGTAACGCTTTCGTTTTCGCGTCTTCAAAAAAATCGAAAACAGAGCCAATTTTTTGTCTCTGATTTGTGATAAATACTGAAACAGAAACATGTTTGGATGTCATTTTTATCTATCAAATTATGAGAATAAAAAAAAAAACATGATTGGTAACTACTTTACGTTTTATCCTAAATATGTTT
>CM042194.1:2565415-2580412 GCA_023539305.1 Ilex asprella | reverse complement strand
TATATATATCTATATATATATATATCTATATATATATAGATCTATGAAAATAACAAACACAACTAGTTCAGTAAAAAAAATCCACAGAGGGGTTAGAGAGAGAAGGAGATCGATGGAGATGGAAATCAATGCTTCCATCGTTGGAGCTTCGCCAGTTCGCTGGAGCTTCGCGCCTGGAGCTTCTTTCCCACGCTGGAGAGAAACAAATGAGAGAAAGGGTAAAAAAAAAGTATTTTTATACTTGGAACAAAAATATTGCCTTTTGTGTTGTTAACGAGGTTCGAAGACAAGACCTCATTAATTGAGACTATGGGACGCGCGTGTTTAAGGTTTTTTCCTGTTTTTGAAAGCACCTGAATAGGTGTTTTCAAAAACAGGGTCTGTTTGCAAAATAGAATGGCAAAAAAAAAAAATTAAAAACACCCTCCAAACATGTTTTTTTTTGTAAAAAAAAAGCAAAAAACAAAAAAACAAAAACAAAAACAACCGGTTACCAAACGGGCTCTAAAATTTTCATATTGCCCTTTCAATTACTTCAATAAATTTCTATTATATCAAACGCAAATATCTGATATTTTTTAAATGAAAATTGTCAATGAGTCTAGCGCATAGTGAAACAAAAGATTGAATCCTTTTAACATTATTGACATGGAGTTGTGATTTGTTTTGCAGTTGCTGACATAGTGTTATGGAAGAACAAGAAATTATCAGCTGCAATTCTAATAGGCTTCACCATTATATGGATCCTTTTTGAAATTGTGGACTACAACTTTGTCTCTCGGCTCTGCCACATCTGCATTATCACGATGCTGGTTTTATATACCTGGTCCGACGGTGCTGGATTTGGCAAGTGGTAATGTGTTACCACACCATCATGCACTAACTTGCCTCAAGCAAAGCCCATGTAGGAGTGTTATTTGGGCGGAAACTCTTGACCTGAGATCAATTCAAACCCAATTAAACCCGTGTTACCCTTGTATAAACTTTTAAACTCGTGTTGAATTTGGGTCAGGTGTAAATCTGGTTTTATTTGGACGTGATTCTTAAGTTGCACAATTCAGGATGACATTCTTGATCAATTCAACTTGTAATCAAGTTCAATTTGGGTTGGAATTTTCAGGTTGCTAAATTTGGGATAAAATCTGTGGTCAACTTGAGTTGAAATTTGGATTCAATTTGATTGGAAATCGTGTTGAATTGTGGTCAAACTCGAGTTCATTAATTTCACTGGGTTTGGGTTGGATGTAAAAAACTTAAGACCCCTCGTATTTTTTGTCCAAATTTATATAGGGGTGATATTTTTTCTGCTAATGTTAAAACCGGGTATTAAAAATCTATACTCAAATATTAAATATTACAGGTTACATTCGGGTTGAGTTCGACTTGACTTGCCCAAGCGGCATCGATGCATCATCTCAATTTTTTCCCATAAAAATGACACATTCCCCCTAGCATTTTTAGTTTGCTCTTATTTTGCCTGAACTAACTTTTTCTGAGCTTCAGGAATCCTCCTAATTTCGATGGTATTACCAGAATCCGCATTTAGATGATTATTTGCAAAAATCAACTGGTTATTGTTGAAATTCTATGATATTTCAAGTGGGAAGAATTTGATGCACTTTTCCATGGTACTTAAATATACTTACCCCCCTCTCAATTTTCTTCTATTTACAAACAAATAAGTACATATTTTAACACACTGTTCTTTCTTTCCTTTTCAGGCACTCAGTTTCCTATGGATATTGTCAGTTATTGGAAATTATTTCAGCTGTTTGAATCTATTATACATTGGTAAGATTCCAATTTCTGTTTCCTCTTTTTTTTTTCCCACCTGATTTCCTAGTCGAGTCCTAGGAAAAATTTTCCATCCTCTGCACCGCAGCGAAAAACTAGGACAAACTACAACGTAATGAAGCCAAATTACGACTAAATTTGATCAAAGTTATTGCTCAATAATATCCAATAATAGTATGTGATTGTTCTAAAAGCTTGGGATCAATGCCAATTTTTTGCATGGATCTCAAGCTTTTTGGATTGATACAAATGAGTTATAACTTTATAATTGTTCAATGGTATGAAGGCTTTCTTTGTCTGTAAACATTGTCGGCCTTGTACGAGAGGTATGAGACATAGGTGGATTATCTTGCAAGCAAAGAAAACAGAGATATGAAGAAATTGTACAAGAAATTCGATTCCCAAGTCGTTGACAAGATTCCAAGAGGGCCACTGAAAGAAAAAAAATTCGGATAGAATTATCTCTCAAGAACAATATACAAAATAAAAAATTATTTAAGATTGTTGGTTTTAGTGTAATTGTACCTTCAAAATGCAAAGAACAATTGTTTCACCTGTGCTCGATGTGTTAATACAATTTGAAAATAATATGATTCAACAATTAATTAACTCAAGCATCAAGTTGATTGTGGATGTCTCGTGTTCTGCTCTAATATATAAAACCCTTTGGATTTGAATTGAAAAACTCATGAGCTGTAGTCCATGGGAATAAGGATTTTTTTAATAAATAAGTCGGGAATCCAAAAAAAAAAAATACTAAGATTTAAGTTTAAGGTCCCATCATCTCTTAATTGAACTGATGCTCATAATTTTTCTATAAATAAAAAATGAACTTAATAAATATAATAATAAAACTAAGGAAAAATATCCTTTTTTTTACAAATATTAATGCAATACTTGATAAAAATACCAAAAAAATAACATTTTATTCCTAAAGTTTAGTGTTATTCATGTTTTATACTAACCCGACTTATTTTTTATTCGCGGTAATAAATCGTGTCATTTTCAGGTTCGTGCCGAGAAATGTATTTCAACTATAATCTACTTATTTCATTTCCGTCTCGAGTCGTGTAATTATCACACCTAACTCAAAGGACATTGATTCCTATACTTGAATTAGTGAAGAAAAGAAGAATAGTAAGCAGAATCAATCAACTAAAATTGGGTACTCAAAAGCCTAATTAAGCAAGCGTCCAAAAGCAACCCGGAAAAAGAGATTCGCTCAGATGGAGAAGAGTAAGCTTATGAGTGAAGTTTACAGAGTTGAGTGGATTATTTTATAGATATTGCACTTTAACCACCCAACGTCAACATGAAAAGAGAACCAACTCAAAATTGGTTTAGGCCATGAACCATGTGGGGTGCTTCAAATAGGGTTACATATAATCACTTTGTCGTCCACATACACATCTCGTATTAAGTGGAGTTACACTTAATAATGATCTGACCAAACCAAACAACTTACAGAATAATATCATAAAATGTTTGTCTTACTTAATATGAAAAAAACAACTATCCACACGTATACAAGTCAAGAGAAAAAATGTAAATCATATCTAATGATTTAATTGTAACAACAAATTTATCAACAGTGAAACTCCTGATGACAATAGCCGCAAATAAGAAAATTACATTGTGAACATTTAAAGAGCTTGCCATTTTTCCACTTTAGCAAACAAACGTGGCATTGAGATTTGTCTTTCATGGTTTCAGCCTCTTTGAATTTGTGTCCCTCACACTGAGCTATAGCGGTGCTCTTGTTTTTGATATTTGAAAATTTATCATGTCGTTGAAGGCAACGCGGATGAAAAGATTGGTCACAATCACGACAATGATAGAGCCATAAATTCGGATTCATTTCTATCTCACAATATTCACAATAAAATTCATCACGGTGGTAAATGAAAGGAGGGTAACTCAAAACAAGTGGATGTTTATCCCATTTGTGCCTAATTGCAAGTGGCAGCATGGCACACGAAATGCAGAGATGGAAATCACACGTGTCACATCCCAACACACTCGTACAGCAAGCTGGGCCACAAGCAACACATGAAAAGTATCCTTCCGTCTTTGTCATTGGCAATAAGGGGTGTTTATGAGTTTTATGTGTTATGACACTATTATTAAGTAAAGAAGCACAAACGAGATCAAGACAAAATCCATAGCATCCACCTTCTTTACACTTAAGAATGAATCCATGACAGGGTTTATTGCAAGCCCAACATTTATGGAGAGAGAAATTGGGAGCATTAAGGGTCCACGAAAGGGAAAGCATGTGATCAGGGTGCTGTTGGTGTCTCACCTTTTGGGGAAAGTTCGCACAACACTTGTGGAGAAAGAAATCACACTCAGCAGCGCACTTGTAAAATGGAGCTGAAATTGGTTGCATACATCCTTCGCATTGATCATTCTCTTTTTTCTTATTCTGCCCCTCAAAATATTGCAATGGATGGTCATGGCTAAAATGGTTAATGGTGGTGGTGGTTGTTGTGTTAGTGTCCTCTAAACTCATTTTTGTGACAAAATGACTTATACGATTGACATATAAGTTTATCGTATCAGCAAATATATCTATTGGAAAAGAAATTACATCTGCATGGTTGCCAAAATCATCCTCTTCAGTTGTAATTTTCCTGACAAAAAAAAAATTAAATAAATTAAGACAAAGCTAATAAGTTCATTGACAAGCAATGACAAAGTAAAAACTATAATAACTGTACTGTAGTGTAAAATGGAAAAAATGACAAACCTTGGTTCTGAACGTGAGCACCTTAAATGGACAAAGTATCGGCATTCGGGACAAGAGTAATACCAATAATTTGAACTCACTTCTTCATTGCAAATCACACAAACATGGCTAAAAAGGGAGTATTTAGATGTATAAAAATAAGATTGATTGAGAGGGTGTTCGTGATGGGGAGATCTAAAAATTGTCTGTGACCAAGCACAAGTAACGTGAATGAAGAATTGGCATGGGATGCATACAAAAGCCTTGTCTTTACGTTCCATGCCGCAGGCATCACATTCAAACAACAATGGCTTTTGTAACATGGTCAATGTGTGGGTGTGACCCGGGTGTTGGATGGTTTGCTCCTTAAAGGCACAAGATTTGTGGATGCCGAACTCACATTGGGAACAATAGTACGATAAATACATACACTCATGTCCACAAACCTCACACAGACAAGAAGAAGAAGATTGAAAAGGTGGCTTCCAAAGTAGGGTGAGAGAGTGTTGGGAGTGTCTGGGATGGTTAATATACCGGTGGCCTTCCGCACATTCTTTGTGCAACAGGAATTTACAATCCTGGTTGTTGCACATGTAGCCGGGAAGCTTCAAAAAGGAGATATATTTCCCACACCCCCCGCACGACCCAAACCCCCAATCCCTTGGGATGAGGGGATGTGGATGGAGATGGCCAAGCGGACTCTGCCATACCCACTGATCTGCCATTGCCACCGATGACTCTCTCTCTCTCTCTCTCTCTCCCTAATCCTCAATATGTCTATACTTATAGACTTTTTCCTTCACTTCTATTCCAATACGTAGTGGTTCCCCTATCTTGATTGCTTACCTTAACATTTTCGAATCCAAAAGCTCTTCTAACATTTTTTTTTCTTCATTTCACTCGACAATAACTCATTTATATTATGCAGAAGAGAGATCTATTCATAAAAATGGGTCCAAAATAGAAATACACGTTAATGTCATACCTATCTCCTGTAAAATTGCATAATGGAAAGTGTTTTTAGTACTCCACAAATCATTTACTTAAATCCTCCTCTAAAGTTGGTTTGTCTTCATTTATATTATCTATTGCATATAAATAGTGGGTTTTATATAAATTTAATGTGATTGATTTATCTCTGAGTGAAAAAAAACAAATATATTAGACCATATCTCTTTTCTTTTTCTTTTTCTTTTTTCATCTTTTTCCTTGAACAAATAGGTTTCTCATAGTTCAACGTTATCAATGCCATTCCGGCAATTGGTTCTGGGAAATGGCTGGAATCTACAAGTTGTAGGCAATTTATTAATTTAATTTATTGTTTTTGAAATGGCTGAAATGCCATACGCCTTGATTGTTGACTCATAGGCATGGTGATGAAATCATTTCAATCTATATATATTGGTCCAAACTCATTTCATTAGATAAGGGAGGGATTATTTTATTTATAATATAAAACAGAACATTCTCAAATAAACTCATTCAACGGTCACCAACAGTTTTTCTCAAATTATTCACATTGTACCAAACCTTCAAACAATAGTTACGCTTAATTTATAAATAAAAATAATGCTATAAGAACTTAATTTAAAAATTTTATTGAGATCCTAATTTAATATATTCATTTGATTAATTATAAATTGTGATCTTAGTTGTAAATACAAGAGCCCCTTTTTACATAGAGCGGGCTGAAATTAGTTTTGTCAATGAATTATGTTTAAATCAAATTTTGATTAATTTAAATTTGAATTCAATCTTAAAAGTTCAATTTGATCTAATAATTGACAGATTTTATTTTAGTGATTTATATCCAACTTCACTAACAATTCAAAATTTGATTCGATCCAAATAACTCAATTAACTAAATTTTAACAAATTTTCCTTAAATTTCTTTAAATAATCACTTAATTTTCTTAATATTTACATAAAATATATGAATAATACAATTCATATCATAATTGTATGAATGGCTTGTTTGTTACAAAGTATTGGGCAGGCCTATGTAAAAAGTTTAAAAAAGTAAAAATTGGAGTTAGAATTTTTTTTAAGGAATTTATAATGAGTTTAATATACGAAGAAAACTTATTTCAGAATAAATCCTTCTTTAACTTTATTAATAAGTAGTTAAATTTATTATTTTTTTAAAACTCCGAAAGACACTTTTTTGAAAACAACTTTAAATTAATTTTCTAACTTATGAATTATCAGACCAAATCTTTGAGTGAAACAAAAATAAATATATTAGACTAAATCTCTATTTTTTTTTTATCTTTTTTCTTAAAGGAAGAGGTTTTTCATAGTTCAATGTTATCAATGTCATACTGACAATTAGTTCTGGGAAATGGCTGGAATCTACAAGTTGTAAGCAATTTATTAATTTAATTTTTTTTTTGGGGGGGTCAAACTTTGTTAATTTAATGGGTGTAAGATACTTTGTTTTATTGCAATTCGTGATCCACGCTGTGAAACTAGAGATTCCAACATTTCATTGCAGACTTCACATGGTGGGTCCCACATCCCACATGCCTTGATTGTTGACTTTTTGGCATGGTGATGATATATTTATATAATAAAACAATGTATTTAAATTTTATCTTAATCATATTTTTTTCCTCAAAATAATCATTAATTACTTATCTCATCCATCATATCTTGTCAGACTCAAACGTCAAATCAAATCGTATCACTCATTTCTATCACATATTTAATCATGAGTAATACTACAGATTCCAAATTTATATTCCAAAAGTGCATCCCAAATTAATGGGAACCATTGGATGAGTGGGTCCCAATGAAAAAAATTGGTAGGACCCACTCATCCAATGGTTCTCATTGATTTGGGATGCACTTTTGGGATACAAATTTGGGATATGTAGCATTGCTCTTTAATCATTTATATACTTTTTCCTAAAAAATCACATCACTTATTTCTGTTATATATTTAATTATTTAATATATTTGATTAATTTATAATTAATATATTTTAAAAAAAAATTAATATAGTGAAATTGATTTTTAAAATGTTCAAATTTTATATTTTATCGTGCCTTCAGATACGAGTTATGACTAGTATATATATAACAATTATTTTTTCATATTAGAGAATACTTTAAAACTTAATATATTCGAGCGATGTGGCAACTCTGATTTATCCAAATATTTATCAAATAATTAATCAAGTTAGATGATGATGAAATTATCAATCATAATTAATCTAACATGTTTAACTAATGAAATTAAAAATATAGTTAAAAGGCCTAACTTAAACTTAATTGCTCGACCAACTTTCGAATTTGCCCTTTTTGTTTTTTTGGTTATTAAATAGTTATTTATTCTAAAAGTTCACACTGTTAAAAAAATGTGTAACTTAATTATTTATACTTCAATCCAAAAAGCTTAAACTATATTTTGGGTCTAGCAAGTAAAATCTTTTAATCGACGGGGGTGACAGTAGTTAAACAACCATTTATTTTAAACATTTAAGTTATTAGAGAATGCATTATTTAAATATTTATATTTTAACATAAGTGTGATAATAAATAAAGTCCATAAAAGAGATGTAAGAAGGAATCTCTAGGTCCATCGCATGGAGCCCACTTCCAAGTCAAGATACATTAAAAAGGGTGAGGTTACATTAATTAATTACTTACCAACTAAGTAGATTCTACCTATTTCTCAGATATGATTGTTGGGTATAATATTAATATTATTAGGATTAATCTGTGTGTGAATATATGGTAAAATATGAACGATTTTAAGAGGAATATTGGTGACCGTTAAATGAGTTGATTGAGATCGTCAGATGAGTTTATTTAAGTCTGTCATGTTTTATATTATAAATTTACTTTTGAGAGGAATATTAGTGACCGTTAAATGAGTTGATTGAGATCGTCAGATGAGTTTATTTAAGTCTGTCATGTTTTATATTATAAATTTACTTTTTTAAAGAGAAATTCTAGTTGGTCCTAAAAATTTGACATAATTTTTTGACCTAATGATGTGGCTTCGTTAAAACTATTACATTAACACTAAGTTCCAATATTTGATGGGCTCCACTGTTAATTCAAATGACATCATAAATTTGGTCAAAAATTAGATTAATAAATTAAATTAATAAATTAGGTCCAAAAATAGAATAGTTGAGATATGCATTATTTAGAAAAAGTCAACAAGGAGGCACATGGGACCATCACACTTCTATCTTCAAAACTTTTGTTTTTCCTGGAAGTGAATCAAAAGTGTACAAGTAGAGACACATTGGAGGATTGGGGGTGAGAGAGGGATTATTTAAAAAATGGGTTTTTTTAGACTTAAGTCTAAAAAATCCCTATAGTGTGTAAAAATGTCTCAAATATGAATTAAATTCTTACTTGCAATTTAAAATTCTAATTTAAAAATTATAGTTAAAATTTTTACTGATAAACAAGATAAGAAAGGCAGAGCCGAATAGTTCATATTTTTAACAAGCTAAGTCTGAACAAAAGTTTAAGTTTGACAGCTGAGCCCGAGCCAAGTTTAAGCAAAATTTAAAAATTAAGACTCGAGCCTATTCACATCAAAGTTTGCCAACTTCGACTCATATAATACCCCTAGGCCGGAGGAATCAAGTGAGTCAGAGGGAAATTGAATAAGAAGAAGACATAATCAACGACTATATGATCTATCACTTTTCTTTAATTATTTAAGATTCATAAATAAAGACCTCACTACACATGATTTTCCAGTTACTCTCAGTCATTGGATCCATGATTTTTTTCCTTACTTAACTAGTTATATTTGGAATATAATTGTATTTTCAATAATACTGTTTGTATATAATCTGAGGACCTAATGCATTTCTTCTATTAGATTGATGGTAGGCTTTGCTGAATGCTAGGACCCAATGCTAATTAGTAATTCTAATGCTTGAGGTCCTGAAATTATGTCCACCACCAAATGAGTTTTCTGTCTTTTATTGTATTAAATTTTTCTACGACTGGCTTTGATTGGAATATTCATCATCTTTTGTTCCTAAATTTTAACTTAAAATTACATGTAATTGGCTTTTGATTAACCTCTATTTTGCTATTACTGGTGTGAAGCAACATAATATAATACCTTATTATCTATTGATTGGGAGTAACAAAGTTGCATTCACATTTAGAGTTTGAGTCAAGTTTTATATGAGCCGAGTTTTGCATATAAACGAGTCAAGTTAATCATTCAAACTTGGCTCATTTAAAAAACAAGCCAAGATCAAACGAACACGGATATCAACCTTAGTTGCAGAGCCTATGTTAGATCCATTAAAGTAATTAGTAAATTACAACTTGTAGGTTCCAGCTATTTTGTTTATTATTAAAATAATGGGCTGTGTTGCAAGAGTCCATGTTGCTTGAACCCCATCATTAATTAATGGGGAAAATTTAAACCACACTTCTTCTAGTTTATCATAAATTTAAGGACACTTCCTATATTTTTTGGATTTTCATTGACACTTCCTTAAATGTTAATTAGAATATAATTTTACTAAATTATCCATGATATATTTGAGAAAAAATTTCTTTCACACCCCTTCATACAATTTTAAGTGACGCTCAGATTGAGTACGACTCGACTTGCCCAAGTTGCATTGACGCACCATCTCAATTTTTTTCCCCTTAAAAAATGACACATTCCCCTAGCATTTTTAGTTTGCTCTTATTTTGCCTGAACTGACTTTGTGTGAGCTTCAGAAATCGTCATAATTTCGATGATAGTACATTACTGGAATCCTCATTCAAATGGTTATTTGCAAAAATCAACTGGTTTTTGTTGAAATTCTATGACATTTCAAGTGGGAAGAACTTAATGCACTTTTCCCTGGTACTTAAATATACTTACTCCCTCGCAATTTTCTTCTATTTACAACAAAATAAGTACATTTTTTAACACACTGTTCTTTCTTTCTTTCTTTTCCAGGCACTCGGTTTCCGATGGATATTGTCTATTCTCGGAAATTATTTCAGCACTTTGAGTCCATTATACATTGGTAAGATTCCATTTTCTGTTTCTTCTTTCTTTTTTTTCCCCCTGATTTCTTCGCTGAGTCATAGGAAAAATTTTCCATCCTCTTCACCCCAGTGAAAAAATAGGACAAACTACAACGTAATGAAGCCAAATTACGATTAAATTTGATCAAAGTTATTTCTCAATAATATCCAATAATAGTATGTGATTGTTCTAAAAGCTTGCGATTGATGCCAATTTCTTTGATGGATCTCAAGCTTTTTGGATCGATACTAGCTCAACATAATTAAATAGTAACTTGGCATACTTGACTCATCTTTAATACGATACTAAAAAAGTTATCAGGAAAAAATCATGTCTAACCAATAATGTTTATAATTGTTCAATGGTATGAAGGCTTTCTTTGTCTGGAAACATTGCCGGCCTTGTACAAGGGGCATGAGACAGAGGTGGATTATGCAAAGGAAACAAAGATACGAAGAAATTGTATAAGAGATTTTATTCCCAAGTCCTTGACAAGATTCCAAGAGGGCAGTGAAAGAAAAGAAATTCGTATAGAATTATCTGTCAAGATTAATATACAAACTAAAAACTTACTTAAGCTTATTGGTTTTAGCGTAATTGTACCTTTAAAATATAATGAACAATTGTTTCACCGGCTCTCGGTGTGTTAATACAATTTGAAAATAATACAATTCAACAATTAATTAGCTCAAGCGTCAAGTTTATTATGGATGTCTCGTGTTCTGCTCTAATACATCAAAACCCTTTGGATTTGAATTGAAAAATTCATGAACTTTAGTCCATGGGAATAAATATTTTTTTATCAATAAGTCGTGAATCAAAAAAATTAATACTAAGATTTAAATTTAACATTCCATCATCTCTTAATCGAACTGACGTTCATAATTTTTCTATAAATAAAAAATTAACTTAATAAATATAATAACAAAATTAAGGAAAAACATCTTCTGTTTTACAAATATTATGTCAATACTAGATAAAAATATCAAAAAATTAACATTTTATTCCTAAAGTTTAGTATTATTCATGTTTCATACTAACCAAGCCTATTTTTTATTTATGGTAATAAATCGTGTCATTTTCAGGTTTGTGCCGATAAATGTTCAACTCTAATCTACTAATTTTATTTCCATCTCAAGTTGTGTAATTATCACCCTTAACTCAAAGCACATTTATTCGTATGCTTGAATTAGTGAAGAAGAGAAGAATAGTCAACATAATCAATCAACTAAAATTGAGTATTCAAAAGCCTAACTTAGCAAGTGTCCAAAAGCAACCCGAAAAAGAGCTTTGCTCAGATGGAGAAGAGTAAGCTTATGAGTGAAGTTTAGAGAGCTGAGTAGATTATTTTATAGATATTGCAATTTAGCCCAACGTTAACATGAATAGAGAACCAACTCAAAATTGGATTAGGGCATGAACCATGTGGGGTGCTTCAAATAGGGTTAGATATAGTTTTTTTTTTCTTTTTTTTTCTTCTCTTTTTTTTTTTTTTAATGAGGATCGACAGTGGTTCCCCACCTCCCCTCTTGGGTGACTCGAACCCACGACCTGACGGTTGTAGGAGAAACGTCTTACCACATGAACTGCGCTTCGTTGTCAAAATTCGAGATCCATTTTTATTGCAACACATATAGTGACTTTGTCATCCACATGCACTTCTCGTATTAAGTGGAGTTACACTTAATTATGATTTGACCAAATCAAACAACTTACAGGATAATGTCATACAATATTTGTCTTATTTAATCTGAAGAAAATAGGTATCCACACATATATATTTCAAGAGAAAGCATGTCAATCATGACAACAGTAATACTACGCTGATCAAATAAAGAGCTCAAATAAACTCTCTATTTGGTCCCTAATAAAGAGAAAGCATGTCATTTGAGCTCTCTATTTGTTTCCTAGCATTACTGTTATGACAAATGCGGCAGATAAGAAAATTACATTGTGAACATTTAAAGAGCTTGTCACCTTTCCTCATTTTCAAACAAACGTGACATTGAGATTCGTCCTCTATGACTTCAGCCTCTTTGAATTTGTGTACCTTACACTGAGCTATAGCGGTAGTCTTGTATCTAATATTTGAAAATTGATCATGTCGTCGAAGACAACGTGGATGAAAAGATTGGTCACAATCCCGACAATGATAGAGCCAAAAATTTGGATTCATTTCTTCCTCGCAATATTCACAATAAAATTCTTCACGGTGGTGAATGAAAGGAGGATAACTCAAAATAAGTGGATGTTTATCCCATCTGTGCCTAATTGCAAGTGGCAGCACGGCACACTCCAAGTGTAGATGGAAATGACATGTGTCACATCCCAACACACGCCCCCGGACTATGAAGTCACAAGCAGCACATGAAGAAAAGTGTCCTTCCTTCTTTGTCATTGGCAATAGGGGGTGTTTATGAGCTTTATGATTTATGACACTATTAAGTAAAGAAGCACAAACGAGATCAAGACAAAATCCTTCAAGAGAAAATGAATTGCATCCATCTTCTTTACACGTAAGAATGAATCCATGACAGGGTTTATTGCAAGCCCAACAGACACGGAAATTGGGAGCATTAATGGTCCACGAAAGGGAAAGCATGCGATGAGGGTGCAGTTGGTGTCTCACCTTTCGGGGAAAGTTGGCACACCATTTATGGAGAAAGAAATCACACTCAGCAGCACACTTGTAAAATGGAGCTGAAATTGGTTGCATACATCCTTCACATTGATCATTCTCTTTTTCCTTATTCTGCTCCTCAAAATATTGCAATGGATGGTCATGGCTAAAATGGTTAATGGTGGTGGTGGTTGTTGTCTTAGTGTCCTCTAAACCCATTTTTGTGACAAAATGACTTATACTATTGACATATAAGCTTCCCGTATCAGCAAATATATCTACTGGAAAAGAAATTAGATCTGCATTGTTGCCAAAATCTTTCTCTTCATTCTCACTGAAATGACAAAAATAATAAATTAATTAATTAAGACAATGCTAATAAGTTCATTGACGAGCAATAGCAAAGTAAAAACTATAATAACTATAGTGTAAAATGAAAAAAATGACGAACCTTGGTTCTCAACTTGAGCACCTTAAATGGACAAAGTATCGGCATTGGGGACAAGAGTAATACCAATAATTTGAACTCACTTCTTCATTGCAAATGACACAAACAGGGCTATAAAGGGAATATTTAGATGTATAAAAATAAGATTGATTGAGAGGGTGTTCGTGATGGGGAGATCTAAAAACTCTAGGTGACAAAGCACAACCAACGTGAATGCAGAATTGGCATGGGATGCATACATAAGCCTTGTCTTTACGTTCCCTGCCGCATGCATCACATTTAAACAACAATGGTCTCTTTAAAAACATGGTCAATGTGTGGCTATGACCCGGATGTTGGATGGTTTGCTCCTTAAAGGCACAAGATTTGTGGATGCCGAACTCACATTGGGAACAATAGTACGATAAATACTTACACTCATCTCCACAAACATCACACAGACAAGAAGAAGAAGATTGAAAAGGTGGATAAAAAAAGAGGGTGAGAGTGTGTTGGGAGTGTTTGGGATGGTTAATATCCCGGTGGCCTTCCGCACATTCTTTGTGCAACACGAATTTTTTTTTTGAACTAAGCAACACGAATTCACAATCCTCGTTGCTGCACTTGTAGACGGGAACATGTTCCAATTTGTTTCCGATAAAATTACATCCGATAAAGCCGTTACACCCGAAGCACCAAATAGAACTAGAACGCTTGTTCAGGACGAGGGGATGTGGATGGAGATGGCGAAGCGGACTCTGCCATATCCACTGATCTGTCATTTCCACCGATGACTCTCTCTCTCTCATCCCCCCAATACTACAATATGTCTCTACTTATAGATTTCTTCCTTCACTTCCAATACATAGTGGGTCCCCTATCTTGATTGCTGACCTTAACATTTTCGAGTCCAAAAACTCTTATAACATTTTTTTTCTTCATTTCGCTCAACAATAAATCATCTATATTATGCTGAAGAAATATCTATTTATAAAAATTGGTCCAAATTAGAAATACTAATTCGACTTGCATTCGTGGCAAATGATCTACTATTAATTAAAATTTAGTAAAAATTATATTGCAAGGAATTTAACTTCAAGGTTGAAATATTTTATTCATTGGATTAGTTATAAATTGTGATATTAGTTGTAAATATAGGAACTCTTTTTATATAGAACATGCTGAAATTAGTTTTCTCAACGAATTAAGTTTAGATTGATTTTTGATTGATTTAAATTTGAATTCAATCTTAAAAGTTCAATATGATCCAATAATTGGAAAATTTTATTTTGGTGATTTATATCCAACTTCACTCTTTATGAGCTTTTATTTAAGTTTTTCCAAATTTTTGGGTGTGTTTATAATTGTTTTCATCTCACTCACACAAAAAATTAATATACATTTTTTCTTGTGGTA
>CM042194.1:2553394-2565315 GCA_023539305.1 Ilex asprella | reverse complement strand
TCAAATTGAAATTGATTGTAAAAATATTAAAGAATAATTAAATTAAAAAAAATATGGTGTCACTATGAACGAGAATAAATAAGAATTAGTTTGTAGGTTTAAGATAGAAGTGTTAATTGAGTTGAACTTAAATTCAATTTCTTGGTTTGACGTAATTATGATTAAAATTCGAATTGAGCTGAATTTGATTGTCAAGTATAAAGTAAAAATTCTTACTTAAACTTAAATTCAATTGAATTTTATAAATATTTAAGTTGAACTGAAATAGGAACTGATTTTAATTTCTTAACAATTTTTTTTTACATTTACTAGAATTCACATGAAACTTTTGGATATTTTCCTCACAAAAGTTACACAAACTCACATTGGAAAAATAGTGCAGAGATAAAATTATAAACTTGAAGTAGAAACCTGCAGAAATACAAATAGTTATAATTTTTTCAAATTTGAGATAAGTTTATTAAAAATGTTAAAATCGTAGATGTTTGATCAATAATAATTATATTTTCACATATTTTTAAATTAATATGCTACAATAGCTGTAGCGTAACTTTCGTTATATAAAAGTTTGATTATATATGTTTTGCATATAGATTGAATAATATCAATTTGATTGTTCTATTGTTCAAATTATATTTGACATTGTCTTTATTTATGAACAAATATTTGTAATTTTTCACAAGTAATATAGTGCCTTCAGGCACGAGCAATTACTTGTATATATATATAACAGTTATTTTTTCATATAAAAGAATACTTTAAAACTTAATATAGCCGAGCCACATGATAACTCTGATTTATCCAAATATTTAATTATCAAATAATTAATCAAGGTCTTTGTTACTCGGACACGGGTGCGGGTGTGAATTTATATGTCTAACATCTCTAGTCAAAAAATAGTGGATACGAGGATACGGATCCAGATTTGGATACGGGTACGGGGATACGGTCTAATTTTATTTTGTAAGAAATGATTTATGTATTGTTTAGAGTTAAAAAATTGCTTTCAAGAAACTAGAAAATGAAGAGACGTCATAATATATTAATAAATTTGATACTAAAATCTGGTGGCTCCATAATAGCAATTGATCTAGGTCTTAAATAGACCAAAATGACCCAAAAATTTCAAACATTGTTCCCAGATTACATAACCCAAAACAACACAAAATAGTACTCCTTAATCTAGTGCAACTTGCAAAAAGACTTTTAATTTTCATCTTCACCTAGTTGTTCAACATGTGCCTTCACCCTCCTCAAAAGCCATCATCTCCAACTTAGGTTCATCTAGAGAAAGTTGTGCATGTTCTCCCACTTCTTGGCCTTCAATGTCAAACTCATCTCCACCTAAAAATTATCAATATCTATATATATTATCAAAATGTAGTATACAATACAAATACTTGGATTGTTAAAATAAAAAGTAAACTTACTTATATCCCAATATTTTGAGGGTCCATCTTTGTACTCTTTACTCTTTGCAATGCACAAACACTAAGTCTTGAGCATGAGTTGTTGCTAGTCAATTTCTTTTCACACTTTGAATCACAGAATAGGTGCTCCAATTTCTCTCATAGCAAGAGGAAGATGCTGATTGTGAAAGCAATCTAAAGGCCAAGGCTTGTAGCAAGGGTGATGAAGCCCCATGATTGGCTCACCAAGAAATAGGTTCCTCAAACATTCTTGCATTGACAACATGAGCTTGGCTGAAATAGTCAGACCACTAGAAAATGCTTCATATTCAGCATACACCTTTCGCAAATCAGCTTAATTAGGAAAGAGCCTTTTAAAACATTTCCCTCTATTTAGGGAGACTTCCTGATCTTCATGTGGCATTACCCGTGCCATTCCATTACCTCCACTATTCAGCCAAGCATTACAATAGTACTTCAGGACCAATGAATGTGCCATACAATGCAAAAGAGTATTACTTTTGTTCCATCTCCCCTCCAAAACTTGGTGAACAACATAAAAAAAGTCCGATTGACCAATAATCGTGTCTTTTCTTTCATGTTAAAAAATCCTCCTTTTGACATTTTCAATCATAGTATCCCACATATCATACACTAGATGCAAAACTGAGGTGTCTGTGTCAGCTATCCTCAACATGTCAATGATAGGTTCAGTAAAATTTAAAAGATAATCTAAATCATCCCAAAAAGTGTCATCAACAATGCATTTTTTCACATCACGAGCTTTATTTTCAGCAACTGTGTTTCCATCTGCCCTATATGTTTTCCAGTTTGAATCCATGACCATTTTTTCAAGACATTCTTTAACTTCCTTTAATCATTTAGCCATGATAAAACTAGATGCAAATCTAGTTTCAGCCACAGTTAGTAATTTCAGTTTGGAGTACTTAGTGAAGAGGAAATTTGTTATGCCATGGTTGAGAATAAAATTACGAATATCTTGCACTTGCTTAACCAAATCTGAAATCCACTTACATTAGGCATGTTGAGGTTATTTTTCAACTGGGTCGCAGATGCTCTTCAACGCCAAGTTGAGACTGTGCATAACACATTGGAGTCCAAAAAACATGTGGGTATTTGGCTTCAATGCTCAACCCCGCAACCTTGTAGTTCGATGCATTATCAATTACAATCTAGACCACATTCTCTTCTCCTAATTCCTTGATCACTTGCATGAAATACCAAAGATGCATGAATAAGTTTGCATCTTTGGTATTTCCACTAGCATCAATGACTTTTATGAACATGGATCCTCCTATAGATGATGTCATTATGTTGATTAGAGGCCTCCGATGCCTATCAGCCCACCCATCAGATATCACTGAAACACCACTCTTACTGTGGGTATCTTTGATTGGTTGCAACAACCTGTTGACATATTCTTTTTCCTGGTACAACAAAGTTGTTCGCAGCCTATTGAATGTAGGAGGAACATAACTAGCCAACCTGCAATTTTCAAGGATTAGTATGTATTTCAAAAATAGGTGTGATCACTAGGATGTGCAAAAATTAAATGACAATAGGAAAGATGAACATGACCCCATACCTCGAATTTCCAAGGGTTAGAGAGTACTTTTGAAAATAGGGAGACCTTGCAAAATTAAATGGCAAACCACTGGCGTAGAACATCCAAGCAGATTCTTTGTCAGCGACATCTCTGTTCGCAACATTGAATGCCGAAAGTAAAGGACCTTGAGGGGCCATTCCCTTGCATTTTTTCTGTAGGATAAGGTCAGTCGCATCTAGTATGGTGACATAATCTGCCCTTTTCCTTGCATTCACAGCTTGTTGATACTTTTTAGTTTCAGCTTCTTCATGCTCCTTCTTTATGGCTTTCAATACATCATCACTTATGGTATGACAACTTTCAACATTGTGGCGAGTAAGCTTCATCAAGTGACCTTTGACCTTTGTGTATGACCCAACAATTCTCTTGTTGCAGTAATTGCACACCCAGGTCCGATTTACACCTCCACCCTCAGCCACATTGAGAACTTTTACATGATTCCATAGAGGCTTATCGTCAAATGTAGCTCCTAAATGCGTTATTGAACGATTGACATTTTCTGTTCGTCTAGAAGAAGATTGAGATGACTGGGATGTAGACATTTGTAAAGAGTTTAACAAAGAAGAATGACTAAAAGGAAGAAAGAAACCGTGATCGTTGCAAGAGAGGATTTGACAGAGGATGCTACTGGAAAAGTTGGTTGACAGAGTATGCTACTGCATTTCAGTTGTTCTAATATCTATGATTTTCGTCCAGGTCTCTTTCATTTTTCAAAGTGTTGTTTCATTCTCCCAGGAACCACTTTGATGGTTGGGCTGCCTTGTCATGGTCTTCCAATTGCCTTATCCAAGGCCATCCGCATGGCTTATCACAGACATTTCGGT
The DNA here is from genome assembly GCA_023539305.1 of Ilex asprella. Classification (NCBI taxonomy): domain Eukaryota; kingdom Viridiplantae; phylum Streptophyta; class Magnoliopsida; order Aquifoliales; family Aquifoliaceae; genus Ilex; species Ilex asprella. Next base: position 2,561,455 of record CM042194.1, on the reverse strand, counting down.
TCATGAGTGGTTATTATATGAAATTGGCTTATCACAGGCCATTCGGTTCATACGGGTTATCCCAGGCCATCCGGCCATTCCATGTTTATTGTATGAAATTAAATGTAAATGTTTACTTTCGGCCATTCATTTACTTTAGATAAAAAAGTAAATGTTTATTGTATGAAATTACATTTTACCTTAGTATTGATTGGATAAATTAAATTTTTACTGGATGATTTTAAATGTTAATTTGATGATCGAGTGTTAATTTGATGAATTTGAAAATAAATAGGATGAATTGAATGTTAATATTAATTGGATGAATTAAATGTTAATTTGATGAATTAAATTTTAATTTTATTAATTTAATGTTAAATAATTTGATGAATTGAATGATCATTAGATGAAATTGAATATTAATTTGGGGTTAATGTGATGAATTAAATATTAATTTGAATGTTAATTTGATAAATTAAATGTTTAGTAGATAAAATTGAATTTTAATTGGTTAAAATGAATGTTAATTTGATGAATTAAATGTTTATTGTATGAAATTAAATTATACTTTAGCATTGATTGGATAAATTGAATCTTTATTGGATGAATTTGAATGTTAATTTGATGAATTTGAATATAAATAAGATGGATTGAATGTTAATTTGATGAATTGAATATTAATTGGATCAATTAAATATTAATTTGATGAATTGAATTTTCATTTGATTAATTTAATGTTAAATAATTTGATAAATTGAATGATCATTAGATAAAATTGAATATTAATTTAGCGTTAATGTAATACTAGAAAAATATATATTGGTATAAAAAGTAATAGTCTTTCAATAAGGCAACTGCCTAATTTGTAGACATTAATATTTTTACTTTTTTATTTAAAGTGTGTGATACAATGTCACGTAAAATAAATGACTTTTTTCTGTCTTTTTATCAAATAAAAAATAAAAAATTAGTGTGTTATACAAGACTCAAAAATCTCGATCAGCTATGTTAAGTCGGTCCTTTTTTTTCTCAGACTCTCGGTTCTACCGGAGAGAGAGAGAGAGAGAGAGAGAGTAAAAGAGAAACCCACGTCGAAGCCGAAAGAGAGAAGTCGATCGATCGATCTGTGATCAACGAAGAGAGAGATAGAGATCTGCGATAAGAACCACACCAGCCTTCATCTGCGAGGTGCGAAGTCGACGAAGGTGGGCTGTCGACGGAGAGAGAGGGAGAGAAGGAGATCGATCGATCAAGGCAAACGAACGCGATCCATAACACTTTCACGTAGATATTTCATCTGTCATCTTCAAAACATTATATGTTGAGTTCTTTGTTATTTTATTTTATTTTTTTGGAATTTTGGAACAAATTTGGGGTAGGATTGAGTTTGACATATTTGTTTGGGGTGGGTATTTCCTAGTTAGGGCAAAAAATTTGGGACGTTGGTTTTGCCGATCCAGGTCGCAAACAACCCACGTTTGGGGTTGTGTGACCCAGATCGGAGATGGCAGGGGGTCTTACTTTTTCAGCTAACCCTACTTCTTTTGTTCTTCACTTTTTCATCTTGAAACCCAGCCATGTCCGGAAAAAAGTTACCGTACCGGACACAAATCCCACACCCGCACCCGTGTCGGATCGTGTCGACACGGGTACTCCCACAAAACAGGTGAGTCCGAGTAACGTAGATCAAGGTAGATGATGATGAAGTTATCAATCCTAATTAATTTAACATGTTTAACTAATGAAATTAAAAGTTTAGTTAAAAGGCCTAACTTAAACTTAATTGTTCGATCTGCTTTTGAATTTTTCTTTTTTGTTTTTTTGGTTATTAAATAGTTATTTATTCTAAAAGTTCACACTGTTAGAAAAATGTATAACTCAATTATTTATATTTCAATTCCAAAAGCTTAAACTACATTTTGGGTCTAGCAAGTAATTTTTTTTTAATCAACGGGGGTGACAGTATGTTAAACAACCAATTATTTTAAAAACTTAAGTTATTAGAGAATGTATAATTTAAGTATTTATATTTTAACATAAGTGTGATAATGAATGAAGTCCATAAAAGAGATGTAAGAAGGAGTCTCTAGGTCCATCGCACGGAGCCCAATTGCAAGTCAAGATACATTAAAATGGGTGAGGTTACACTAATTAATTACTTGCCAACTAATAGATTCTAGCTATTTCTCGGATTTGATTGTTGGGTATAATATTAATATTATTAGGATTAATTTGTGTCTGAATATACAGTAAAATATTAATGATTTTGAGAAAGATATTAGTGACCGTTAAATGAGTTGATTGAGACACTTGGATGAGTTTATTGAAGTCTGTCATGTTTTATATTATAAATTTATTTTTTTAAAGAGAAATTCTATTTAAATTTAAAAATATGACATAATTTTTTGACATAAAAATGTATCTTCGTTGAAATTATTAAATTAACACTAAGTTCTAATATTTGATGTGATCCATTGTCAATCTAAATATCATCATAAATTTGATAAAAAATTAAATTAATAAAATAAGTCAATAAATTAAGTCCCAAGATCCTTGTTAAGTTTTAAAAGTCAACTTCGAGCAATGGAAAATCTCTTTATTCAAGAAAAAGATGGAATAGTTGAGATCTGCACCAGAATGAATTTTATGTAGAATAAGTCAACAAGGAGGCACATGGGACCATCACACTTCCATCTTCAAAACTTTTTGTTTTTCTTGGAAGCGAATCAAAAGTCTCCAAGTAGAGACACATTGGAGGATTGGGGTGCGAGAGGGGAGGGGTTATTTAAAAAATGGAATTTTTTTAGACTTAAAAATTCCTATAGTGTTTAAAAATGTCTCAAATATGAGTTAAAATCTTGCAATTTAAAATTCTAATTTTAAAGCTATAGTTAAAATTTTCACCGATAAACAAGGTCAGAAGGGCAGAGCCGAATAGTTCATTTTTCTAACGAGTCAAGTCTGAACAAAAGTTTAAGTTTAACATCTGAACCCGAGTCAAGTTTAAGCAAAACTTAAAAATTACGACTCGAGCCTATTCACATCAAAGTTTGTCAACTTCCACTCATTTAATTCCCCTAGGCTGGGGGAATCAAGTGAGTCAAAGGGAAATTGAATAAGATGAAGACGTAATCATATTTAAGACCTCACTGCCCATGATTTTCCAGTTACTCTCAGTCATTGGATCCATGATTTTTGTCCTAACTTAGCTAGTTATATTTGGAATATAATTGTATTTTCAGTAATACTATTTGTATATAATCTGAGGACCTAATGCATTTCTTCTATTAGATTGAGGGTAGGCTTTGCTGAATGCTAGGACCCAATGCTAATTAGTAATTCTAATGCATGAGGTCCTGAAATTATGTCCACAGCCAAATGAGCTTGTTGTCTTTTATTGTATTAAAATTTTCTACGACTGGCTTTGATTGGAATATTCATCATCCTATGTTCCTAAATTTTAACATCAAATTACATGTAATTGGCTTTTGATTAACCTCTATTTTGCTGTTACTGGTGTGAAGCAACATAATATAATACCTTATTTTCTATTGATTGGGACTAACAAAGTTACATTTACATTTAAAGTATGACTCAAGTTTTACATATAAACGAGCCGAGTTAATTATTCAAATTTGGTTTGTTTAAAAAACAAGACAAGATTGAACGAACACGATTATCAGCCCTAGTTGCGAAGCCTATGTTACTTGGATCCATTATAGTAATTAGTAAATTACAACTTGTTGGTTCCTGCTATTTTGTTTATTATTAAAAAAATGGGTTGAGTTGCAAGAGTCCATGTTGCTTGAACCCCATTATTAATTAATTTCGAAAATTTGAACTACACTCCTTCTAATTTATCATATATTTAAGAACACTCCCTATATGTTTTGGATCTTTATGGACACTTCGTGAAGTGTTAATTAGAATAAAATTTTATTAAATTATCCATGATATATTTGAGGAAAAACTTCATCTACATCCTTTTTAGATAGACATATTTTCAATTAGACCCCCTTTATTTTCTAAATTTTTTTATATATTAAAACATAGACTAATTAAAATTTGATTTGAGTTAGTTAAAATTTATTTTATAAGTATTAAAAGTTGAGTTGATTAAAAATTATATTTTTTTACTTATTAAAATTTGAGCTAATTAAAATTATATTCAAGCCGATTAAAAATCATCTTGAATCAAATTTTAATCAACTCGTATTAAATTTTATATATTAAAACTTAGACCGATTAAAATTTGATTTGAGTTAATTAAAATTTATATTTTACGTATTAAAATTTGAGTTGAGTAAAAATTATATTTTTTTAATTATTTAAATTTGAGCTAATTAAAATTATATTCAAGCCGATTAAAAATCATCTTGAATCAAATTTTAATCAACTTGTATTAAATTTTAATCGTCCTGAATTTTGATACATAAAAAAATATAAATTTTAATTGACTTAAATTTTAATACCTAAAAAATAAATTTTAATCAATTTGAATCAAATTTTAATGGGCATAAATTTTAATAAGTAAAAATATATAATTTTTAATTGACTTAAAACGAATTTTAATCGACACTAACAGCTCAAGTAAAACTCAAATGAGCTCAAATTTTAATGCATAAAATTTTTAGAATTTAATCATCTCGAATCAAATTCTAATATGTAGAAAGATAAATTTTAATCAGATTGAATTTTAATATGTAGAAATATAAATTTAATTGACGCAAATTTTAATCGAATTTAATGTAAAAAGATTATTTGGAATTTATATAGGGATATTTTAGGTATTTTAGATGAATATTTTTTTTGTTGGAAATTGTGATTTAATGACGGGTGTCAGTAATGTTTTCGATAATAAATGGAGAGTCCTTGAACATATCGTAAATTAGAAGGGATGTGGCAAAAATTTTTCCTAATTAATAAATAATTTGGTAAATTATATTCAGATCCCCTAAATTTTGTCACTTAATCAGACAGACCCCCTCAGGTACTGAAAATAACACCGCCCTCCCTTGAGGTTTGGTTTGTTATAACACATTGCTCCTTAATGTTAGAATCTGTTTAAAGTGCCGTCCAATTTTGATGTTGTCAATTATTTTTAAATTAAAAATTCCTAAATTACCCTTTACAGGAACCATATTAAATCAAATAAATCCCACACAACAAAATCGACACCAGACTTTAAAATCCCACAAAAATCTAGACACCCCAAACCCCAAATCAAGCGATCACAAATCTAGGTTTTCACTCACACATTCATTCTCTCTCTCTCTCTCTCTATATATATATATATATATATATATATATAAACAAAGGCAGGCATCACACATCCTTTGCCACCACCATAGTGCCAATCACCATCAAATTGTTACCATATTGTTCCCTTTCAATTTCAAGTGGTGTTAATGGTTTCACCATCAGATCATCACACATAAAAAGAGTTTTGCAACGAGATGGATGGAGGAGTGTGGGGAAGAAGGTGGGGTTGCAGCAAGTGAGTAGGAATAGATGATGAGTTTTGGTGGGAAGATATGGTGGGCGTGGCGGTGGGACAAACGGTGACAATCAATGGTGGTGATCAAGTAGGTTTTGGATTAAAGTGTTGCATAGAAAAAAAGAGGAAGAGATTTTATTAGGTTGATCAGTCAGTTGGTTTGGATTTAGGGTATGCTATTTGGGTTAGTTTGATTTTTTATATATATATATATTTTTTTGGTCAGGCCATCCGGTATCCGGAGACCACATTGGGTCCCGACTAATCCGGATTCGAGCCGGGTAGGACCCTTTTGGGTGGCAAAGCTCTCCCTCACAGGTTTTAAAGCTGCTGCATTCCCAAAGGCTCGAAATCGAGACCTTTGGTTAAGCTAGCAGAGCCCCTTACCAACTCTGCTATCAAAGGGTAGAAAAGATATTTTGTAACTTCTGTTAGGATTGTTAACTGGTTGTTACTAATAAAGGTTCTTATTGAAATTTTCCAAATGTGAGGGGATCTGTTTGTTCAAGTGACAAATCTTAGGGGGTCAGAATGTAATTTGCCCCGAATAATTTACAACTTGTAGATTATCAACACAAACCCTTTGTGGTTGGATAAATTTTTGGAGAGGCTTTGGAATGACTTCTTCAAACCTTTTTAAAATTCAAATATCTCTTTACATAGATGAAATTCAACGTTGAATTTGATTCATACTCATATTTGGTATGCAACATATGCACGTGTAGGACCAAAGGATATATCAGAATTATTAACAATATTTGTCCTATAAATGACAATTTACCTTTGATCAATTCAATTCATACCCATGTTAAAAGGTATAAATATTTTTTACATTCTTAACCCCTTAACCTATATTCTCAAATTCACCCTCTTTGTTTGACGAATCCTATGGTCATAAACAGCTCCTGCTACCGACTGTAAATGGAGGAGAGCATTTTTTTCATGCTTGTTGCCGACAAATCTTCGGCAGGTATGCGGTGGGATGTGACAAATGGGATTTCTACCTTCACGTGTTGTGTGCCTTGCTGCCATCTACCATTAGCTATAGATGGGACAAACATTTATGTCTTGAGTTTTTTCCCTTCTACTTTTTATATAGAAAAATTTTATTGTGAGTATTGCGAGATTAAAATCAATCCACAATCATGGCTATATTATTATCGTAATTGTAATTAATCTGTTCATGTGTTTTACCTTCACTCAACTAATAAATTATCAGACATAAAGTACAAGGATACCACTATATTTCAGTGTAAGGAACACAATTTCAAAGAGGTTGAAAGCACAAAGGAAAAATCCTACACGGGAGATTTCCTGTAATAGTTGGAGATAGCAATCACCTGTATGATGAACCTGCAACAATCCATAGGGTCAGAAAAGGGGTTAAATGAACACCCGACTTATCTCCTCCGAAGCCTAAGTCAATTTAGGATTGGATACTAAAACACGGTGTATATCTTGTCTCAGTTCAATGTTGCATACATTTGTTCATATTTCTGAGGTGTATTTATATCTTGAATGATAATGATTGTCAGGACCTTCAATCCTATCTCAACATTGAATGACTGACACACTTGTCCCTGCGCAATGAGCATTCTCCACTCAAGTCTTCGTGTTTTTAATGCTCGGGCGATAGAAATGGCACTCGGCTCTATGCCGAGTACTTGTAGCTATCCCCGATGAGATAGGGTCCCTCTGATCGACGCTTAAAGCCTACCCCTAAGAGTTTAATGCTCGGAGAAGAGTATCTCGGGGTACATCGAAAGGATGCACTCAGCCTAATAGACATCAATGCTAAGTGATCATGACTCGTAGGCTTAGGTCTCAAGGGTGCAGGAGCTCATTAATGATCCTGTCTGAATCACCCACGTTGTCATAAATGCACTGTCAAATCACCTTAAATGCTGGTGACAACAGATGAACTTGGCTCCTCCGAGATATCATTCATCGACCTCACTTCTCGGCATCTTTTGAGCTCTCTAAAGGCTTTATCCGTACACGTGTCGATCTGAGGACTCCTGAACCGCTTTGAGTCCCTCCAAATCCCATTGTTGCTTTTGTATGGAAAAGACGGACGAAGACAAGCTCTATAAATGTTGGCAATGTAATTTTTTTATTTGCTACAGCTGTGGGGTTGATTTATGGATATTACTAGATAAGTAGATAGAATAGTTTTTTTTTTCTTTCCTATATGAGAATACTTTTTAAGACTTATTGTAGCGCACCATCTCAACGTGTGAATGCACTTATGTTGTGTGGGTTCCACTTAAATTTATGGTTATGGTGAGAGATTTATTACTGAAAGAAAATAAATTGAAATACATTTGAGTATCTGTTAGTCCAAGAATGTATGCAGCTTCAGCTCATTAAGTGTTTCTCATTTTTTCAGTCTAACATTGGGATGTCTATGGCCCGGGTTGCTCACAGGTCGTGCTATTAAGTCTGAAGTTTAATAGGCCCAATAATTAGCATGTGCAAATCTAAATCCAATATCTTTTAAGAGATGGTTTGAGCTTTCTCTCAAACCCATTACTTAATGGGAAAATTGTGAAAAAATACACTTTTTAGAACTTATTTGTAAAAAA
>CM042194.1:2527620-2545195 GCA_023539305.1 Ilex asprella | reverse complement strand
AATAAAAACAAAACAATTGAAACCAATTACAATTGCACAAAAAAATTTAAAATCAATCTGATCACCATCACCACTTCCACACAAACAAAAATATAAAATATTCTCCCAAGAAACAAAAAACACAAAGTCCAAGTTAATCACCAATTAAAAAAAAATAAGTGATGCCAATTACACCTAAAAAATTAAAAAAAAATAAAATCCAAGCTAATTTAGAATTCTTTCACGCAAAAAAAAAAAACAATTGATCAATAAAAACAGAACAATATAAACTAAAACACAAAGCCCAAGGTAATCACCAATAAAAACAATATCAGTCATACCAATTACACCAAAAAAAAACAAAAAATCTATGTAATAAGATCCAAGCTAATTACTAATTTTTCAATGCAAACGAAAAGTATAAAATAAAAAAATAACAAGTTGAAACCAAATGCAATCGCACAAAAAAATTCAAAATCAATCTAATCACCACCAACACTTCCACACAAACAAAAATATAAATATTCTCCCAATAAACAAAAACACAAAGCCCAAGTTATTCACCAATTAAAAAAATAATAAGTGATACCAATTACACCAAAAAAATTAAAAAAATAAAAAATAAAAAAATAACAAGTGCAAAATAAAAAACAAAAACAATTGAAACTACTTGCAATCGTAAAAAAAAAATTCAAAACTAATCTAATCGTCATCATCATTCTCCCACAAACAAAAAAATAACAAGAGACCAATTAAAAAAATACATGAATTCGGTTGCACTAAATGTTAATGGTGTATGCTTGGGCAAGATTTTATTGGTTTTAATGTTTAATGTTGGTATTGGTTTAGTTGTGGATGTTTTGACATGAGTTGATTGCTGTTAAATGTTATATGTAACAACTTTATTATTTATATCTTGATTTAAGTTGGTTTTATTATATTTCTTAATTTACGATTTAACTTTGCATAAATTTAAAATTTTCTATTGAACACACATAAAACACTCGATTTCACTAAGTTCAGTGTTTTTTTTTTAAGGTTAGCATGTTTATCATTTGACACCAATAACTGTATACAAATCATCACTTCAACTCCAAAACCAATATCCAAAAGGACAATGTCACCATTTTGGACATGTAAGTTATTTATTATATAGAATTTATCAAAATATTTTGTATAATATTTTAGTAAAAACCATATCATACTTACTATATAATTTTTCCTCCTTTTTATTACAGACGGATTCAGATCTAGAGTACATCGTAAGTTGATCTTGTTATCATGCATCTTATTACCGGTGCTTCATGTTTACTTTTTACTTCTTATTGATCAATTCAATTTAAAATGTCTACACATTTCTAGGTCCATTTGCTCCGACAAAATAATGTAGGCGTTGTGATTCGTGATGAGCATGATCTTAATCACATAATTGAGGTGGTGTCATGTCACATTTTTTGAATTGACTTTATTCAATTTATTATGTGCTCATCCATATTGTATTCTTAAAGGAGAACAAAAAATCAAAGGCCATGGCAAATGGTAGCAATAAAGGAAAAGAAAAGGCAAATTGTTCAAGCAAAGGAAAGAAAAAAGCAGTGTGTGAAGTGGTATGATTTATTGATTTCCCGTGTAATAAATACACAGTTATTTCAAATCATTCAAAACAATATTATTAAATTCAAAATTTAGGATACCACCGGTGGTGTTATATCAAAACGCCAATTGGCACAACGTGCACATTGTGAATGTGAGAGGTCATCACATCCACCCATTTAGCCAATATTTTTTCCTTCTTTAACACCGACCCACCGTCATCAATCTCAATTAGACCTAGCAGCAACTAAAAGAGCTCGCAGTCAAGAAAACTTAGTTTTTGCACAAATTCCCCAATTTGTGCCAGAACAAATAAATGTATCTGGGTCATCATCCAGGTGTTGGTTATAAATTAGAAAGTCTAATGCTTATGCAATTGAACTGTTACATATATACCTATATATAATATATTAAGTACAAAATTTTTAACTTTGCCATCTGAATTTGATCCATGTGGTGCTTATGAATTAGAAGAAAGTTCATTTACGAGTTTTGGAGTTGCTTCTCAAACATGTGTATTAGAAGTTCAACATTCACTGGGGGATATGACGATATAATATTCTCATTGTTTAGCCTTACACTGGAAGGATGAAAAATTAGCCATTTCAACTTCATCACATGTTTTGTTTGGAACATGTTGTCTGCAAGGAAAGATTAGGTTATCTTTACTTTTTACACCCCCTTTAGCACTAAAAGAGTTGTATGATGGCAATGATGATAAATCAAAGTCGTTCCGGCAACATGCATGAGAATATAATGCAACTAATGCTTTTACGAGTCTTGGTGCTACACTGGATCCAAGATTACTAAGTGGAAGGGGTCCTACATCATTCACTATCCATGGAGAATTGCGACATTGAACAGGATCGCTCATACCACAAGGAGGTCATGAATTGATGTATAGTCAATTGTACATTTATGATCCTAATTCAGCTTTATATTTTCGTAATAGCAGAAATCCCTAGTTGCAAAGGGATGTTTTGAAAATTATTCAAGACTGTTTGTCTCATGTAAATCCATTCCCAGATAAATTTCATCAAGCTTATGAGATTTTAAGTCAATTAGAATTGGTAGGTTAAAGTTTACCTGCTTATCTTCGTTATAATTCAGCACTAGATAGACGGCGATATAATCTCCCTACGACAGATGAGCTTGTAGTAATATTACCCGGAGATGGAAGTGAGTCAAGTGGTATGAGAGATATTGTTTTACATCTGAGAGGAAATAATGAATTGATGCAAATCAATGAATGTCACCCGGCATATTAACCATTGCATTATATGTTATTGTTCCCTCATGTCAAGTTTGGATGGGAACATGAGTTAAGGCAGTGGGACCCTTCCCTTGATAGACCCTCAAATAATCGATTGACTCAGTTGCAATATTACTGTTAATGTTTGTTTGAACGTCCAACTGAATATTGAATAATTTTGAGGGGGCAAAATTATTCCAAGAGTTTTTAGTAGATGCTTGGGCTTCAACGGAACAAAATCGATTGACACATTATAAACTTAATCAAGCAAAACTCCGTGCAGAACTTTATAAAGGCCTTACAAATGTTTGTGTAGATGAGCAAAGTCCTGAACAAATTGGTCAACGAATGATTTTGTCATCTTCCTTCACTGGAAGTACAAGACATATGTTTGAAATCTTTCAAGATTCAATGGCTATTACATGGTACAATCAACACCCATATATCTTTCTCACCATGACCGCAAATCCCAATTGGCCTGAAATTTCTTCAGCTCTATTATCGCATCAAACAGTTTATGACCGTTCTGATTTAGTTGCCCGAGTTTTGAAACAACTTGGCGAAAAAGGTGGCACATATTTTTACAATCAAATTTCAAAAATGGGGTTTGCCACATATGCATGCACTTTTATTCCTTCATGGGCTTGACAAAGTAAGAACATGTGCCCAGGTAGACAATCTGGTACGCGCTGAATTTTCAAATCCTTACGATAATCCTATTCTTTTTGACATAATCAAGAGTTGCATGATACATGGACCATGTGGTACCCGAAATCCGAATGCATCATGTATGGAAAATAGTATATGCACTAAGAGGTATCCTCGAACATTTATAGAATCAACCAGTATGAACAAAGATGAATATCCTATCTATCGTCGTCGTGAGAATGGTCGCGTGTACATAGTGTGGGGGGGGCCATCAAGTTGATAATAGGGATGTCGTGCCATACAATCTCTATCTTTCTAAAATATTCAACTGTCATATCAATGTGAAAGTTTGTGCGGGAATAAGATGTATGAAGTACATTCACAAGTTTATTTACAAAGGACATGATCGTACCACTATGGTGTTGGGAAGAGGAAATGAGATCCAAAAATCTGGATACTAGATATATTGCACCTCTGGAAGCTACTTGGCGATTATTTGGTAATCCTATGATGAAGAGATTTTATCTGTTGTACGTTTGAAACTTAATTTACCTGGGATGCATCATGTTGTTTTTAATACAACCGAACAACTTAATACAGTCATTTCTAGGGGTGCACAATAGGATAAAACACTGACAAAGTTTTTTAAATGTTGCGCTTCAATTGAATCTGCACGTAAGTTAACGTACCAAGAGTTTCCACAAAAATTTACATGGAATAAGAAAACAATTAAATGGACCCCTAATTCAAGAGAACAATTTTACTTTGCTATTGGTAGAATGTACTTTGGGGGATATGCAATTGGTAGAATGTACTTTACTACCCCAAATTCAGGAGAACGATTTTACCTGCGTTTGTTATTAATTGTAGTCAAAGGACCAACATCATTTGACAATTTATGCACGGTAAATAGTATTATGTACAATACTTTCAAACAGCATGCGTTGCAAAAGGACTTCTAAAAGATGATGAAGAATGGGTATAATGTATGCAAGAGGCTTCAACCATGAAAACAAGACACCAATTGAAGAGGCTGTTAGTATTATTCTCACAGAATGCTCTCCGGTTCATCCACTTGAATTGTGGAATCAATTCTCGATACATATATGTGATGACCTACAACACAAGATCCATACAATGTTTGACATTTCTAATCCTACTCAGGATCAAATTGAAGATTATGATATATTTCTATTGGATCAGTTACACCATGAGTCAGGCAAAAGTCTACTTGACTTTCCACCCATGCCACAACCGATTGGGAATTTGAATGCAATAGTTGGTAACAGACTGTCATTTGAACATCAACAACTCCAACATGAAGCGTAACAGTCGGATGTACAAAATAATGTTGATCGCCTAAATGATGCACAACATGCTGCTTATACTGCAATCACTTCATCAGTAATTGAAAATAAAGGAACTATTTTTTTCTTGAGTGGGGGTGCTGGCATGGGAAAAATGTTTTTGTGTAATACAATTGCTAATAAAATGCGCAATTGTGGATACATCGTTGTTACAATGGCTTCATCCGGTATTGCATCTTTATTATTAATGGGAGGTCGTACAACACATTCACCGTTTTGCATCTCATTGACTGTGCTTGAAAATTCGATTTGTGGGTTTACCAAGCAATTGATGCATGCAGAATTGTTCAGATCAACTAAATTGATAATATGGGATGAAGTTCCTATGCAGAATCGGTATTGTGTCAAGGCCGTGGATCGTACACTTCAGGATGTCTATGATAACCAAAATCCATTTGGGGGTATCACTATTGTTCTTGGAGGAGACTTTCGACAATTCTTGCCAGTTATACCAAAAGGAGTCCGCGAGCAAATTGTAGGTACGTCATTAAGGCAATCTGCATTGTGGAGGAATGTACATGTTTTGACTTTATGGTTAAACATGCGTTTAACTAACACAAATTCTGAAAATTCTGAATTTGTAAAATTCTTAATGGAGGTGATATTTAATAGATCATTTGTTATATAACATATTATTTGGAATTACTATTATTATTCCTATTCTTTGATTTTACTTCTAATTTTTAGGTTGGAACCAATTCACAAGAAATTGTGAAACTTCCATCCACAATACACAAGTGTCATACTCTTCAAGAATTGATATTTAAAATTTATCCACATTTGGATATGGTTGGTTCAGTGACCCCGAGCTTCCAAACCGAACACACAATTCTTTCTGCAAGGAATGATGATGTTAGTGCGATAAATGCTGCAGCATTGAATATTTTCCCATAACAAACAATTACATATTAAGCTGCTAACAAAATAGTTGACAGTGATGTACTTGATCGATTCATGACGAATCGATATCATAATGAGTATTTAAACTCATTAGACCCTTCCGGGTTACCACCATTTAAGTTAGACTTGAAGGTGTGTTGCCCAATGATGTTGCTGAGAAATATAGCACCAAATGATGGGCTTTGTAAAGGCACGCGATTGATGGTTATCAGATGTGCCACACGTGTAATTAAAGCTCATATCTTAACTGGAGATAAATTTGACAATTTAGTCTTCATTCCAAGAATATCTTTGTCACCATCATCTCTAGATTTGCCTTTTCAAATGACAAGACGTCAATTTCATGTTCGATTGACGTATGCTATGACAATCAACAAATCTCTAGGGCAGTCTGTAAAATTCGTTGGGATCGATCTGCACACACTAGTGTTTAGCCATGGACACCTGTATATGGAATTATCTAGATGCACATCTTCTGATCGTATAAGTGTCCTTCTTCCTGAAGATGGGTCAAATTGCACAACAAATATCGTTTACCCTGAAATTTTGTTATAGGTCTTCCTATCCGATTGCAAATAAATGGTACCATTTCATTACAAATTTATCTCTATTAAAGACGAATAATTAAAATAATCAATAATTTGATTAACTTTGTGATTTAATATTTGTAGGATTGGTGTGAAATGGCAAGAGATATGAAAAGATTAAATAAAACTACACTGCAGCAATGGGGACGTGATAATAGGGTAAACTAAGTCTTGCATTCTTACCATGAAATATATTATTTTTACATGTAATCAATTCTACTAAGATTTATTTTGTTCTTCTATTTTTTATATAATTAGGTGGTTGTGCATTCTCACAACTTGGTGTTTACCGTATGTATTAATACATACATGCTCAAGAAGGTGATGAAGAAAAAATACAATCACAAGCAACAAGGCTAAACCATTCAGTTAATGTTTATGAATAAGACACACTATTTTAATATTCTTTGATTTTAATTCATATGCATTGTTTTATATTTGTTGTCTACCTTCTTGGTTTAATTGTCGCATGTTTATGATTATCAAGAACAATAATGCTGCAGCAATAATAACATGGATATTTTAATTATTCTATTTCTCTTATTGTTGTTGGTGTATTGTTGTTATTATTCTTACAATATTTGATCACATGTGTTAGTAAAAAAATATTTTATTGTTGTAATATTGGTTAATTGTTGCTAATTTTGTTATTATCAATTTAATTTGTAACTTTTATATTATGCACAAATAACATGGAATGCCCTCCTATCTATGTATGTTGTAGTATGCGTTTGGTAGTATCAAGCATAGTAGATAATTTTGAAAATGATTCTTTTGAAGATGGAACCCCAATATCAGAGTTTGGGTTGGCAAAAATTAGATTATTTCGTATGTTGCAAAACATAGGGAAAAACATAAGTGAAGATTATATTATGCAGAAAATAGCAAAGACTCTTCCCACCACCTAGGATTCTACAAGGGAAAAAATTGTTAATCACGACCGACCAACCTATGCAGTATGATTTGTACAATTATTAGAGTAAGCAGAGCGCAATATCCATCAATTGTGGATACAGTTTGAGACAGAGAAAATGGATCCACAATCAAATGTCATTGACCATATAAAAAAGAAAGAATCATTATTTTACGAAATGAAACAAAAAGGTTTCAGTCCAAATAATCCAATTATGTTGTATGTTGTTGTTAGCACGCTTCCATCTTCTTGGCCGATTGACTTCATTCATATGAAGTTCGAGAATGACTTCCTAGATATGATAGAATTGGAGGATTTGTTAAAGGATATTGATAATGACTTAATATGTTTATGAGCATTAGAAGACGTGGAGGCTCAACTGACAAACAATGAACATTAGAACCTATGAAGCGATACATTTCAGGTAAATATATTTTCTCAATCTTTTTATTATTTGAATGTGGATGAATTGAAAAAAAATATTTGTATGTTTTGAGAAAATAGAAAATCATCCAAATATAATTTTTTTTTTGAAGGCTGTATTCATTCTGTTGAAAGTTGGTGGAATTTTAAATGACAAAACTTATTTTTTTTGATAGTATTTGTGAACTTATTTTTATTATATAAATGATTGCATTTGTGGACATTTTTTTGTTTGAGATATTTATTATATTGGTGGATTGAGTTTATAATTATGTTATGTTATTGAATTGGATTATGGTAAGGGTGACAAATTCTCCAAAGTTTTTATTGTAAATTTGATTTGGTTCTTTTATTATTTTTTTTCCCTAATGCATTTATATATGTGGTGTTGCATTAGAGATTTTTTTGTTCATTTTTTACGAGTAATGCAGTGTCTTCAAACACGGATAATTACTAGTGTGTGTGTGTGTGTGTGTGTGTATATATATATATATATGAGTGAAAGAGAGAGAGAGAGAGAGAGAGAGAGAGAGAAATAAATAGTCATATCCTATATATAGATATAAATAGATATGAGAAAGTGAGAGTTTTAATGTCAGTTAAACTCCTAAATTTAGTAGTTGTTAGTTTTCAAATTTATTTTAATTAAACATAAGGACAATAGTGATTAAAATGGACTTAATATTAAACAATTTTTTCTTAATAGACTTATCACCAAATAAGTCCACAATGGGGGATCGGTCTCCAAATTTCTCTTTAAAATTAGGGTAATACTATTTGGACTTAAAAATTTGACCTAATTTGCTGACATAATTATGTGGTTTTAGTAGAACCATTGGATCAACACCAAGTTTCAATGTTTAATGGGCCCCATAGTCAATCCAAATGTCACAATGAATTAGGTCAGCAAATTAAGTCCCAATAGCATTGCTCTTAGAAGAAATAGTCCAATTCACTGCCATAATTCATGTTTGGATGCCCTTCTCAGACCCGGGATTTAAATCTGGACCTGCAATAAATAGTCTATCAAAACAACTTGAAATATAAGAATTTTGATATTCAATCAATGATTTACTACAACATTCTACCCTCCCTTATTTGTATTTTCTAGCACACTTAGCCAGCCAACCGAAGAGAAAAAGCTTACCAAATACTTTGGAGTTTGAAAATCATATTTTTAGAGGAAATGTGATCCCCTTATAACCTGTAAATGACTATTTCTACTTACCGAAAAACAAAATTGACTGTCCGCAGATGGCATGTAGCATGAGACATGAATGTATGGTAAAGGGGTATGGCAACAGCTTCAAATGGCATATTTTGCTTCACATCTAGTTAGATAGCCTGGACATTATACATTGCTTTTGGCAAGTCATACATCTACTTGCATTTTTGACTTCGACACACATCCAAATGAGAGAAAAATCGCGCTTGTTTTATACCACAACCACTTACAGTTGATAATATTTTCTGGCTCATCTTGCATGCTCGCAATTTTGTGAAATTTCACCTTTTTCAATGCTCAACTGGAAACAAAAAAAAACAAACCTAATATGTTCACCATGAATACTCCATCCCTAATGTCCACCACTTGTGGTCAGGCTTCTTACGGTCTCCTCTTGTGAAGATCTCCAGTCACACCCTCCCTACAAAGGAGAACGACTTTTTTTGGATTGATATAAGTAAAAATGTTTCTCTCCAGAAATGCACCATCAAGGTTTTATGTCGTAAAGACTTACTAGTCATCACCACTGTCACTGATGAGGAGTGAGAAGCAGGGCTTCAATGCCCCTGTGGATATGGACTATGATGCTGAGTGAATTGTGGGCAACAACAAAATTGATGCCCTTGGTAATCAAATCAAGTCGTAACGACAAAGAAATTGAATTATGCAGGGATATACTTGGTCCACGGCCTGCATTTCTAGATAGAACCAAAGTCATCACAAACCAGTGTTTATAACAATTATTAAAGAGGACACTCACCAACTGCAAGAAGTAAAAAATAAACAATGCACGTACTAATCGTCCTCCCACCAAATCATAATGAGCGTAATGAAGACCATAAGTTTCTCCAAATATTTTATATGTGACCAAATGCTCAGGAATGAGATTCATGGTTTTGTTTCAAAACAATACCAAACAAGAAGAAAAATATATATAAGAACATGCATATACAAGTGTGCGTTTGTGTGTCCAGTCAATTAGAGGTATGTATGTGGATTTCTAGTTGTATCATACCGTACACATCTTCAGGTGGGAAAATTAGGTTTCGATCTCCAGCAATTGCTAAGACGGGGACATTGCTTTTATGGAGATGTTCCTTGTAGAAGAATGTACCACTTCTGTCACGTAGTCCACCCTCTCGAAAAGCTGTGGTCAGCTGCAATATAATGAACCACAACACAAGATCTTCAATTGGATAATTATGTATCGACTAAGTTTGGATTTCTACTCAATTGAAAGACCCAAAAATGATCAAGTGCTTAAATAAAAAGGTCAAATAAATACTCATGGATGCACTAAAAATTATTTGCTTGCACACACAAATTTACACATGTTATGGAAAATCTATTATCTACTGCTATAAGTAATTTAATCTTTGCTAGTGATATCAAACCACCTCCTACAGCCTTTGTCCTCGACTATAATGCCTTCAAGTCTCAAGCCAAATAATACAATCGGAAATCAAGTTTTCTTAGAAAATTACCGAAAACTCCATTTTGCTTTCACTCATCCCTCCATTTCTACACGTTATTTGATGGCATATCTGTCTCAAATGTTCGCAGTGTAAGGCTTCCCAATCTGGTCTAGTTGTTCTATCAGATGATTTTGGGTTGGGCAATTGTTTATGCTTAAGAGATGATTTGGACTTTGGCATGCTGTCTCTTGTTTGATAACACCTGCGTTTGGTACTTGGTTCCGTATCCATTCCGATCTTCTCTTCACCACTAGAGTAACAATTATGATTATATTTCCTCTTGGGCCCTCATCCATCTCAGCGTCCTCATTTTATCGATAACTATGTCCATGTTGCCAACAGTTCAACAGTCTATAGTGAAGAGAAGGTGGCATTTTAAGGAACATTACATAGACAGAAACTATGTTTGTACGTTTTGGAGAGTGAAAATAAAAGGAATCAATTCTTCGGGAGAGAAAAAAAAAAGAAAGAAAAGAGAACGAAGCCCTTTATTTATTTTTGGAAGTTCTAGGAGACAAAAAAAAAGGAAAAAATGTCATAGTCTCTCCCATTGTTTGAGACTTGATGAGAGCAGAAAAGGCTAGAAATAAATGATATTTTTTGTTTTTATAAGAATTATCTTTGTTAGTTCGAAGGACAAAGTCTGAAATCTCAACTTTCTTTTCTCTCCAAATCCTCCAACTTTTGGAAGACAAAAAATATGGGTCAAGGGTTCTCAAATTATTCAATCTCTCTCCCTCACCCCATTTGAATCTCTTCCTTCCAATTTTTTCCATTTTCCTTTTTCCTCCAAATCTTTCAGTCCAAACAAGGATCACGTTTCTTTCATTAAACTAGTGGCACCAAAACCAAAGTAGGTTCTAGGGTTCATGCTTTTTGTTCCATTCCTCTCTCCCGATAGATTAATAGGACTAAAAGTTTTGACAAGAAGTTTATCAATGTAATCATAAACATCTTGAAGGCAACAAATTCTTTTCTTGTCGTTTAAAATATGAAACTCTGTTCTGAAGCATTCAATTCATTGCCACGGGAGGATGAATACTGGCCTATATTCTCACCTTCAGATATATAACTCAATTATATTGATATTCTTCCGAACATTAGCACAATCATATCACAACTATATATCCATGCATTCCACGATATGGACAAGTGAACGAGATGACGTTATCCTATAATTAATGCAAGAGGAGAAGCTTATTTGTACTTACAAAAGTTGTTCAGGACGAACTTCTTTAGCAATTCATCTTGTCCTCGGCTGATATCAAATGATTAAGCCAAGACAAGACATGAGGACGAGATGAAAGAGGATAAGCTGCTACTAATAATGCTCCCAGGGGAACAGCAGGCACATTAAGAGCCTTTGCAGGATCAGCCTGCATGACCAAATGCGTTGACATTAGGTTGTCATATGATAGCTTATCTTTGGATTTCTCTTCTCAATCTTGTTCGAAAACAGTAATGTTATACTGATTAAATTTTGATACCAAATTTAGAGCTCAAATGATATGTCAACATATTATTTGAAATTTTTATTGAGACTCAAATGATATGACGCCAAATAAACAACCCCAACTTAACTGACATGTCATTTGCATGGTAAGAGTGTGGTAATCGTTACAAAAGAATCATGCTTATCATCATTATTAGTACTATCTTTTATGATAAGGCAAATGCTAAAGGGCCCCATGGTTACCTATTAAGGTGTGATTAATGATATAATTCACATGAGATCAGTGGTGGTCTAATAGTTCTCAACCTTGCCGTTAGATTGTTAGGTGGCAAGTTCGAATTTTACCAACTCCTCTGTAAAAATTTAAAATAGTGACCAAAATAAAAAAAAATGATATAACTTAGAGTGTGTGATCATTAAACATGCCGTATTAAATGACACTTGGCCTAGTGATGTGTTTATAAAAATTGTTATTAATTGTCCTCTCAACTACTTGTATTAGTTCAAGTTGCCCCAATTTTAAATGTTTACTATTTTTTTTATAAGGAAATTGCCAAACTTTTTGGACAAAGGGACAAAAATTAAACCGTTCGTGAAATAAAATGAAATATGTTTCCGTTAAATATGTAACATATACGTTCAGAATTGAGACAATATGAATGTAATCACTTAGTTGATGGTGTAAGATATAAAACTTGATAGTTAAGGGAATAATATTGAAAAAGAGTGATAATTGATGGTGTCAAAGTATAATTTTTCCCAGAATCATGATTTGCTTAATATAAAATGGTTTGGCGTGTTCTTGTGAAAACTACACTTCATATCATGCTCGAATCCCACAGACTTCTTACCTTTTTTTGGCTACTTATTTATTTCCCTTTTTGTTTCCTTTTGTTTTTTTTTTTTGGTGACAAGAAGGGTAAATTACAATTTCAACCCCTGAACTATGACCCTTTTTCCTACTTTGCCCCTCAATTACTAGATTTCTTACATTTCATCCTAATCTAACACTTTTGTTTCACATTGCCCCAATAGATAGCTGTCTTCTACTGTGTTTGTGGGTATTTTGCATGGTTTTGACCCAACCAAGTGCAATCGATCTGCAAGACGATGATTGGATTTCCTTTAGGATTTTATATTTGGCATAGACAATTAGGTGCTTATCGTGTTACTCTGTTAGGGCGCCAACTTGTGAACAAATTTCCCGTTATGCCCTTAATTCTCTAGCGAAGTGATAGACATATGGTAGTGTTCCTACTAAATGTTTGACGACAACTGTCTGTTGAGACAATGTGAAACAACAGTGTGAGATTAGTTGCGGTGTGAGAAATTTAGTAGTTGTGGTGATAAATTTTAAAAAGGATCATAGTTTAGGGAGTATAAATATAATTTATCCTAAGAAAATTCATGGAAAAATACTTGTTCGTATGGGTGTCTATGGATGAGTTACCTACAGGTATTGTTATCCGGCCCGATAGTTGGCCCGTCCGAGCTCGAGTCCAAGCTCGAGCCAGAGTCAAATATCCTTAAAAGAGGATTTGGGTTTGTCCTCAAACGCATTACCCGGCCCGAAGCCTAACTCAATAGCCCATCTAAAAAACCAGTTAAAATCTGGCCCAAGAGTCTGTCCGCCAAGCTCAGCCCTCCCATTCTTCATTTGAAAAAAAAATTATACTTTTAGACCAATAAATTTAAAACTTTAAAATAAGTCTCTAAATGTCCAAATTTGAATTTTAAAAATTTAAATACAATAAATAATGTACTATTTTCTTTTTGATGTATCAAGCTTATAAGTTTTAAATGGTAGAGTAATACAAACGATAGATGAGTGAATAGGTATCAACCTAGTTGGGATGTATTCATTCAATTGGATGTAGTTCATCTCCTAATCAAAAAAAAATATTTATTATTTTATTTTTATCTAATTTGACTCTAATTTTGATAAAAAAATAAATAAATTACACAAATATTAAGTTACAAAAATATTTATTATTTTTATATAAAAAAGCCCACCCAACAGGCCCTTTCAGAAGGCCCATCCAATAGGCTCACCGGTTGAACTACGGGTAACTTACCCCAACCCAAAGTCCGGTCTGACCCGCCCGATAACTCACTTGGATAAGAATTCGAAACTACATTATCCAGACCTGGTGCGAAAAAAATTTTGCGAGACCAGCCCAGCTGGCCCATCGACACCAATCCTTGTTCGATGCTGTTTGAGCAATACTAAGAACACGTAGGCGGACCAACTAAATCAATGGACATACATGGGCTAATTGAAAATACTAATGAAAGTGAAGATCCAAACATGAATCATTAGGGCAAATAACATTTTATGATTGGAGTTATCATCTCAATTTCAATTATCTTTGATCACACTTTTTTACCTGAGGACAAAGAATGAAATAATCTTACGTGGATCAAGAGAGAGCATAAATGTTCAATGTCATCCAAAATCAATTTCATTTTCTTCATGATAATATTAATTATTTATGATCATTTTTCATAATAAATATATATTTAAGGTTTATTAACTTGCAATATAGAACGAATGAATTAATTATACCATATAGAAATGGGGCATGTGTGGCAATCTTGTAAGCCATGCCAAATCCAGGGCCGGGCCAACAGCAGGTGTAAAAAAGTCTGGGCTTTAGGCCCCATTTCAAGGGAATGTTCTAAAATTTTAAGCATGATAAATAATTCATGTAAAAAACAACTTATAAAAATATAAGCCCAATCAATAGGCTCATAATTCAATCCAAACATTAAATATCTACAAAAATTAACAATATAAAAAAAAACTAAAAGGTCAAATCAAAATCACCAAAAATATAAAAAAGTCAAATCATATCTTTTTTTTACAACACACAATCTCTCTCTCTCTCTCTCTCTCTCGGTAAACCAACCACACCAACAAAACCGTTTCAATTATTTTTCTTTCTCTCTCTCTCATTAAACCGAAACTAGTCTAAAACAAAAAAAAAAACTCTTCCTTCTTCCCCCTCTCTCTCTCAGCCCAACAACAGGTGTAAAAAAATCTGGCTTTTAGGCCTCATTTCAAAAGACGGCTCCAAATTTTTAAACATGGTAAATAACCCATGTAAAAAAAAAAGGTTTTAAGGGGGCCGGTACCCTTTTTAAAAATTATAGGGCAAAAAGTACCACTTTTAAAAACATAAGTCAAAAAGTACACAACCCCTAACAAATCTCTAAAATACCCATATTAGAGATTAAGTTTCCTAAATTTATGGAATAGCATTTTTGAATTTTAAATTATATCTTTCTCTTTCATTCAACTGAAATTATTCAAATATTTGTTTCTTTTTCATATTTGTATAATTTTTTTTATAAATCGTAATAATCAAGATGATGATTCTAATTCGGATCATTTGCCAATTACCTTTCTATTTCTGGTGATTGGTACTACATGCACATCAAGTGTTCAATCACTTGCCAAAAAAAAAACAAAGAGGCCATTGTAGACATTAAAAATTTAACAAATTAATGTCTATAATTGAGCTCAAATTGATAAAATAAATAAAATTGGGTTAGACCTAAATTCCATAACATAAATAATACAAGCCCAAATTAAATTAATAAGACTTGTCAAATTAAACTAGGCCTAAATTTCATAGCCTAAATAATACAAACCCAAATACAATTAAGCAGGCTTGTTAAAATTAAATTAAAATGTACTAAAATTTCATAGGCCCAAATTAAATAAACTTTTAAAAGGTAAAGTGGGTTAAACTTAAATTCCATACACTAAAGCCTACAAATTTATGGGTAACCCATTACCTAAAGTCTACATAAGGGTATTCAGGTAAAATACCTTTATATGGATAACTACTCCTACCACTATAAATAGAGGTCTTGGGGTAGGCCAGAAAAGGGGGGAGGGGGAAAGGAGAAGAAGGCGAGGAGAAAGGAAGATCGGCGAAGCTCTGCTCGAAGTTCACTAAAGTCTTGCAAGTTCATCTCCAAAAAGAAGAACACACCGCCAAGGTCCTTCTTCATAAACAAACCCAAGTCATCTTCAAGCCATTCCAAACGAAGAACGGTGAGAAGATTCATCCAAAGCATCTTTAAATTAAAGAGTGGGAGATACATTGATCCAGCTCTTGTATTCATCAAAGCCACCACTAATTGAAGAGTGAGAAATACGCCACCCTCATCTTCACCAAATTCAGCATCTTCATCAAATTCACCGAGAATCAGAGGATAGTGCATGTGAAAAGCACGCCGAAGAGAGTCAACACTACATTCTTTTACTTAAAGTCAATCAAATTGACTATTGTAACTTGACCTTGTTTTGTGTTAATTCATTCACGAAATTTGTCGTTACAAATTTTGGCACGCCCAGTGGGACACTCTCTTCCTCTCATCTCTCAAATCAAAAATCCAACAATCCTAACAACAATGACAACTAAAGACATCGTGATTCCTCCCATCGAAAAGTCAGTAGACCTGATCGAGGAGTCAATTCTAACAACCCGTGCCAGAACAAAGGCAGGTAAATCTCAACTGTTGCCACCAATGGAGCATCGATCTAGGCAAAGCAAACAGAAGACTCTTCCAACCAGAAAGAGACAACCTGCCGATTTGGAGAAGGAGACGGACGATTCTTTGCCCGACACACACTCCAGTACAGGTTCGAGGACTGAATCTTACTCCGAGATTTCTCCTAAGCAGAAATGGGGTGATTATTATTCGACTTCTGATACGCCTATGCCTGTGATGGTGACAGAAGCCACTTCATCTGAAGAACATCTTCAACAACTCACTACTACGGTCGAGAGGTTGACCAAGACCCTTGAAGGTAAAGAAATACAAATCGCCGCACTCATGAATCGGCTTGAATTGCCAGAACCTTCAAAAGGAAGCACTCAAGAAACTCCCAGTCCGTCTGGCACTAAAATTCCAGAAAATCCAAAGTTTTTAGAACAACAACAAAAACAAGAGCAACATGATCGAGCCGTGGCACAAAATGTCATGCGAGATTCTTCACAAATGTCTGTTGCCGCACTCTCTGTCCAACAACTTCAACATATGATTGCTGATACCATTCGAGCCCAGTATGGAGGAGCTCCCCAGTCTTCGTTGGTATATGCAAAACCGTATACCAGACGAATTGACGAGATACAAATGTCAATAGATTACCAACCCCCGAAGTTTCAACAGTTTAATGGGAAAGGCAACCCAAAACAACATATTGCACATTTCATTGAAACATACAATAACGCTGGTACCTACGGTGACTTGATGGTGAAACAATTTGTTCGTTCCCTTAGAGGGGCTGCGGTTGACTGGTACACTGATCTAACAGCTGGGACTGTTGACAGTTGGGACCAATTTGAACGAGAGTTTCTCACTCGTTTCTACAACACTCGACGTATGGTAAGTCTTCCTGAACTTGCAGGAACAAAGCAAAGAAAAGACGAACCTATCATTGATTACATTGAATGCTGGAGGAGTCTTGTTCTCAATTGCAAAGAATTCATTAGTGAAGCCTCTTCGATTGATATGTGTGTCCAAGGAATGCATTGGGGATTACTCTACAGTCTCCAAGGAAACATGCCTCATACTTTTGAAGAACTTGCAACACGAGCCCATGACTTGAAAATTCAAATTTTCAGGCACGAAAGTTACTTTCTCAGTGACCCTCGTGAAAAGAAAGACGTAAAGAAAGATGTGAAGAAAGATGTGAAAGCCTTCAAATCAAAAGAATCTTTGGCAATCTCCACTACACCGGTGAAG
>CM042194.1:2509759-2527520 GCA_023539305.1 Ilex asprella | reverse complement strand
ACGATTATGACAGCCTACTCCATTTTCATGGGATCGAAGCAATCCACCATAAAGAAAAACTAAATACAGTCAAAGTTATAATGAAAGCGACTTCAAAGAGTCCGTTTTCTGATGAAAACGATTTTATTATATCCGTTTTTTAATAAAAACGAATTTAACACATCTGCTTTTTTTGAAATGATAAACACAAATTTTTGTTTTAAAAACGATTTTAATAAATACGCTTTTAGAAGAAAGCAAATTTCTTGATTCCGCTTTTAAGGTGAAGACGTACTTAGTAATTCCGCTTTTCTTAAAAGTCAAATTTACTGATTTCGCATTTAAAAACTATCGTAAATTGGTAAATAAGTTCAAAACAACTGTATTTTAATAATTAAGTTTCAAAACAACTGCACTTTGGTAATAGATTCTATGTCTGTGTATTGTGTGTGTCTTTGTGTGCACGTGTGTGTTAGAGATGACGACAAAGTGGTGGAGATGAAGTAGAATTAAGCCAAACCCAAAAAAAATGACACGAAATCCAATAGATCCATCTCACTAATTCAACATTTCAATAAAAAAAGTCATAATAAATAAATAAAATTAACAACAAAAATAAGACAAATTAGATACAACTACAAAAGAAGAGGAGAAAAAGAAAATCTCAATTTTTCTCCATTTTACCATGAAAAGTAGTAGTCACAAAAATACATGAACACACAAAGAAGCTTGTCATGTTTTATATTATAGATTTATTAATTTTAAGGCGATTTTATCAAACGCCTTATGCCTATGCTAAAATAAAGGTTATAAACACAAACTCTAGTCATATACACAAGAACACACAAAGAAGCTCACACAATGAGAATAAGTATATAACCAAAGGCATCCCTAAATTTATCAATCATCTCCAAAACTAAAGATACGACATGTAGGTATTGAGCAAAATAAAAGGCAAACTTAGCATGAATAAGTTCAGAATATATGGAAAAACTTCCACCAATACAAGCTTATATTCAACCTATTTAACTGTAACAAATAATAACACACCCAAAATTTGTTGATCAACTCCCATAAGCAAATAATAACTCATCAATATGGAATTAAAGAATAAAAAGAATTTGGCATATTACCTTGATAGTTTCACAATAAGTCAATAACTCACTGCCAGACAATTACAAAGAAACAATCTCCATAATAAGTTAATAACATCAATACTATGGCATTCCAAAAGGCTAATAACCCAAAATAGAAGTTCAATTACAAATAGACCTTGTAGTTCAATAGAAGAATGCATGTGGGATTGAAATAGAATCAACAGTAGTCGATTAAAAAAATCGAAAAAACAATGAGAATCTAGAATTTGAAGTAATTAGAGGAAAACTTATTCCATCTAAATTTTGTTCACCAACTTAAGTACTTTTTTGACATGAACCAACTTAAGTACATCAAAAACAAAAAAAAAAAACATATGTAATGGCTAGAAGCATTTCAAGTAAGCCACATGTGTTTTTCAGGAAAATAAAAATAGAAAAAAACATTTCAAGTAAGCCACGTTACCATAATTACTTTCACTCGTCCTAACAGGGAAGTAAAGAACTTATTGTTTTCATTTGGCCATTCATGCTTGTCTAAAAAATCATTGTTTTCAAAACCTTTAACTAAAATTGAAATTAAAAAAGGAAAGAAAAAAAAAAAAGAAAAGGCTTAGAAAAAGTGATGGAAAAAATCTGACCATTATACAAATCATTAATTTACCATTCAAAACATGTGAGAAGATTTACCAGACATAATGAGGAGATCTCTTGCTATGTCACTGTTACGTGTGACTAACATAGCCAGCTAGTAAATAAACGCAACATCAATGCATAAAACAATTATACGTCTAATACCACACAACACAAATAACTCCCAATAATCCAAATACGAATATTAGACACTCTTATGCAAACACTAACCAAGTCAAATACCAAAAGTGACATTATTCATTCCATTAAAATCCCCCAAAAAATTGTATAGAAAATAATCGCCAAACAATCCAAAATTTAAAAAAAAATAGCAAAACCAAAAAAAAGACCAATTTCAATGAATAGTGTAAATAAAAAAAACCAATGAACAATATATCATTTTTTAAATCACTCTTTTTATTAAATGCTTCTTCCCTCATAAATAATAACTCATTTTATCACTTTTATCATTTATCTCATTAACACTAAAGAAAAAAAATAACTAAAACGAAAAATGTGCAGACATAAAAGTTGGTGCATGGGCAAGTGATCAAGGGAACATATATAGACTATGGAATCATGTAAGTTTAAAAAATATGTCACTACCACTACGACATGCTAACAATATCCAAATTTTTACACTCATTAAACTATCCATTAAATAAAAATAAAGAATAAGGACTTTCGCATAATTATTTAGAATCAAAAGATACACAACGTCATTATCCGTACCTAAAGTAATCTAGAGTAATGTAATTACCAATTCAATTCAAGTAGAAGAAATACAATTAGCAATCACAAAATTTGAATCAAATCTAAAATAACTACAAAATTCGCATCAAAATCAAACATGAAGTAATTACAAAATTCATTCAACCTTATCAAATCAAAATAAGATATGACAATAAATTTTTTTTTTACATAAATTTGAAATTCAAATAACAACTAATACTCTCTCTCTTTATATATATATTATCATATTACTGTTCATGTGGCTGCTTTTATGAGCATGTTACTATTTTTGTTAGACATTGTACTGTTTATATTACTATTTGTATTAAACATGTTACTACTATTATTTCCTCAAATATTAATACTCAATACTATTATTTTTTTGTTTTTGAATATTATTATTTTTTGTGTTTTGAGTTGTACTATTTTTTTTAATGTTACTATATGTGTGTATGTATTGTATGTGTATATATTATATAAATATGAGAGTGAGAGAAAAATAAATAGTCATATTCTATATATGGAAATAAATAGATATGAAAAAAAGAGTTTGAATGTTACTCAAACTCCTAAATTTAGGAGTTGTTAGTTTTTAAATTTCTTTTAATTAAACATAAGGACAATGGTGATCAAAATGGACTTAATATTAAACAAAGTTTTCTTAATAGACTTATCACCAAATAAGTCCACAATAGGGGACCGATTTCCAAATTTCTCTTTAAAAAAAATAGTCCAATTCACTGTCATAATCCATGTTTGGATGCCCTTCTCAGGCCTGGGATTTAAATCTAGACCTGTAATAAATAGTCTATTAAAAAAACTTGAAATATAAGATTTTTGATATTCAATCAATGATTTACTACAACATTCTACCCTCCCTTATTTGTATTTTCTGGCACACTTAGCCAACCAACCGAAGAGAAAAAGCTTACCAAATACTTTGGAGTTTGAAAATCATCATTTTAGAGGAAATGTGATCCCCTTATAACCTGTAAATGACTATTTCTACTTACCGAAAACCAAAAATGACTATCTGCGGATGGCATGTAGCGTGAGACATGACTGTATGGTAAAGGGGTATGGCAACAGCTTCACATGGCATATTTTGCTTCTCATCCAGTTAAATAACCTGAACATTGTACACTGCTTCTGGCAAGACACACAATGATTTCCTAAAATGACATCTACTTGCATATATGTCTCTGACACATATCAAAATGAGAGAAAAATCGTGCTTGTTTTATACCATAACCACTCACAGTAGACAATTTTTTCTGTCTCATCTTGCATGCTCGCTATTTTGTGAAATTTCACCTTTTTCAATGCTCAACCGGAAAAACAAAAAAAAACAAAACAAAACAAACCTGATATGTCCACCAGGAATACTTCGTCCCTAATGTCCACCACTTGGGGTCAGACTTCTTACGATCTCCTCTTGTGAAGATCTCCATTCACACCCTCCCTACATAGGAGAACAACTTTTTTGGATTGATATAAGTAAAAATGTTTCTCTCCAAAAATGCACCATCAAGGTTTTATGTCGTCAAGACTTACTAGTCACTAGTGACAGTATCATCACGACTATCACTGATGAGGAGTGAGAAGTAGGGCTTCAATGCCCCCGTGAATATGGACTATGTTGTCGAGTGAATTGTGGGCAACAACGAAATTCATGCCCTTGGTAGTCAAATGAAATCGTAACAATTGAGAAATTGAATTATGGAGGGATATACTTGGTCCACGGCCTGCATTTCAAGATAGAACCAAAGTCATCACAAACCAGTGTCTACAAGACACTCACCAACTGCAAGAAGGAAAAAATAAACAATACACGTACCAATCGTCCTCCCACCAAATCATAATGAGCGTAATGAGGACCATCAGGTTCTCCAAATATTTTATATGTGACCAAATGCTCAGGAATGAGATTCATGGTTTCTGTTTCAAAACAATACCAAACAAGAAGAAAAATAAATATATGAACATGCCTATACAAGTGTGTGTTTGTGTGTGCAGATTTGTGTGTCCAGTCAATCAGAGGTATGTATGTGGATTTCTAGTTGTATCATATACCATATACAGCTTCAGGTGGGCAAATTAGGTCTTGATCTCCAGCAATTGCAAAGACAGGGACGTTGCTTTTATGGAGATGATCCTTGTAGAAGAATGTACCACTTCTGTCACATAGTCCACCCTCTCGAAAAGCTGTGGTCAGCTGTAATATAAGTTTAGCAGGTATAGTACCTGACAGTAGGGAAAGAACCATACTTCTGTCAATAAACTGTCACGTAAAAAAGGCAAGGGGAAGCTGCACAAAATATCTCATGCTAGTAACACAAAAAAAGCCAGATTTCCAGGAAAAAACTGTGCAAGAGAAGAAAATAGTTGGAGTACCAAATATGATGAACCACAACACAAGATCTTCAATTGGATAATTAGGTATTGACTACGTTTGGATTTCTACTCAATTGAAAGACCCAAAAATGATCAAGGGCTTAAATAAAAAGGTCAAATAAATACTCATGGATGCACTAAAAATTATTTTCTTGCACACACAAATTTGCACGTTAAGGAAAATCTATTCGAGTGCATAAAAATACATAATTCAGCATAGTCACAGACTTGCACATAAGAGAACCATTTGAGATCCACAAGCCCACCATTTCATTTCCATCCCGCTAGATATAGGGACCTATTATCTACTGCTATAAGTAATTTAATCTTTCCATCCCACTGTTTCATTTCCAAACCACCTCCTACAGCCTTTGTCTTGGACTATAATGCCTTCAAGTCTCAAGCCAAATAATATAATCGGAAATCAAGTTTTCTTAGAAAATTACCAAAAACTCCATTTTGTTTTCACTCCTCTCTCCATTTTTACACGTTATTTGATGGCATATCTGTCTCAAATGTTCGCAGAGTGAGGCTTCCCAATCTGGTCTAGTTGTTCTATCTGATGATTTTAGGTTGGGCAATTGTTTATGATTAGGAGATGGTTTGGACTTTGGCATTGTCTCTTGTTTGATAACACCTGTGTCTGGTACTTGGTTCCTTATCCATTCCGATCTTCTTTTCACCACTAAAGTAACTGCTATGATTATATTTCCTCTTAGGCCCTCATCCATCTCAGCGTCCTCATTTTATCGATAACTATGACCATGTTGCCAACAGTTTGGCAGTCTATAGTGAATGAGAAGGTGGCATTGTAAGGAACATTACATAGACAGAAACTATGTTTGTAAGTTTTCGAGAATGAAAATAAAAGGAATCAATTTTTCAAGAGAGAAAATAAAAGAAGAGAGAACGAAGCCCTTTATTTGTTTTTGGAAGTTCTAGCAGAGTAAAGAAAGGAAAAAAATGTCATAGTCTCTCCCCTTGTTTGAGACTTGATGAGAACAGAAAAGGCAAGAAATAAATGATATTTTTTGTTTTTATAGAATTATCTTTGTTAGTTCCAAGGACAAAGTATGAAATCTCAACTTTCTTTTCTCTCCAAATCCTCCCACTTTTGGAAGACAAAAAAAATGGGTCAAGGGTTCTCAAATTATTCAATCTCTCTCCTTTACCCCCCCACCCCCATTTGAACTCCCAACCTGTCTCTTCCTTCCATTTTTTTCCCTTTTCCTTTTTCCTCCAAATCTTTCAATCCAAACAAGGATCACGTTTCTTTCATTAAACTAGCGGCACCGAAACCAAAGCAGGTTCTAGGGTTCATGCTTTTTGTTCCATGCCTCTCTCCCAATAGATTAATAGAACTAAAAGTTTTGACAAGCAGATTATCAGTGCAATCATAAACATCTTGAAGGCAACAAATTCTTTTCTTGTCGTTTAAAATATGAAACTCTGTTCTGAAGCATTCAATTCACTGCCACGGGAGGATGAATACTGGTCTATATTCTCACCTTCAGATATATAACTCAATTATATTGATATTCTTCCGCACATTAGCATAATCATATAGCAACTATATATCCATGCATTCCACGATATGGACAAGTGAACGAGATGACGTTATCCTATAATTAATGCCAAGGGAGAAGCTGATTTGTACTTACAAAAGTTGTTCAGGACGAGCTTCTTTAGCAACTCTGGTTTCATCATGTCCTCGGCTGATATCAAATGATTAAGCCAAGACAAGACATAAGGAGGACGAGATGAAAGAGGATAAGCTGCTGCCAATAATGCTCCTAGGGGAACAACAGGCACATTAAGAGCCTGTGCAGGATCAGCCTGCATGACCAAATGCTTTGACATTAGGTTCTCAAGAAAGGTGGTTCGATTTGAAACGCACAGAGATAATTATTGAAGTTGAATGAAAGAACTGATAGACACAAGGAGCTTTTCATCCTCTTACAAGGGGTAAGAGCAGTTTGAGTGATGATTTTGAAGATGTATAATCAAGTGATGATGCCAAAGTAACAACAGCTGCCAATCCAGACTCTCTTCCTTCATAACCTTTACAAGACAACTAAAATTAGGATAAAAATTCACAGTACCTTTTTAATTTTTATAATAGAAGCTTATGGGTTTGCACAGTAAAATTAAAGATGAACTGGAAACAAACTGAATAAAAAATTGGCAAGCACAATATAGAAACTATCTAAAATCACTTCAGCAGATATCAATTATTAACACAGATAAGCGAGGCCAATCATTTTGTAAAAAATATCCGAAATAATACATTAACAGAAACACAAGCAGTAAGTTCATGAAGATTTAACGAATGTTCCTTCGCCCACCAGCAGCTACATGTAGTCTACTGACTATAAGCAAGACATTGGTCGATAAGTACTAACGAAGATATAATTTACTACACAGTACAACAAAGTGCAGAAACTAATCACTGGAATGCCTTCAAACATTTGTAGTACAACAACAGCCAATGCAAAGTATTTGCTCACAACTATATTTCACGAATATATAGACACATCTAGTCAAACACTACAAGTTTGAGGCAATCATCAATGAAGATTCATAAATATTGAATCAAGTTTGCATCCAAATGCCAGAAGCAACAATTCTATCATGTCTGGAGTATTTGGGAACAGGCTATCCTAGGGTTAGAAAGCCAACAACCACTGCAGCAACAGTTTAAATGGATACTAGCACAATCAAGTAAGTTTTCAATTTTCCTGGTAATGCTTTTCAGTTTAAGTGGCTACTAAAACCAAAATGTAAATTTCCATAATGGTATTGCAAATTCTGCTGGTCTCTTCATGACAGTGAAACTACTCAATGAAAAATATACATGGGCTCAGGGAAAATAAATATCCAAAAGTGGCTACTTACCATTATCTCATAATGATCATCAGCAATGATGAAGAGACAAAATAGAACATTTGCTGCTTAGTTAAAGCATTGGAATAATAAAATGTTCAAACTAAAAACTGCATGGTTGCGGGTTCATTAGGTTAAAGCAAGATGAACAAACACATACAAGTGTATGTACAACAGTAATGACCTTAGGTTAAAGCATGATTGATAATGCAGGCAAGAGCATGTACAATGACACGTGACTATCAAACACAACCAATACAGCTTGGGGAATAATTCACACACACACACCCTTTTAGATTAGTATGACTTCAGTTAAACCCCCTGTATTATTAGAAATTTGATGACACCCCCTATTAGTGTTTGTCAATGCAGGGACAAACGAAAATTATTATTTTCAGAAAATTACCCCCTTAGTTATTATTTTAATTACCCCTTAAATTCTTTTACCTATTATATATATCTTTATAATAAAGTATAAAGAGTTTTGAACCCCTAATTTATGTTGAGCTCTTTGCGTCTGAGATCATATTAAGATTGTTGATCCAATGATCCTATTTGATCCCTGTAAGCAACAAATATGGCAATGACACGTCCCACTTACAAGGTGACACATGGCAAGACCAGGGAAACACCGGAAGCTGAGGTGGCATCGAAGAGGCACCCTTGGGGTTCAAAACCACCCACTTCCATGGTCATCCTACTTCCACAGAGATAACTCTCCCGCGGCAATGGTTGTAGCAAGCACACTGGGGGCAGCCTTGGTAAGGCACCTCACCTACCATGTAAATAAGACACAAGGAAGGGACCTACTAGCTCACAGAGCTCGTATATCCGAACTATCCTCGACGGGTACCCTCGGATTGGGACCCCTAAAAAGAAACTGGAACCCATTTCTCGGTTGGGCCCAATGGAGAATGGCCTAAGGAGGAATTCCCCAGCTCAGAACAATGAAACGTGCCCCCCCCCCCCCCCCACCAAAAAAATGGAGGAGCAATGAGGAATAGAAGGGACGAGCATGACTGTCAACCTCTGTCTCAAACAGGGTCTCGAACAAGCCTCCCAGTGAATCTCGACGGTTTAGTCTGCTCAAACAAACCTCCCAGTATATGGCTCACTAGGCTGTGCTTGACTCCATCTGTAGGGACTCCTAAGGTACCAAGGGTTAGTGGTGTAGATCAACGGATGGGATAACGGGACATGTGAATTGGTGGCTGGAAGAATCGAAACTATGTGAGAAACCTTAAAAACACAAAAAACGATAAAAACACTTAAGAGGTAGGGTACAAACACAGTATACAAAGTAATGGGCTGCTTTGAATCAAGCAAGCTAAGTTTTCAATAAGGGTAATTATACAATATCACGAGACACTGCAACAAATGGCATTATCTGATAAAGTAACTGAGGACATCATACCAGATCGTGACAGCATTGCATATAGCAAGATACCACCCATGGAGTGTCCAATCGCAAGCAATCTTCCATCTGCTGGTTTGCATTGGGCCCTTATATATTCCATCTGTGATAAATAACCTGAGAACTATCAATTACTATGTAAAAGATAAGCACAACTATTTTATGCTCATAAAGGATGCAAAGAACAGAGTCAAACAATTAACAAGAAGGTCAAAAATAAAAGGAAAATGGTTAGAGTCCTCCAGTAAGGAGAAATGTCACCTCACCACAGCAGGAATGTCCTCTTCCAAGTAATGATCAAAATCCCAATCGTACTTGACAATCAAGTCTAGTTGTTTCTGAAAATCTTCTATTGTTGTGATTAAACGCTCTTGCAAATCAAACAACTGAGGTGAAACAGTGCGTTGACCTTCTCCAAAGATATTCACAAGCTTTTGACTCAAATCCCTTATCTGGCTAGCAACACCAGAGCTCTGCCGTGTTTCCAACAAATTTGAAAGCTTTTCCCTAATCTCATCAAAGCGTTCATATAGAAAAGAATCCTCTAAGAGTCTTGATATCTGATCAAATAATTTAGCGGACATAATACTGGATTGACCTTCGCTGAGAAAGCCAGAGAGTCTTTCTGACAGACGCATAAAAGTTTCTGTCAACTTCGTCACAAGTTTTGATTCATCCCACACTGTTGCAATTCCAGTTGGATCTTCTTTGGCCACAGTCATCCCAGATTCTGCAGAGGCATTGTTGACATTAGTTGACTGTTGTGCTGCAGAGAAAACCCCATTCGTTGCGTTCTCAACTGCAGCTTCCATCTGTTCAGATATTGCATGGGCTGACAGTTCAAGTTTTTTAGAATCTGATCCCTGCATGCTCAACCCGGCGCCTCGAACTTCAAGAATCCATGTGTCAAATCCTTGCTGACACATGTAACGTGCAAATGAAGACTGCAAACATACATAGTGAAAAAAACAAAGGCCATGATCACATTCCTTCCTGCTTACATTTCAGAAATAGCAACCAGAATGCAATGGCACCGAGCTATTAGCAATTAAGTTTTGCCTTTCCTCGAGAAAAAAGATAGCATTTCTGCCCCCACCCCACCCCTCTTCCCCCTTCCTTTGGCTGATAAAATAGGTACCCTTTAGAAAGTGCATCTAAAATGAGCCTTGGGCAATAGTGCAGGAACTCGCATTTCATCCCATAATGAGTATTGACATGATATGATAATATGAGAATTGCGCGTTGTGCCAAAGAAGTCGACCAGAATTTACAGTCTCTTGTTGCCTAAATGGGTCAAACTCATGCAGGTTGTGTCATAATTCTTACATTTTCATCAATATGCTTGTCTTTTAAAAATCAACTCATGCATATGATGTGAGTTACAGTGTGCACACACACACACACACACCCCACAATCTCAAACATTCACATGCTCACTAGATTATGCTAAATATGGAAAACATATTACATATCACACGTCCTCTACCATGAGTGAACGCATGTCCTAGATGTCTATGAAATTTGTTTCCCAGTTTTGGTCATGACATTTATTGCCTAATGCAATTAGAGGAAAAAGTGACCACATTCAAGTGGGTTGGAACAGCCTTCAATCCCCTTTGGAAGTGTTCAGCCTCCTTTAATTTTAAGATCTTATTCATTTTGTTTTGTTTTTTGATAAGAAAACAAGATAAGAAATCCACCAAAAAAACAAAAGAAATACAACAAAAATAAAATAAAACTAGCCAGATGCAGCTATCCAATTATGTTGTAAGACCGGCAAAGAAATGCTATATCTTCCCTCTATATAAATACACACACACACACACACATATATACATGCTCAAAAATTGTCATTGAAACTACCTGTACGTTTCCAAGATAGAGAAAAGTAAAGCGAACTAACCTCAGGAGAGAGATCATACCCAATGGCATTAGTGCCAACCCCTGACAACAGCAAGAGCGGGTGATTCCTCGGCGGAGCCTACATAATATATGTCAAACAGTCTAATACAAAAATAAGCACAACATATAACGAATTTTCTCCTAAATAAAACAAAAAGTACACATAAATATTACTCCGACAGACATATACATATATATATATATATATATATGAATGCCCATAAATATGGTATGTATAGGTAAGAATGTGGACCTGCGGGGAAGGAGTGTACCGCCATAGGGCGAGCCTCCAGTTGGAATTGTTGACGGAGACGTAGTGGAGCTCGTCGGCGGTACATATCGACGGTTTACTCGGAAGCTTCTCCACGGTGCTTTCGATTGCACTTTCGCCAGTAGAGAAAGCTCTCGCTCTCAATCTCACAGTAGCTGGCAACCGCAGGGACCACGGCGGAGAGATGTAGGAGGCGGCTCGTGAGATTAAGAGGTAGGATTGGTGGCGGTGGCGTAGAGTGGATGCGATTTGAAGAGCTGAACGGAAATCGGATTGAGAAATCATCATTTTTCTGGTGAATCAAGTTGAATTGAAAGCTGATTTGGAGATTTGTGTCGTGGTTGAAGCGGGGGCGAAAAGAAAAGGGTTGGATTGACAGACACGTCATGTCCCACAGGAAAATTCTAACGTTGAGGTCGGTGGCTTTTCAGGATTCTCCGAGAAGTTTTTTTTTTTTTTTTGATTAATTCTGTTTTGCCCTTTGTCCTCAAGTCCTTCAGCAATCAGCACGGCTGAATAATGGTGGTAATTTTTGTCACGACACGATAGTTTGATATGAATACAATATGAATAAATGAGTTTGAGTTAACTATTTTTTGACACGAACACGTGTATGACACAAAATGTCAACATGAATTTTTTAACTTGAAACAGATTATCCTGACCTTTTCGTTACATGTATGAGTTTTTATGTTTTGATAGCTTGTTTTTTTCATTATTTTTAATGTTTAATTTGGTTGTGTAATGTACAATTAACATATTTAATTAGTATTATAGAAATAAAATATTAATTATTTGTAACTGTTTATCGAGCTGACATAATTATTATATAAAAAAAATTATTACTCATTATTATTATTAGGTTAATTTTTAGTTTGTAGAAAAAATATGAGGAGAGATTCAATTCAGTGAAAATAAAATATTAGAATTAAATTTTTTATTCAAAGTTTATGTAGGTCAACACAAATACAAACATGAACACGACACGAAAATAAACGGGTCAACTCGACACGACACGATTAGTTAAATAGGTTGGATTAGGGTTGACTAATGTTCAACACGACTAATATTCGACACGACACAACACGACTCGATTGTCACCCTTACTGTTAAACCTCTGGTTAGGACTTGATCAAAAAAAAAAAACAACAATCAGCACTGTTGAGTAAATATTTAAAAATTAATGTTATTTAGATCTAATTTTTTTATCTAATTTATTGACTTAATGATATGATTTTTATTATAATTATTAAATTAACATTTTTTTGGTTCAACGATAAAAGAGTATTTGGATCAGTTTACGTACACCTCAACTAATTTATGTATGAATAACATAGTCCTAATGTGAATAATCTAACTTCAAAAAATTGTCAAGATTCGAACTAAGAACATCTGGGTTCATTCGTGTTAACATTAAGTTGTCTTATTCAATGTGACAGAATTCGTATAATTGAAAAATAAATAAACGTTTTGGGACATTTTCTTTTGACCGATCTTTTTTGTACTTCTTTTGAGGGGTTCAGTTAATCCCCTTCTTACCTTTCCTCTGTACCAAAAATATAATAATAAATAAATAAATAATTGAAAGAATAAATAGAAAGAGTAGAAAAATAGATAAATTAGTCTTTTTGTTAACTCATTTGCATTTACCATTAAATATATGGAGCTTGCCCATAGATTAATTACAATAATCTATTATTTCTTTTCGAATTTCATGCTGATAGTTTTTATTTCTTTTTCCTTTTTCTGTTGACACCCATAGCCATGGGAAGATTGGTGGAGTATAAACGGAAACTGTGTTGTACCCACTGCTGGTAACTTCAAGGCTCCTATATAAATTAGTTAGCAAAAATATAATTTTTTATTATATTATTTACTTTAATTAATCATTTTTTTATACTCACTCCAATCACGCTATTTATTTTAACTAACCAGTTCAAATAACTTTAACTAACTATTAATTATTACAATTCAAAATCCTATGTAGTATGTCATGTCATCACCATATTGATCAGTACAAACTAACGTGTTACGCCATGTCATCAAAAATTTTAAAATTTTAATTTTTATTAATAACGGTCATATTTATAACGGTCATGAAATTCAAAATTTTAAAATTTAAATTTTTCAACGGTCATATTAATAATTGTTATATTTGTGACGATCATATTTGCAATGAGATTTGTGAAATGTGCACCATCCAGGGTGTTATTGACGCAAAAATCAGAAAAACTAACATCTTTGCTCTAGCCAGGAGTAACTAGTCAAATAGTGGTAATAGAAAATAACTTACGTGATAGCTAATCCCTTGGAACCAATATTTAAGAATTGGCTATGTAAAATAGCTAAAAATAGTGTTTTATGGAGTCTCTTGAAATTACTCTAAGGGTACTCTTTAAAATAGATAGTCAAAATATATTAAAATATTATATATTTTTTATTTTAAATATTTAATTTTACAGAATTACTCCAATCATGCTTTTTATTTTAACTAACTATTATTAATATTTCAAGTTAAAAATATTGTATTACGTGAGACGTCATCAAAATATAAAAAAAACAAACCTCTTAAAGTGCAAAAACAGTGATTTAATTCTCCAAATATCAATTTTGAGAGATTATAACATATACTAAAATCTGAGACAAGTAACTAAAAGAGAACTTATTATCAATTTTGAGAGATTAATTCTCGAACTCAAATCTGCAATGTATCACTTAAAAGGAAGAATGCTTCCCATCATATCAACTAAACTAATGGAACTATTTGAAATGAGGAATTTTCTCATTCAAGTATCAGGTTTGAATGGGTAAGAGATTGTACAGAACATGCATCGCCTTTTCATACAGGGTGATGGGACATGCACTAGAAAAGGTCAAAGTATGACCCAATCAGGTTACTGAACGTTTGAATGCCTCACTTTTTTCTTGCTTTTTAATTCTCTCTTCCTCTCCACCTCTATTGAACATTGACAAAGGAAGCAGTGCTGGTGGTGGGAATGGGGTTGAAAAAAGGAAAACAGATATTATATTGATGAAGTATCCATATAAAAAATCACACGTACCCATATAACTCCCATCTCGAAAACACTATTTGCACTTATGGACAAGGTGAAAGGGCACCATTCACCAACCACTAGGCCAATCATCTTATGCCCTCTCGAGGAGGATCCCTTCATTTACAAGATTACGGCCTTCAATTGACCACGTCTAATTGGTCAGCAGCTATCTCCATCAATCACATTTGATTCCTTTATCATGAAAACTTCAATGTTTAAATGTGTTTGATCTCCCAATAATGATGTGATCATTACCTTTGTGTATCATCATGCCTTCGATATGACAAAATCACAATTATCGAATATGTAGCTAATATAATGTGGTCGTTAACAATTGGCGTCTAACAGAGGGTAATATGTCCCAATTCCCAACACTGCAACAGCGGCCATCCTCATCCGCTGAAACAAGTAGTTGGATGCAACACTAAGAACAAGAATGATACATCTGGATGGAATGATCATGCACGATCATGGGATAAAGCAAGGGAAAACTAATTTGCTTCTCGATAATGATATCAGAGTAAGGGCCAAAAGGGAGCCAAAGCACCTCTAGGATCTCCAAGGAATGGACAATTCTTTGACAAAAGCATGAACAACAAATACTGATGTTTGTTTTCTGACCTTGGATCAATCAGGAGTGGGGTGTGATTGTGCCAGGAACTAAATTAGGCATTTGCCTAGAGCATAATAGGTTACGATAGAAGTGCTTCCAAAATGTTTTGTGAAACAACCCAACAAAATTACAAAGGAAAAGATCATAGTGTGCAAGTGTAAAACTGCTCTTACTGGTATGGCACATATGGAATGAGACTTTTGCATGGCTGCAAAACAAGAATGAAATAATAGCACTTGAAGAAAGTATTAATCGTCTCTAAAGTACATCATGAGAAAATGTCTGCTAAATTACAATAACAATGAGCAGAATTCAGGGATGATTCAGTTTTTGGTTCCTTCACAATACCTTCAGGGCAAAATGCACCTATGTATTTCCAATTTTTTGAATAAACCATGGGCTATAAATAATGACAGATATGTAATAAGACCTCTTGAAACATGATATTCAGGTATTAAATGATTGATATATAGACTTGAACAGGTAAAAGTATGAGTTTGAGCTTTTACAGTATGAACCCAGACCACTTTCATTTTCACAGACCCTGACAACAATAAACCATAGAGAATAAAGAAGGAAAAAAAAGACCCCATTTATTAACCATCACAAATACCTAACACAAACCAATAACGATAACAAGACACACTGTAATAGAAACTACAAGATAAATCAATACCATCATTGCAAAATTGTTTCTTCTTACCCAACTCACCTCTTATGGCAGTTACGTTCTGATTTGTTGGTTGACATTCTCTGTAGGAAGCTGACCAGAAGCTTCAGGTAGCACCATTGGAGGGGATGATGTCATAGTTTGGTATTGAGTAGCTAATTGGTGTGGCATAGGCTGATTGTAGTATATTTGAGCATGTGTAGGATCAGCAAATTCATAAGTATAATTAGCTGTAGCAGCTGAAGTAGGGGCAACAGACTGAGATGGATGATGAATCTGAGAGAAGCCAACATATTGAGACTGATTCTGATTAGA
Source organism: Ilex asprella (assembly GCA_023539305.1). Lineage (NCBI taxonomy): Eukaryota > Viridiplantae > Streptophyta > Magnoliopsida > Aquifoliales > Aquifoliaceae > Ilex > Ilex asprella. Next base: position 2,511,564 of record CM042194.1, on the reverse strand, counting down.
AGAAACCTGAATAAATGATGGAGCTCCCGCATTTACTGTTCTGTACATACCCGCCTCCATTTCAGATTTAGAAGCCGGAACACTGCTAGCTGTATTGAAAGATGTAGGAATATGACTAGGAACCATGGCAGCAAGGGGAGGGGTTTGAGGACGGCCAGAAGGGGCTACATTGATAGCTTCACCATAACCTGGTTGCTGCACAGGGAAGTTATAAGCTTGAGCCTGCCTGGCAGGCACATAGAACATCTGGTATTGCGTATCATGTGCAGAAAACTGAGGATGGTATTGCTGCTGGGAAGGATATAAGGGATAGTATGTAATTGGCACTGCCCCAGCAGGTTGATGGTGAATATACTGTGAACCAGCATGAATGAATTGTTGTTGGTGTAACTGTGGATGTTGTTGATCGAACTGGACTGGCAAAACATATCCAGAATTCGCTACTTGTTGAAACTGAACCTGGGTGTTTGGATCAACAGGGTTACCAGAAATCCTAGTGTTTCCAGATGGAATTTGGACAGCAGAGTCTTGATAAAGAATAGGTTTTTGGCTAGACAATGGGTTTGTTAAACTACCATCACTGTACCAATCAAAGAACAAACAACCTAATTCAGAACAATTTCAATACATATACACAGATGCATATAATACAATATCATTCAGAGTAATTGCAATACATAAATGTAGGTGCAAGTAAAATAAGAATTGAAAGAAGTAAAAGATTGAGGATTTGTGTACCTTGAAACCAAATCTGGGGAAGGCAAATCAAGAACACTACCAGCTGGTTTATGCTGCAATTGTGTAGACACTGTTTGTGGCTGTGACTGAGGCTGCGGCTCTGCAAGTGATTGTGATTGTGGTGGCTTCTGATACCCAACCGGCATCCCTCGCTCTGATCTTTCATCATCAGAGAAAACCCGATTCGGGTACTCCCCGATAGCCGCCCCAGAACCCGCCGGCACACCAGAATGAGCCGTCACCGCCGCAGCAGCACTAGTGAAAACAGTGGGCGGCGAAGCCATAACCACAAAACCCCCATCATCTTGCTTCTTCTCAACACTAATGTTCGAAAACTGTTCCTCAATTCCCACTTTCCTATCCTCCACACGAACTCTGATCGGCGGCAAATTCGCAAGCGCCGGCGGCGAAGAAGTAGACCCAAAAGACGACATCGTTTCCAGCATCGGCGAATCGGTCACCGACTGAACATCCTGAGCAGCATTCTTACCACTTCCATCATTCACACCCTTCACAGGTACAAAATTTTCCGCTTGTGTCTCCACATCTTTCTGACATAAATCAGCACTATTTCCGGCCCCAATTTCTTCATCCAGACCCAGTAAACAATTCACAGACGAAGATTCTGAAAGCCCTCTTGTATTCCCATTTAGGGCATTCAAAAACCAGTCATCGGACTTCGTAGAATTTTCAAGAAGTGACCCAATTGAAGACACCGATTCGGGATTTATCGGAAAAAGAAAAAGGCGAAGACGAGAGGATTTCTGGGTGTTGGTCGTGGTGTTGAGGCGATCATATTCATCGATCATGTTCTCGAGGTCTTCATCAGTGGTTATGGAGATAAGAGAGTCGAGGTCTTCGTTGGGAAGCTGATATTTGAGGGTAAATAATCCGCCGTCGAGTAGGGTTTTGGAGAAGCGGTGGGTGAGGTCAGAGAGAGAGGTGTGGCGGTCCACGACGATAATTCGGGTGTCGCCGCCGACGTAGCATAGGGACTTGTCGTGTGGGCGGGGCACTATGTGGCCGCCATAGCTGCACATGAGGCGGAGCTTCAAAGATGGAAGACC